>OX438598.1:0-598972 GCA_949316135.1 Choreutis nemorana
AAATGAATTTATTAGATTTAAGAGGTAGATTATGGACTTTAACTGATTTTAATATGAATTTATATGAAAATTTGAAGATGTGAAATTATGAAAATTTATGACTGAATCGTCATGAAAACACTAAAGGACACTAAGGATAGGCTATTAGGACTAAGATAAACAATTCCCTACGAAGAAATCGACCATAGATCCGATACGAAAAAGTTGTGTTATGCAAGTTTGACCGGGCTTAGGTAAACTTTTCTCCATACAAAAATGACGTTTTTTCAAAAAATTTCGGAAATCCGCTGATCTGGGTATGCAGTTCGAATGAAAAGCACACCCTGATTCCGAATCTGTAGGAATTACAAAGATTGGATGAGTTTTGAGAGAGTTGTGTATGTTTGAATATTGAAAGTTAGGTTACAAAAAATAGGTTTAGTTGAGAATTTAGGAAAACTATAGGAGATTCGGGAGAAAACTCAACGGGGACAGGTGACTAGCACCGCCGCGCAGAATACTGCCGAAAGAGAAAATGAATTTATTAGATTTAAGAGGTAGATTATGGACTTTAACTGATTTTAATATGAATTTATATGAAAATTTGAAGATGTGAAATTATGAAAATTTATGACTGAATCGTCATGAAAACACTAAAGGACACTAAGGATAGGCTATTAGGACTAAGATAAACAATTCCCTACGAAGAAATCGACCATAGATCCGATACGAAAAAGTTGTGTTATGCAAGTTTGACCGGGCTTAGGTAAACTTTTCTCCATACAAAAATGACGTTTTTTCAAAAAATTTCGGAAATCCGCTGATCTGGGTATGCAGTTCGAATGAAAAGCACACCCTGATTCCGAATCTGTAGGAATTACAAAGATTGGATGAGTTTTGAGAGAGTTGTGTATGTTTGAATATTGAAAGTTAGGTTACAAAAAATAGGTTTAGTTGAGAATTTAGGAAAACTATAGGAGATTCGGGAGAAAACTCAACGGGGACAGGTGACTAGCACCGCCGCGCAGAATACTGCCGAAAGAGAAAATGAATTTATTAGATTTAAGAGGTAGATTATGGACTTTAACTGATTTTAATATGAATTTATATGAAAATTTGAAGATGTGAAATTATGAAAATTTATGACTGAATCGTCATGAAAACACTAAAGGACACTAAGGATAGGCTATTAGGACTAAGATAAACAATTCCCTACGAAGAAATCGACCATAGATCCGATACGAAAAAGTTGTGTTATGCAAGTTTGACCGGGCTTAGGTAAACTTTTCTCCATACAAAAATGACGTTTTTTCAAAAAATTTCGGAAATCCGCTGATCTGGGTATGCAGTTCGAATGAAAAGCACACCCTGATTCCGAATCTGTAGGAATTACAAAGATTGGATGAGTTTTGAGAGAGTTGTGTATGTTTGAATATTGAAAGTTAGGTTACAAAAAATAGGTTTAGTTGAGAATTTAGGAAAACTATAGGAGATTCGGGAGAAAACTCAACGGGGACAGGTGACTAGCACCGCCGCGCAGAATACTGCCGAAAGAGAAAATGAATTTATTAGATTTAAGAGGTAGATTATGGACTTTAACTGATTTTAATATGAATTTATATGAAAATTTGAAGATGTGAAATTATGAAAATTTATGACTGAATCGTCATGAAAACACTAAAGGACACTAAGGATAGGCTATTAGGACTAAGATAAACAATTCCCTACGAAGAAATCGACCATAGATCCGATACGAAAAAGTTGTGTTATGCAAGTTTGACCGGGCTTAGGTAAACTTTTCTCCATACAAAAATGACGTTTTTTCAAAAAATTTCGGAAATCCGCTGATCTGGGTATGCAGTTCGAATGAAAAGCACACCCTGATTCCGAATCTGTAGGAATTACAAAGATTGGATGAGTTTTGAGAGAGTTGTGTATGTTTGAATATTGAAAGTTAGGTTACAAAAAATAGGTTTAGTTGAGAATTTAGGAAAACTATAGGAGATTCGGGAGAAAACTCAACGGGGACAGGTGACTAGCACCGCCGCGCAGAATACTGCCGAAAGAGAAAATGAATTTATTAGATTTAAGAGGTAGATTATGGACTTTAACTGATTTTAATATGAATTTATATGAAAATTTGAAGATGTGAAATTATGAAAATTTATGACTGAATCGTCATGAAAACACTAAAGGACACTAAGGATAGGCTATTAGGACTAAGATAAACAATTCCCTACGAAGAAATCGACCATAGATCCGATACGAAAAAGTTGTGTTATGCAAGTTTGACCGGGCTTAGGTAAACTTTTCTCCATACAAAAATGACGTTTTTTCAAAAAATTTCGGAAATCCGCTGATCTGGGTATGCAGTTCGAATGAAAAGCACACCCTGATTCCGAATCTGTAGGAATTACAAAGATTGGATGAGTTTTGAGAGAGTTGTGTATGTTTGAATATTGAAAGTTAGGTTACAAAAAATAGGTTTAGTTGAGAATTTAGGAAAACTATAGGAGATTCGGGAGAAAACTCAACGGGGACAGGTGACTAGCACCGCCGCGCAGAATACTGCCGAAAGAGAAAATGAATTTATTAGATTTAAGAGGTAGATTATGGACTTTAACTGATTTTAATATGAATTTATATGAAAATTTGAAGATGTGAAATTATGAAAATTTATGACTGAATCGTCATGAAAACACTAAAGGACACTAAGGATAGGCTATTAGGACTAAGATAAACAATTCCCTACGAAGAAATCGACCATAGATCCGATACGAAAAAGTTGTGTTATGCAAGTTTGACCGGGCTTAGGTAAACTTTTCTCCATACAAAAATGACGTTTTTTCAAAAAATTTCGGAAATCCGCTGATCTGGGTATGCAGTTCGAATGAAAAGCACACCCTGATTCCGAATCTGTAGGAATTACAAAGATTGGATGAGTTTTGAGAGAGTTGTGTATGTTTGAATATTGAAAGTTAGGTTACAAAAAATAGGTTTAGTTGAGAATTTAGGAAAACTATAGGAGATTCGGGAGAAAACTCAACGGGGACAGGTGACTAGCACCGCCGCGCAGAATACTGCCGAAAGAGAAAATGAATTTATTAGATTTAAGAGGTAGATTATGGACTTTAACTGATTTTAATATGAATTTATATGAAAATTTGAAGATGTGAAATTATGAAAATTTATGACTGAATCGTCATGAAAACACTAAAGGACACTAAGGATAGGCTATTAGGACTAAGATAAACAATTCCCTACGAAGAAATCGACCATAGATCCGATACGAAAAAGTTGTGTTATGCAAGTTTGACCGGGCTTAGGTAAACTTTTCTCCATACAAAAATGACGTTTTTTCAAAAAATTTCGGAAATCCGCTGATCTGGGTATGCAGTTCGAATGAAAAGCACACCCTGATTCCGAATCTGTAGGAATTACAAAGATTGGATGAGTTTTGAGAGAGTTGTGTATGTTTGAATATTGAAAGTTAGGTTACAAAAAATAGGTTTAGTTGAGAATTTAGGAAAACTATAGGAGATTCGGGAGAAAACTCAACGGGGACAGGTGACTAGCACCGCCGCGCAGAATACTGCCGAAAGAGAAAATGAATTTATTAGATTTAAGAGGTAGATTATGGACTTTAACTGATTTTAATATGAATTTATATGAAAATTTGAAGATGTGAAATTATGAAAATTTATGACTGAATCGTCATGAAAACACTAAAGGACACTAAGGATAGGCTATTAGGACTAAGATAAACAATTCCCTACGAAGAAATCGACCATAGATCCGATACGAAAAAGTTGTGTTATGCAAGTTTGACCGGGCTTAGGTAAACTTTTCTCCATACAAAAATGACGTTTTTTCAAAAAATTTCGGAAATCCGCTGATCTGGGTATGCAGTTCGAATGAAAAGCACACCCTGATTCCGAATCTGTAGGAATTACAAAGATTGGATGAGTTTTGAGAGAGTTGTGTATGTTTGAATATTGAAAGTTAGGTTACAAAAAATAGGTTTAGTTGAGAATTTAGGAAAACTATAGGAGATTCGGGAGAAAACTCAACGGGGACAGGTGACTAGCACCGCCGCGCAGAATACTGCCGAAAGAGAAAATGAATTTATTAGATTTAAGAGGTAGATTATGGACTTTAACTGATTTTAATATGAATTTATATGAAAATTTGAAGATGTGAAATTATGAAAATTTATGACTGAATCGTCATGAAAACACTAAAGGACACTAAGGATAGGCTATTAGGACTAAGATAAACAATTCCCTACGAAGAAATCGACCATAGATCCGATACGAAAAAGTTGTGTTATGCAAGTTTGACCGGGCTTAGGTAAACTTTTCTCCATACAAAAATGACGTTTTTTCAAAAAATTTCGGAAATCCGCTGATCTGGGTATGCAGTTCGAATGAAAAGCACACCCTGATTCCGAATCTGTAGGAATTACAAAGATTGGATGAGTTTTGAGAGAGTTGTGTATGTTTGAATATTGAAAGTTAGGTTACAAAAAATAGGTTTAGTTGAGAATTTAGGAAAACTATAGGAGATTCGGGAGAAAACTCAACGGGGACAGGTGACTAGCACCGCCGCGCAGAATACTGCCGAAAGAGAAAATGAATTTATTAGATTTAAGAGGTAGATTATGGACTTTAACTGATTTTAATATGAATTTATATGAAAATTTGAAGATGTGAAATTATGAAAATTTATGACTGAATCGTCATGAAAACACTAAAGGACACTAAGGATAGGCTATTAGGACTAAGATAAACAATTCCCTACGAAGAAATCGACCATAGATCCGATACGAAAAAGTTGTGTTATGCAAGTTTGACCGGGCTTAGGTAAACTTTTCTCCATACAAAAATGACGTTTTTTCAAAAAATTTCGGAAATCCGCTGATCTGGGTATGCAGTTCGAATGAAAAGCACACCCTGATTCCGAATCTGTAGGAATTACAAAGATTGGATGAGTTTTGAGAGAGTTGTGTATGTTTGAATATTGAAAGTTAGGTTACAAAAAATAGGTTTAGTTGAGAATTTAGGAAAACTATAGGAGATTCGGGAGAAAACTCAACGGGGACAGGTGACTAGCACCGCCGCGCAGAATACTGCCGAAAGAGAAAATGAATTTATTAGATTTAAGAGGTAGATTATGGACTTTAACTGATTTTAATATGAATTTATATGAAAATTTGAAGATGTGAAATTATGAAAATTTATGACTGAATCGTCATGAAAACACTAAAGGACACTAAGGATAGGCTATTAGGACTAAGATAAACAATTCCCTACGAAGAAATCGACCATAGATCCGATACGAAAAAGTTGTGTTATGCAAGTTTGACCGGGCTTAGGTAAACTTTTCTCCATACAAAAATGACGTTTTTTCAAAAAATTTCGGAAATCCGCTGATCTGGGTATGCAGTTCGAATGAAAAGCACACCCTGATTCCGAATCTGTAGGAATTACAAAGATTGGATGAGTTTTGAGAGAGTTGTGTATGTTTGAATATTGAAAGTTAGGTTACAAAAAATAGGTTTAGTTGAGAATTTAGGAAAACTATAGGAGATTCGGGAGAAAACTCAACGGGGACAGGTGACTAGCACCGCCGCGCAGAATACTGCCGAAAGAGAAAATGAATTTATTAGATTTAAGAGGTAGATTATGGACTTTAACTGATTTTAATATGAATTTATATGAAAATTTGAAGATGTGAAATTATGAAAATTTATGACTGAATCGTCATGAAAACACTAAAGGACACTAAGGATAGGCTATTAGGACTAAGATAAACAATTCCCTACGAAGAAATCGACCATAGATCCGATACGAAAAAGTTGTGTTATGCAAGTTTGACCGGGCTTAGGTAAACTTTTCTCCATACAAAAATGACGTTTTTTCAAAAAATTTCGGAAATCCGCTGATCTGGGTATGCAGTTCGAATGAAAAGCACACCCTGATTCCGAATCTGTAGGAATTACAAAGATTGGATGAGTTTTGAGAGAGTTGTGTATGTTTGAATATTGAAAGTTAGGTTACAAAAAATAGGTTTAGTTGAGAATTTAGGAAAACTATAGGAGATTCGGGAGAAAACTCAACGGGGACAGGTGACTAGCACCGCCGCGCAGAATACTGCCGAAAGAGAAAATGAATTTATTAGATTTAAGAGGTAGATTATGGACTTTAACTGATTTTAATATGAATTTATATGAAAATTTGAAGATGTGAAATTATGAAAATTTATGACTGAATCGTCATGAAAACACTAAAGGACACTAAGGATAGGCTATTAGGACTAAGATAAACAATTCCCTACGAAGAAATCGACCATAGATCCGATACGAAAAAGTTGTGTTATGCAAGTTTGACCGGGCTTAGGTAAACTTTTCTCCATACAAAAATGACGTTTTTTCAAAAAATTTCGGAAATCCGCTGATCTGGGTATGCAGTTCGAATGAAAAGCACACCCTGATTCCGAATCTGTAGGAATTACAAAGATTGGATGAGTTTTGAGAGAGTTGTGTATGTTTGAATATTGAAAGTTAGGTTACAAAAAATAGGTTTAGTTGAGAATTTAGGAAAACTATAGGAGATTCGGGAGAAAACTCAACGGGGACAGGTGACTAGCACCGCCGCGCAGAATACTGCCGAAAGAGAAAATGAATTTATTAGATTTAAGAGGTAGATTATGGACTTTAACTGATTTTAATATGAATTTATATGAAAATTTGAAGATGTGAAATTATGAAAATTTATGACTGAATCGTCATGAAAACACTAAAGGACACTAAGGATAGGCTATTAGGACTAAGATAAACAATTCCCTACGAAGAAATCGACCATAGATCCGATACGAAAAAGTTGTGTTATGCAAGTTTGACCGGGCTTAGGTAAACTTTTCTCCATACAAAAATGACGTTTTTTCAAAAAATTTCGGAAATCCGCTGATCTGGGTATGCAGTTCGAATGAAAAGCACACCCTGATTCCGAATCTGTAGGAATTACAAAGATTGGATGAGTTTTGAGAGAGTTGTGTATGTTTGAATATTGAAAGTTAGGTTACAAAAAATAGGTTTAGTTGAGAATTTAGGAAAACTATAGGAGATTCGGGAGAAAACTCAACGGGGACAGGTGACTAGCACCGCCGCGCAGAATACTGCCGAAAGAGAAAATGAATTTATTAGATTTAAGAGGTAGATTATGGACTTTAACTGATTTTAATATGAATTTATATGAAAATTTGAAGATGTGAAATTATGAAAATTTATGACTGAATCGTCATGAAAACACTAAAGGACACTAAGGATAGGCTATTAGGACTAAGATAAACAATTCCCTACGAAGAAATCGACCATAGATCCGATACGAAAAAGTTGTGTTATGCAAGTTTGACCGGGCTTAGGTAAACTTTTCTCCATACAAAAATGACGTTTTTTCAAAAAATTTCGGAAATCCGCTGATCTGGGTATGCAGTTCGAATGAAAAGCACACCCTGATTCCGAATCTGTAGGAATTACAAAGATTGGATGAGTTTTGAGAGAGTTGTGTATGTTTGAATATTGAAAGTTAGGTTACAAAAAATAGGTTTAGTTGAGAATTTAGGAAAACTATAGGAGATTCGGGAGAAAACTCAACGGGGACAGGTGACTAGCACCGCCGCGCAGAATACTGCCGAAAGAGAAAATGAATTTATTAGATTTAAGAGGTAGATTATGGACTTTAACTGATTTTAATATGAATTTATATGAAAATTTGAAGATGTGAAATTATGAAAATTTATGACTGAATCGTCATGAAAACACTAAAGGACACTAAGGATAGGCTATTAGGACTAAGATAAACAATTCCCTACGAAGAAATCGACCATAGATCCGATACGAAAAAGTTGTGTTATGCAAGTTTGACCGGGCTTAGGTAAACTTTTCTCCATACAAAAATGACGTTTTTTCAAAAAATTTCGGAAATCCGCTGATCTGGGTATGCAGTTCGAATGAAAAGCACACCCTGATTCCGAATCTGTAGGAATTACAAAGATTGGATGAGTTTTGAGAGAGTTGTGTATGTTTGAATATTGAAAGTTAGGTTACAAAAAATAGGTTTAGTTGAGAATTTAGGAAAACTATAGGAGATTCGGGAGAAAACTCAACGGGGACAGGTGACTAGCACCGCCGCGCAGAATACTGCCGAAAGAGAAAATGAATTTATTAGATTTAAGAGGTAGATTATGGACTTTAACTGATTTTAATATGAATTTATATGAAAATTTGAAGATGTGAAATTATGAAAATTTATGACTGAATCGTCATGAAAACACTAAAGGACACTAAGGATAGGCTATTAGGACTAAGATAAACAATTCCCTACGAAGAAATCGACCATAGATCCGATACGAAAAAGTTGTGTTATGCAAGTTTGACCGGGCTTAGGTAAACTTTTCTCCATACAAAAATGACGTTTTTTCAAAAAATTTCGGAAATCCGCTGATCTGGGTATGCAGTTCGAATGAAAAGCACACCCTGATTCCGAATCTGTAGGAATTACAAAGATTGGATGAGTTTTGAGAGAGTTGTGTATGTTTGAATATTGAAAGTTAGGTTACAAAAAATAGGTTTAGTTGAGAATTTAGGAAAACTATAGGAGATTCGGGAGAAAACTCAACGGGGACAGGTGACTAGCACCGCCGCGCAGAATACTGCCGAAAGAGAAAATGAATTTATTAGATTTAAGAGGTAGATTATGGACTTTAACTGATTTTAATATGAATTTATATGAAAATTTGAAGATGTGAAATTATGAAAATTTATGACTGAATCGTCATGAAAACACTAAAGGACACTAAGGATAGGCTATTAGGACTAAGATAAACAATTCCCTACGAAGAAATCGACCATAGATCCGATACGAAAAAGTTGTGTTATGCAAGTTTGACCGGGCTTAGGTAAACTTTTCTCCATACAAAAATGACGTTTTTTCAAAAAATTTCGGAAATCCGCTGATCTGGGTATGCAGTTCGAATGAAAAGCACACCCTGATTCCGAATCTGTAGGAATTACAAAGATTGGATGAGTTTTGAGAGAGTTCAACCTAACCTTTTTTTTTTTTTTTTTTTTTTTTGTTGACGAAGTGGAAATGCGACCTTATGCATCCCCCCGGTGGAACCAGGGGGTATGTGGGGCTCTCCATCGGACCGACCCACGGTCACTGGCATACCCACTAAAACCACTCCGGCGTTTCCGCGTCACCGCTTAGTGGTGGCACCCAGCGGGATCCCGTTAGGTTCCTACCGCAGGCACCACCAACGGTCGCCCTTTCGGGACTTCCTCGTCGTATGATGGGGGGACTCGAACCCCCCCGACACTCACGGGTTCAGGCAGCGAACCGCCATCACTACCACGCAAGCCACGCTCGACCACAGCCGAAGCCATGGGAGCTCCACTCGGGCGCGCAAGCGCACCCCTGTTTTTTAGTGAGGTTGTCTCCTCAGGTTTTTTAAAGAGGTCTCCTCCTCGGCGGGCACGCCTCCACGCGGCGCACCCTGGTTTTTTAGTGAGGTTGTCTCCTCAGGTTTTTTAGTGAGGTATCCTCCTCGGCGGGCACGCCTACACGCGGCGCACCCTTGTTTTTTAATGAGGTTGTCTCCTCCGGTTTTTTACCGAGGTCTCCTCCTCACCACGTCGTGCTGCTCTTAGTCCAGCCCCTCACCTCCAAGCCAATCCGGTATGGGTAGCCCTGCCGGCACAGCCCTGGAGGATCATTGGGACCTTCAAGCCCCCCCACCTCGACAAGGTGACAGCACTTCGGGGGGGAGTTCAACCTAACCTAACCTAACCTAACCTAACCTAACCTAACCTAACCTAACCTAACCTAACCTAACCTAACCTAACCTAACCTAACCTTTTTTTTTTTTTTTTTTTTTTGTACGTGGGGAAATGCTCATGCATCCCCTCCGCTCCGGGGGGAGGCGAAGGAGTATGTCGGACTCAGGGAAAAGCCCTGCCTACCGACTAAAACCCCACGGTGATCAACGTCGCCGCGTTTTGGCAGGGGACAAGTGGGCACGCGTTAGCTCTCTCCACATCCCCCGCCGCGGTGTCTTACTCAGACTGCAACTCACGGAGGCTGTGTTGCTCTCCGTCCACTCTTGGTGACGCACCCGATCACAAGGCACGTCATCCACTCGAGGGCCCCTTTACGGGACGACGGATACCCCCGTATCCATCGCCTCCGGGCCCTCTCTAGGGTTGGGCGGTGGCCGCGGCGCCTCAGCACCAGCTACTGCCCTCCTGGGCCTGGGCAGGTCTCGGCCTGCAGTGCTGCCCGATCTGCTTCCCCCGTCGGTTTGAGACGGAGGTTGAGGAGCAGTCGGTTCGCCCTCTCTCTGAGACCTTTTGGCCCCCTTCTTACGTTTGCCCTTGTTTGGGCAACTCCTTCCACCCAACGCGTGTGCTGCCGGTTTTCCCGCTGCCTTACACAGGGCGCAGACAGGATCAGCAGCTACGCAGTCACAGGCATTATGACCATGTTGGCCGCAACGAAAGCAAGTTCCATTGCGGTCAACACCGCCACCGCATTGCGCACTGACGTGGCCGGCCTCCAGGCACTTGAAGCACCTGAGTGGCCTGGGTTCCAGCACGATAACTCGTGCAATAACCCAGCCCACCCGGAGCCGACCAACACCCACCACCTTCTTGGCGGCGGCCACGGGACAGGCTACCCATAGGGTGCCCCATTTGGTAACCCTACCCGTCTTGATTGCCGCCACATCACAATCTCCGTCTCTCGCGAGAGCTGCCGCGACTTCTTCTGGGGTGACTGAATCGTCCAGCCCCTTCACCCGCAGATCCACCCTCTTCGTTGGCCGATGGACCCGGAAGTTGGTGGCGTCCAAGACCTCCCTTAGCTTCGCAGCTAGGGAGTTTGCCTTCTCGGGCGCACCTTCCCCCGAGACCTCCAGCAACCTCGCACCACTCGCACCACCACGGAAACGCACGCCTTTGATGCCAAGAGCCTCGACGTCTTCAAGACGAAGGTGCTTCTTGGCCTCAGCGATTATGTCGCGGTGCTGTATCCTCCGCTCTAGAGCACCGGGTTGTAAGTCCAGACAGACAACCTCAGAGCGGGGTGGCCGGAGCCTGACACTCTTCTTCTTCGTCTTCTTGGGTGCGGCTGGTTTTGCAGCCTTCTCTACCGTCCTCGTTCGATTCGGCGTCCGCTTCACCACTTCACTCCACGTCTCCCCCACAGGGGCGGTGTGGAGCGAAACGGGAGCTCTTGCCGCTGTCGCTTCTCTGGCCGCGAGGCTCTTCTTCTCCTTCCTCTTCCCCTTTCGGGGAGTAGCGGTTGGGGCAGAAGTGCCCGCGGTGGCACTCTTCTTCCTGGCAGACCGCTCTTGGCTGCCCTGGGAAGTCATTACTGACACATCAGGGGCCACGACGTCGGCCTGCCTGTCACGTCCGATATTAGGAGGGCCCAGCATTTGGGGCTCCGGCGGGATCCGGTTCTCCATGCTGGCAAGCCTCGTCTCCAACATCGCACTGAACTGTGCAATATTGGAGCGCGAGACCTCCTCCAACAACTCCTTTATGTTGGGCTGTGGCTCGGCTGGGGCGACGGGCTGCCGCCGAAGCTCGGCGACCTCCCTGCGCAGCTCCGCCAACTGGCTTGTGAGCCGCGCATTTGCGGCCTCCAACTTCGCCACCTCCTCCGACATGGTTCGGGCCTTGAGTTGGGACACTGCGACCGAGATGGTAAACGCAGCGTCCTTCAAGGACTTGACGAAGCCTCCTTTCAGGTTCATAGACTTGGTGGCCACCTTTTCAATGATGGCCACTGAGTCCTGGACCATTTTCTCTAGTTGTCCCGCCGTCTGCGGGGCATCGTCCGGTGTTGGGTCAGGGTATGCCATGCAAAAGTTGCCAATGGCCTCCTTTACCTGCTCCCCTCTCCGTACCATCTCCTCCTCGACTTCAAGCCGCAACGCCTTCTCCTTGGCGGCGTTGAGTTCAGCCTTAGCTTTAGCCAGCCCCACATACTGCCCAGTCGTGGGCGGGCGGCCTCGACCCTTCACTTTGGGAGCCACCTTTTTAGGCGGGCCCATCACATCCTCGTCCGACTCCTCGGATGAGTTTCGTCTACTCCTCTTCCCTACTCGGGCGCCAGTCCTGGCGCTTGCGGGAGCGCGAGAACGTCGCGACACATCCGACGCCAGGCTGGCGTCCGAGCAGTACGAATCATCGAGACCGAGTCCGATGGATTCCAGTTCCTCACGGAACTGTCTGTCCAGCTCTTCATCGATCTCCCTCTCCCTAGCAATGTTTGCCATAATCACGCCATGTCGTTCGGCGGCAGCCCTCTCCTTCTGGGAGACGACCACCACCGCCGATTCATCAAGTCCATATTTACGCGCAAAGTCTTCGTCCATAGGAGTGCCAGGTTGTTGCTCACGTCGACCGGCATCTTGCCGGCCTCCGAGTCCATCATTGCCTCCCCCGTAGTACGTGAGGCTGCCTTCCACCTGTGGGGTGGAAGCGCGGGATTCCCCATCGCTGGGACCCGCCCGGGGACTTATTTTCTGATGGGACTTTTCCATGAAATAAAAACCCTCGCTGCTCTACAGCTTCCGTCTCTTTTTTCCGGGGTGAGCTCCCCGGTCAGCACGCCCAAACGTGGACGTGCCCCTTCCCGCCTGCCAGGCCCATTAAGAGCCCCGCCGGGGTGTGCTGCTCTTAGTCCAGCCCCTCACCTCCAAGCCAATCCGGTATGGGTAGCCCTGCCGGCACAGCCCTGGAGGATCATTGGGACCTTCAAGCCCCCCCACCTCGACAAGGTGACAGCACTTCGGGGGGGAACCTAACCTAACCTAACCTAACCTAACCTTTTTTTTTTTTTTTTTTTTTTTTTTTTTTGTTGACGAAGTGGAAATGCGACCTTATGCATCCCCCCGGTGGAACCAGGGGGTATGTGGGGCTCTCCATCGGACCGACCCACGGTCACTGGCATACCCACTAAAACCACTCCGGCGTTTCCGCGTCACCGCTTAGTGGTGGCACCCAGCGGGATCCCGTTAGGTTCCTACCGCAGGCACCACCAACGGTCGCCCTTTCGGGACTTCCTCGTCGTATGATGGGGGGACTCGAACCCCCCCGACACTCACGGGTTCAGGCAGCGAACCGCCATCACTACCACGCAAGCCACGCTCGACCACAGCCGAAGCCATGGGAGCTCCACTCGGGCGCGCAAGCGCACCCCTGTTTTTTAGTGAGGTTGTCTCCTCAGGTTTTTTAAAGAGGTCTCCTCCTCGGCGGGCACGCCTCCACGCGGCGCACCCTGGTTTTTTAGTGAGGTTGTCTCCTCAGGTTTTTTAGTGAGGTATCCTCCTCGGCGGGCACGCCTACACGCGGCGCACCCTTGTTTTTTAATGAGGTTGTCTCCTCCGGTTTTTTACCGAGGTCTCCTCCTCACCACGTCGTGCTGCTCTTAGTCCAGCCCCTCACCTCCAAGCCAATCCGGTATGGGTAGCCCTGCCGGCACAGCCCTGGAGGATCATTGGGACCTTCAAGCCCCCCCACCTCGACAAGGTGACAGCACTTCGGGGGGGAACCTAACCTAACCTAACCTAACCTAACCTAACCTAACCTAACCCAGTTCCCCCCCAACCTCGGTCGAAACAAGTCGGTTTTTCACTTTGACAATTTTCAAAAAATTAATTTAAATTTTTTCCGGCACCGTAAAACAGTGAAAAGTGATCGCCCGGACTAATTACCAGTTGACTCACCAGGATTATTGTTTTCAACGTTTTTTGACTGCAGGATCTGGAAGATATTAAGCTCCTTATTTAAACAAGTCCAGCAAAATACCGGTGAGAAAACTTACAAATTATTTGACAACAAAAGTTCTGCGCAGACGAGATCTACTTAAAGACGTTTAGATCATCAAAATCGGCCGAAAATTGAGGGAGTTATTGGCGGACAAAGGTGAGGTGCCACGCCCTGTTTTCTTAGCCTTCCGGGGTTCGCATGTTAAAAGAGCCCTGCCCTGAGACTTCGCCGGCGGCTCGAGGAGTGTGTCCCTGGTGGATGACCAGCGCTGAGGCAGGCCACCGGAGACTAATAAAGGTACTGACGGATCTCCTAAACCCCTTGTCCTAGAGACTTGGGGTTTCCACCCCCAACAATCGCATCCAAATACCCTCCAGAAGCCACCCACCTCCCGAATTCCCCTCACCTCCCCCCCCCCCAAATTTTTTATTCCACCTAAAAACCCTCTTAAACCCTCTTTTACCTACCCCATCCCAATCACCAACCCACGAGACCTACCACCCCCTCCCCCTCTCCTCTTACCCTCCCCCTGTCACCCCACGAACCCCCCCCCCCTCCCTCCCCCTTCCCCCCGTCAGGAGTACCTCACCCCCCCGGACTCATACTTCGCCAATTTGGGAGCTAGAGAACCGAGCTTGGGCTCAAAATAAAGGGCTTGAAGAGACAAACGGATCGGCTCCAGCGAAATAGAAGAAATCTATCAGGAAGGCACCTCATCCCCTACAAATCTACCCTTGAACTTCAAGTACCCATATCTCCGGCCCTGTTGGTCGTAGAGAGGTGGGACTTGGACAAGGCGACTTGGGACAACGATCTCTACGTGGACGCTGTTAACGCAACCCCCCCCCCCGCACCAGCCAGCCCCCCAAATATTCGGGACCCCATGACTCCGGTTCCAGCGAGAGAAGTGGGAATTGGACTAAGCGACTAGGAGGGACCAGCTGTACGGTTACATCAACACCGAAACTCTACATAGAGACTCTAAGATCATAGTATAATTTTATTGTTTTATTTAATGTAGTATAATTTTGTTGTTTTATAAAAATGTTTATTAAATAATTTATTTAATTTAATAAATATTTGACCTGACAGTCAGTTTCGCAAACTACATTAGAACATTAAACAATTGACAAAACAAAATTGTACTTACCGGTTGAAGTTGCTCTGAAAAAGATTAGTTTTTAAGTGACCATTATACTCTATTGAGTATAATTGTATTATTTTTAAGACTTTTCTGTGATTGACTGTTGTACTCTTTTGAGACAATATTTTAGTTTTAAGACATTATTAATTTATTCCACTTTTTGACATTAGGTACCTGACTTAGTTTTAAGAAAAAACTGTGATACATTTATTCATTGTACCTGATAATTTTACCATCTATATTTTAATCACACGAATTTAAAATAATTTATTACTCAAAAATAACATATTTACTAAAAACTTTTTGAAATCCTAAACTCCTACCCCCCAAAATGTTTGGAATGAGGACTCCCCCTACAAAATTCGACCAGAATGCCATGGCTGAGGCACGGAAGCCAAAGTCCTCCAGAGTCAGAAAGAGCGTAGAGGCTATGGAAGAAAAACAGCTAGACCTCTCGCCTTCCGTACTGACCCCTCCCCCCCTACATGACGTAAAAACAAAAACCCCGCCCCCACTCAAGAAAAAGTACGCCAGCCTGACAGCTGAGGCCAGAGCTTGCCTATTAAAGGCGAAACTGCACCTCAACAGTGCTAGAAATCTTAAAACTGAAATAAAAATTGAGGTAATGGCAGCTCTGGAGTCCCTGTACAGGTTGGTCAAGGAGGCGGAAGCAAGAAAGGATGGAAGTGAACCGACAAAAGAGGCCCAGCCACCACCACCACTCGAAGAAAAGGAAGAGATCAGTGAGCTCAAAAAAGTTATAGCTGAACATGGGCGTCTTCTTAAGGAGAGCTCTGAAAAACTCACAGAGCTCAGGATCTCCCTTAAGGAACACCAAGATATTCTGTCCGGCCCTCCCATTCCTTCGGCAGCTTCATACGCAGCCGTACCCTCCAAGCCACCACAAACCCTTCACTCGGTTATAGTGTCATCCACGGATGAGCTTGAAACCAGTGAACAGGTCCTGGAGAGGGTCCGTAAGACGGTAGAGGCCAAGGAGGGATGGGTAAGAGTGGAGAGGGTTAGAAAGGCAAAGGGCGCCAAGGTGGTTATGGGCTTTGCCACAAAGGAGGACCGAAATAAGGTAAAGGAAAAGCTAGAAAAATCGGGCTCCCTGTCGGTCGAGGAAGCAAAGAACCGGGACCCGCTCCTGATCATTAGGGACGTTCTCTCAATTAACACCGATGAGGACGTCCTGAGAGCGATCAGGAACCAAAACCCACAGATTCTTCGCGGTCTCGACGGAGAAGAAGCTCGAATGGCAATAAAATATAGAAAAAAGGCACGCAATCCACATACAAACCACATCGTCATGAGTACGTCGCCTGAAATGTGGAAGAGGGCGCTGGAAGCGGGGGCGCTACATATTGACCTACAAAGAGCCAGAGTCGCGGACCAGTCCCCTCTGCTCCAGTGTTCGCGCTGTTTGGGTTTTGGCCATGGCAAACGTTTCTGCCAAGAAAAAGAAGATCTGTGCAGTCACTGTGGTGGCCCACACCTCAGGATACAATGTGAAGTGCTCCAAGCGGGTGGAAGTCCGAAATGCTGCAATTGCATGCGTGCAAGGGTGGATCGCAACGCGGATCATAATGCGTTCAGTGACGAATGCATTGTGAAACGTAAGTGGGACATCATAGCGCGCGCAACAGTAGCATATTGCTAAGGGCACCACAAGGGAAAGCCACAGTCTCTGCACAGAAAGTCAGGAAAACATAGATATACCAAGTGAGTCGGACGGGGGGGTGGCTACCCGGGGCGCGTATCGTCTCGGCGTTGGTAACGACTCAAAATCTACTCTGCGAATCTGGTTCGCAGCTTTCCAACCCATTGCATCTAAAACAGTACAATACAAAATACTGAGTATATTTTGGAATAGAACTTATGCTGGGATGGAAGAATACGATAGAGCGGAAAAACAAACAGGGTTAGTCGAAATTGACGTCGTGATGGGATGGGCCCGCGTGACCTGGCCCCTTTGCCGATACTACGGAACCATTAAAACCTTGAGTAGGGCCCCAGTGGGGGGCACTCTAGAGGCCCCAGCTTGAATATTTGTGTGATTATTTTGGAAATAAGTAAACAAATACACCCAAGCGGGACATTGAGTGCTTCCGACTGGAGCACTGCAAACACTTTGCCTGACCTGTAATAAAATCAAACTCTGACAAAATTACGTCTAATACTGAAGAGTTATATATGCCGAATACTTATTCTAGAAATTGTAATCATATCATTATTGTAACTTATTGGAAACACCCTATTTTCTACCTATTATTTGCGATAAATTATGAATTATTAAATTGTTATAATATGCTTTTTAAGAAATGTAAACTTTGTTAATATTAATCCACCAACAGTAAATTATATTATAAGAAATTAGATTTAAATAAAAATGTATAAACACAGTATAAATTACATGTATAAAAATTGTTAATTATTAAATAAAGAAAACCTGTTGTTACAATCCCAAAAATTCAAAGTAAAATAAAGTAAAAACAAACCAAAAGAAATAGTTATAAGCGGGCCCCAACCCGCAAAGCATAAAAGATGATGGATGTGAGAAAGATAATGTATGCAGAATGACAAAGAGGCCAGAATAAATGCGAGAACTGGTATGAAAGGGAAGACGCTAAAATAGGCTCCAATTATGTTGGAGGTAGGAGTAGGGTCACAATAACGTGACCCAAAAATAAAAAAAAAAAAAAAAAAAAAAAAAAAAAACCTAACCTAACCTAACCTAACCTTTTTTTTTTTTTTTTTTTTTACCTGGGGAAATCCTCATGGATCTCCTTCAGCCCGGGGGGACCGAAGGAGTATGTCGGACTCACGAAGAACCCGTGCCTACCGACTAAAACCCCACGTTCCGCCAACGCCGTTAGCTATTAGAGCATTACGGGATAGAGGGAAGCCAGAGGAACCCTCAGACACCGTACTACTCCAACGGCTGGCCCGTCTTAAGAACCACCGCCAGTGAGCCCTGAAAACAAGCAGGCTACACCATCTCAGTAGTCTCAAAACGGGCCTTCATCCAGTGGGCCTTTTACGGGTGCAGGGTCCCCCGACCCAGCACCCCGGCCACACTATCACGGCGGAGGCAGAAGATGCGCATATCGGCGCCTTCGCAGGCCCAACCTGCGTCTTCGGAGTGGATCAGCGTTGGCGTCGACCTCTCTGTCCCGCTCCGCAGCCTCCTTCTGCGAAATTACTGACTCGCAAAAGGTAGCTACCGCGTCCCAACACCTCTCGCTGCCAAGCATGACATTGATCATGCCTGGCAGCGAGAGGTCACTGCCTATGATCTGCGTTAGGTCGTGCCTTTGAGGCCCCCACGCTGCGCACTCCTCTACCGTGTGGCGCACGGTATCCTCCACTGCTCCACACTCATGGCAGACCATGTCCACCTCTCTCCTGGCTATCTTATGCAGGTACTCACCGAAGCACCCATGCCCGGTAAGCACCTGCGTAAGTCTGTAGCTCAGGACTCCGTGTCTCCTGCCAACCCAGCGACGTAACTGAGGTTTGATGGCCTCAATCGTCGCTAGGCCGAAGGACGAAGCCCCGAGCTGCTCCTCCCATTTTTCCAGGACCGCATTCCTTGCCACCCTTCTTGTCCTGGCTACCGCCTCCCAGTCTAGCGCCCTATTTCCAGCGCGATGGCCAGCCCTGTATCGGTACACCTCTGCGAGAACCTCAGCCTGAAGTTCCCACGGAGGGTCCGCCGCCAGCAGTGTTGCTGCAGCCCAGGAAACGGTCCGGTAGCCTCTGATGGCTCTTATAGCCACAATCCTTTGCGGCCTTCTTAGAAGCGCCCTGTTGGTGGAGTCTAGTGCATCAACCCAAATGGGTGCACCGTACAGGGCCATACTCCGGATGACTCCAGAGTACAGGCGCCTGCAGGACCCATTGGGTCCCCCCACATTGGGCATAAGTCTCCCCAAGGCAGCAGCCGCCGATACCAACCGCGGACCCAGCTGGGCAAAGTGTGCCGCAAATTTCCAACGACCGTCCAGTACAAGACCCAGATATTTCATCTGGGCCCTTACCGGGACCACCGTTCCCCTGATGACCAACTGGGCACCCCGCGGGGGTCCTCTGCGTGGTTCATGAAAAAGAAGGGCCTCCGTCTTGGACAAGGCCACCTCAAGTCCAAGCTGACGGATCCTGTCCACCGTCAACCCTGCACCAACCGTGGCCTTCATCGCTGCCTCCTCGTACGTCTTCCCTCGGACAGTGACAAGAGTGTCATCAGCATAACAGATGACCTTCATCCCAGGGAGAACCGACTGCCGGAGAAGCCAGTCAAACCCGATATTCCACAGGATTGGTCCAAGGACCGAACCCTGTGGAACACCGCAGCAGACAAGACGCCTGGTAAGTGTCCCGCTCCCTCCTTCCCACAAGACCTCCCGGTCTTCAAGGTATGCTGCCACCACCGCCTGCAGGTAGAGGGGCATTCCGTGATAACGGAGCGCCTCTCTCAACGTCTCGAAAGGAAGGGAGTTAAATGCATTGGCTACGTCCAAAGATATAGCCAGCACAACCTCCCCCCCATTAACAGCCTCCACGGCCAGCCCTCTTAGCTGGGTAAGGGCGTCAAGGGTCGAGCGACCCACCCTGAATCCATACTGCGCATCTGATAAATTTGGGCCCACCCCCTCGAGATGCTGGATAAGGCGAGCAGCAAGTATCCTCTCGAATACCTTACCCACCTCATCCAGCAAGACGATTGGCCTATAAGCTGAAGGATCCTCCGGTGGGCGACCCACTTTAGGTAGCAAGCATACCCGTCCCTCCTTCCAGGGCTTCGGAAACTGTCCCTCGCGAATACACGCGTTGAACAGTTCCCGAAGCCTGTCCCCAAGAAACTCCGCTGCAATCAAGAGTACCCGACCCGGAACCCCATCCGGACCAGGCGCCCTCTTCCGACCCCGGAGTTTTCCCAGGGCCACCAGCAACTCGTCTTCAGTGACTTGGGGTACTTCCTCTCCCACCTGCGAACCTAACCTAACCTAACCTAACCTAACCTAACCTAACCTAACCTTTTTTTTTTTTTTTTGTTGACGAAGTGGAAATGCGACCTTATGCATCCCCCCGGTGGAACCAGGGGGTATGTGGGGCTCTCCATCGGACCGACCCACGGTCACTGGCATACCCACTAAAACCACTCCGGCGTTTCCGCGTCACCGCTTAGTGGTGGCACCCAGCGGGATCCCGTTAGGTTCCTACCGCAGGCACCACCAACGGTCGCCCTTTCGGGACTTCCTCGTCGTATGATGGGGGGACTCGAACCCCCCCGACACTCACGGGTTCAGGCAGCGAACCGCCATCACTACCACGCAAGCCACGCTCGACCACAGCCGAAGCCATGGGAGCTCCACTCGGGCGCGCAAGCGCACCCAACCTAACCTTCTTTTTTTTTTTTTTTTTTTTTTTTTTTTTTGTTGACGAAGTGGAAATGCGACCTTATGCATCCCCCCGGTGGAACCAGGGGGTATGTGGGGCTCTCCATCGGACCGACCCACGGTCACTGGCATACCCACTAAAACCACTCCGGCGTTTCCGCGTCACCGCTTAGTGGTGGCACCCAGCGGGATCCCGTTAGGTTCCTACCGCAGGCACCACCAACGGTCGCCCTTTCGGGACTTCCTCGTCGTATGATGGGGGGACTCGAACCCCCCCGACACTCACGGGTTCAGGCAGCGAACCGCCATCACTACCACGCAAGCCACGCTCGACCACAGCCGAAGCCATGGGAGCTCCACTCGGGCGCGCAAGCGCACCCCTGTTTTTTAGTGAGGTTGTCTCCTCAGGTTTTTTAAAGAGGTCTCCTCCTCGGCGGGCACGCCTCCACGCGGCGCACCCTGGTTTTTTAGTGAGGTTGTCTCCTCAGGTTTTTTAGTGAGGTATCCTCCTCGGCGGGCACGCCTACACGCGGCGCACCCTTGTTTTTTAATGAGGTTGTCTCCTCCGGTTTTTTACCGAGGTCTCCTCCTCACCACGTCGTGCTGCTCTTAGTCCAGCCCCTCACCTCCAAGCCAATCCGGTATGGGTAGCCCTGCCGGCACAGCCCTGGAGGATCATTGGGACCTTCAAGCCCCCCCACCTCGACAAGGTGACAGCACTTCGGGGGGGGCACCCAACCTAACCTAACCTAACCTTTTTTTTTTTTTTTTTTTTTTTTTAACACGGGGAAAATCCTCATGGATTTCCCTCACCCTGGGGTAGGTGAGGGGGTATGTGGGACTCACGTTTCCGTGCCTACCCACTAAAAACCCCGTGGTGTTCCTCCGTCCTCCCGCAACCTTTGGGGACGCTTTCGCTCTCGCCAAATGGTAAGCGTGAGTTTGTCCTTTCGGACCCTCCTGGGATGTAGTCTCCCTGTTCCTCCACAGGCTTGCACACGGAACACAGTGCACAAAACCTTACTCTGAGTAACCGATAACCCCATACCGATTACTCAGAGGTCCGCCCTAGGGCAAGCGATTGTGGGCTAGCCGCCTTCGCCCGGTCCTCCTGCGGCGCATTGGGGCGGACGTGGAGTCCTCCTCTCGTGCGCGCTCCGCCTCCTCCTTTCTCTTCATCACTACCTCAGAAAAGGCAGTGACGGCATTCCATGCACTCTCGCTGCCAATCATTATCGGAATTATGCTTGGCAGCGACAAGTCTGCACCTACAGCCGCAACCAGCTCAGCCCGTTGTACTGCCCATGCTGGGCATTCGGCGAGCACATGTTGCGCCGTATCTTCTATCGCTCCACACTCATGACACACGGTGGTTGGTTCCCTCCCAGCCACATTGCACAGGTATCTCCCGAAACAGCCATGCCCCGAGAGAACCTGCGCTAGGTGGAAGGTAATCACCCCGTGCTTTCTGTCCAGCCACTCCTTCATCACTGGCCTCACCGCCTGGACTATGTCACGGCCGGCGCTTGACTCCTCCAACCTCTCAACCCACTGAGAACCTAACCTAACCTTTTTTTTTTTTTTGTTGACGAAGTGGAAATGCGACCTTATGCATCCCCCCGGTGGAACCAGGGGGTATGTGGGGCTCTCCATCGGACCGACCCACGGTCACTGGCATACCCACTAAAACCACTCCGGCGTTTCCGCGTCACCGCTTAGTGGTGGCACCCAGCGGGATCCCGTTAGGTTACTACCGCAGGCACCACCCACGGTCGCCCTTTCGGGACTTCCTCGTCGTATGATGGGGGGACTCGAACACCCCCGACACTCACGGGTTCAGGCAGCGAACCGCCATCACTACCACGCAAGGCATGCTCGACCACAGCCGAAGCCATGGGAGCTCCACTCGGGCGCGCAAGCGCACCCCTGTTTTTTAGTGAGGTTGTCTCCTCAGGTTTTTTAAAGAGGTCTCCTCCTCGGCGGGCACGCCTCCACGCGGCGCACCCTGGTTTTTTAGTGAGGTTGTCTCCTAAGGTTTTTTAGTGAGGTATCCTCCTCGGCGGGCACGCCTACACGCGGCGCACCCTTGTTTTTTAATGAGGTTGTCTCCTCCGGTTTTTTACCGAGGTCTCCTCCTCACCACGTCGTGCTGCTCTTAGTCCAGCCCCTCGCCTCCAAGCCAATCCGGTATGGTTAGCCCTGCCGGCACAGCCCTGGAGGATCATTGGGACCTTCAAGCCCCCCCACCTCGACAAGGTGACAGCACATCGGGGGGGAACCTAACCTAACCTAACCTAACCTAACCTAACCTAACCTAACCTAACCTAACCTAACCTAACCTAACCTAACCTAACCTAACCTAACCTAACCTTTTTTTTTTTTTTTTTTTTTTTTTTTTTTGTCGAAGAGGAATGCATTTACGCACCATGCCTGCCGCTAGCCAAGCGACAGGCGTGTGTGGGGCTCACCCGGCAAGCCGGGAATACCCACTAAACCTCTCCGGTGTCCATCAAGCCCTTTTGAGTCGGGGGAGAGTTTGGGATCCGCAGAGCAATTCTCCAAACCCCCCCCAGGGCCTCCCGGCCTTATGCCGGGGTTCACGCCAGTGGAGGAGATGCCCGGACACGGAACATCCCCCCAGACGGGGCGGCCTGTGCAATGCACACAGGGAGGCTAGCCCCCGTGTGCAGGCCGCTCTTACCGGACCTAAGGCGGGCGAACATGTGCCCGCCTACGACGGCCCGTCCGCCTACGCCGAAGAGGAGCGGCTAGAGCATCCTCCTCCCGCTCCCTCTCCGCTGCCTCCTTCTGCGAGATTACGCTCTCGCAGAAGGAGACCGCAGCCTCCCAGATCCCTTGGCTCCCAACCATAGCACTGACCATGGCTGGGAGCGAAAGGACACCTCCGCCGAGCGCCGTACCAAGAATGCGGCGCTCAGATCGCCAGGCCGGGCACACGCAGAGCGTATGCTCGGCTGTGTCATCATTGGCGTCACAATGATGACACCGCGGTGACTCCTCCCGCCGGGCGATCCTGTGCAGGTAGTGACCGAAACATTCGTGTCCGGTCAGTACCTGCACAAGGCGATAGGTGAGGCTGCCGTGCCGGCGCCCAACCCACTCCTCCAATACCGGACGGATTGCCTCTACCGTCCGGTGGCCGGCACGCGGGGCCATGAGTGCCTCTCCCCACTGGCTAACGGCCTCCCGTTTCGCCAGGGTGCGCACCCGTCTCACCTCCTCGAGAACGGGGCGCTCCCCCCGCAGTCGTGCGGCGACCCTAGCCCGATGGACCCTGGACAGAACCAGGGCCTCGAGCTCCCACGGAGGCGTACCTGCAAGGACGCAGGCCGCCTCGTGTCCGACCGTGCGATAGGCTCGCACGGTCCGGGTCGCGATGACCCTCTGCGGTTGGCGCAAGAGGGCCCTTGTGCGGGGGGTGAGGCACTCGGCCCATACCGGGGCTCCGTATAGCGCCATCGACCGTACCACATTCTGGTACAGCCGACGGCACGATGCATTGGGCCCCCCCACGTTTGGGAGGACCCGTCCGAGGGCGGCGGCGGCTGCGCAGAGCCGGGGAGCCAGGAGCTTAAAATGCTCCTCGAAACTCCACCGGGGATCCAAGATCAAGCCGAGGTACTTCATACACACCTCGACCGGAACATGGACCCCCTCCACTCGGACCCGGAGCCCCGGAGGGGTTCTGCGTCTGGGGCCATGGAATGCCATGGCTCTCGTTTTAGCGAGAGCCACCTCCAGCCCCAGCATGCGGATGCGGCGGACGACAAGCGAAGTGCCGACCGACGCAAGGTGGACCGCATCCCTCCAGTCGCGAGCCCTTGCAGCGACCAGAGTGTCGTCCGCGAAACAGACGACCTCCGTCCGCGGCAAGAGCTCGCCCCGCAGAACCCAGTTGTACCCTAAGTTCCATAGTAGGGGTCCCAACACGGACCCCTGGGGTACACCTGCCGCCATCGACCACGACTGGACGCGCCCCCGGCCATCCTCGTAAAGGACCACCCTCTCGCGAAGGTAGTCCTCCACTAAGGCTCGGAGGTAGAGGGGCACTCCGTGAAATTCGAGTGCCGCCTCTATGCACTCATGGGGAAGGCTGTTAAAAGCGTTCGCGATGTCCAGCGACACCGCGATAACAGCCTCCCCTCGTGCTGTGGCCGCCTCAGTCCACCTCTTGAGGCCAGCCACCGCGTCCACCGTGGACCGACCGGTCCGAAAGCCGAACTGGACCTCGGCCAGGTCCGGCCCCTGGCTTTCGAGGTGCTGCAGGATTCGGGAAGCTATGATCTTCTCGAAGAACTTCCCGGCCTCATCCAACAGCACCACCGGTCGATACCCCGATGGGGAGTCGGGAGAGCGGCCGCTTTTGCGGAGGAGGCAAAGCTTCCCGACTCTCCATCTCTTGGGGAAGCGGCCCGTCGCGATGCAGGTGTTAAGCACCGCGCGGAACCGCTCCTCCAATGGCCCCAACGCCAGGGCAGCCACCTTTGAGGGGACCCCGTCCGGTCCCGGGGCCTTCCTTTTGGAGCGGAGCCGATCTCTTCCACGATCAAACTCCGCATCCGTGACCGGAGGCCCCTCGGTCCACACCTCCGGGGTGGCCACCCTGGGAAGGGCCGATCTGGGAGGTACGAAGTGTCCTGGGTCTGGAAAAAGAGACACCAGGACACCTCGCAGGATGCCCGGCTCCATGCAGGAAGTCGGCGGGGCAGCCTCAAGAAACTTGCCCCGCACGACCCTGAACGGCCTCCCCCAGAACCTAACCTAACCTAACCTAACCTAACCTAACCTTTTTTTTTTTTTTTTTTTTTGTCGAAGAGGAATGCATTTACGCACCATGCCTGCCGCTAGCCAAGCGACAGGCGTGTGTGGGGCTCACCCGGCAAGCCGGGAATACCCACTAAACCTCTCCGGTGTCCATCCAGCCCTTTTGAGTCGGGGGAGAGTTTGGGATCCGCAGAGCAATTCTCCAAACCCCCCCCAGGGCCTCCCGGCCTTATGCCGGGGTTCACGCCAGTGGAGGAGATGCCCGGACACGGAACATCCCCCCAGACGGGGCGGCCTGTGCAATGCACACGGGGAGGCTAACCCCCGTGTGCAGGCCGCTCTTACCGGACCTAAGGCGGGCGAACATGTGCCCGCCTACGATGGCCCGTCCGCCTACGCCGAAGAGGAGCGGCTAGAGCATCCCCCTCCCGCTCCCTCTCCGCTGCCTCCTTCTGCGAGATTACGCTCTCGCAGAAGGAGACCGCAGCCTCCCATATCCTTTCGCTTCCAACCATAGCTCTGACCATGGCCGGGAGCGAAAGGAAACTTCTGCCGAGCGCCGCACTAAGAATGCTGCGCTCAGATCGCCAGGCCGGGCACACGCAGAGCGTATGCTCGGCTGTGTCATCACTGGCGTCACAATGATGACACCGCGGTGACTCCTCCCGCCGGGCGATCCTGTGCAGGTAGTGACCGAAACATCCGTGTCCGGTCAGTACCTGCACAAGGCGATAGGTGAGGCTGCCGTGCCGGCGCCCAACCCACTCCTCCAACACCGGACGGATTGCCTCTACCGTCCGGTGGCCGGCACGCGGGGCCATGAGTGCCTCTCCCCACTGGCTAACGGCCTCCCGTTTCGCCAGGGTGCGCACCCGTCTCACCTCCTCGAGAACGGGGCGCTCCCCCCGCAGTCGTGCGGCGACCCTAGCCTGATGGACCCTGGACAGAACCAGGGCCTCGAGCTCCCACGGAGGCGTACCTGCAAGGACGCAGGACGCCTCGTGTCCGACCGTGCGATACGCTCGCACGGTCCGGGTCGCGATGACCCTCTGCGGTTGGCGCAAGAGGACCCTTGTGCGGGGGGTGAGGCACTCGGCCCAAACCGGGGCTCCGTACATCGCCATCGACCGTACCACATTATGGTACAGCCGACGGCACGAGGCATTGGGCCCCCCCACGTTTGGGAGGACCCGTCCGAGGGCGGCGGCGGCAGCGCAGAGCCGGGGAGCCAGGAGCTTAAAATGCTCCTCGAAACTCCACCGGGGATCCAAAATCAAGCCGAGGTACTTCATACGCACCTCGACCGGAACATGGACCCCCTCCACTCGGACCCGGAGCCCCGGAGGGGTTCTGCGTCTGGGGCCATGGAACGCCATGGCTCTCGTTTTAGCGAGAGCCACCTCCAGCCCCAGCATGCGGATGCGCCGGACGACAAGCGAAGTGCCGACCGACGCAAGGTGGACCGCATCCCTCCAGTCGCGAGCCCTTGCAGCGACCAGAGTGTCGTCCGCGAAACAGACGACCTCCGTCCGCGGCAAGAGCTCGCCTCGCAGAACCCAGTTGTACCCCAAGTTCCATAGTAGGGGTCCCAACACGGACCCCTGGGGTACACCTGCCGCCATCGACCACGACTGGACGCGCCCCCGGCCATTCTCGTAAAGGACCACCCTCTCGCGAAGGTAGTCCTCCACTAAGGCTCGGAGGTAGAGGGGCACTCCGTGAAATTTGAGTGCCGCCTCTATGCACTCATGGGGAAGGCTGTTAAAAGCGTTCGCGATGTCAAGCGACACCGCGATAACAGCCTCCCCTCGTGCTGTAGCCGCCTCAGTCCACCTCTTGAGGCCAGCCACCGCGTCCACCGTGGACCGACCGGTCCGAAAGCCGAACTGGACCTCAGCCAGGTCCGGCCCATGGCTTTCGAGGTGCTGTAGGATTCGGGAAGCTATGATCTTCTCAAAGAACTTCCCGGCCTCATCCAGCAGCACCACCGGTCGATACCCCGATGGGGAGTCGGGAGAGCGTCCGCTTTTGCGGAGGAGGCAAAGCCTCCCGACTCTCCATCTCTTGGGGAAGCGGCCCGTCGCGATGCAGGTGTTAAGCACCGCGCGGAACCGCTCCTCCAATGGCCCCAACGCCAGGGCAGCCACCTTTGAGGGGACCCCGTCCGGTCCCGGGGCCTTCCTTTTGGAGCGGAGCCGATCTCTTCCACGATCGAACTCCGCATCCGTGACCGGAGGCCCCCCGGTCCACACCTCCGGGGTGGCCACCCTGGGAAGGGCCGATCTGGGAGGTACGAAGTGTCCTGGGTCTGGAAAAAGAGACACCAGGACACCTCGCAGGAGGCCCGGCTCCATGCAGGATGTCGGCGGGGCAGCCTCAAGAAACTTGCCCCGCACGACCCTGAACGGCCTCCCCCAGGGGTCGGCGTCGAGGAGAGCTAGGAACCTCTCCGCCGCCTCCCCCTTGCTCCTGCTGATGGCACATCGCAGGAGCTTCTGGGCCTCCCTGAAGACCCGGCGGAGCTCGGCCTCCACGTCAGGGTCCCTCTGGGCGCGCCTACGTCTACAACGCAAGTAGGCGCGCCGGGCGGCGAGAGTGGTGGCCCGCAGGACGGAGATCTCCTGCGACCACCAATACACCTCCCGCCGACTTGGACGGCCCCGAGATTGAGGCATGGCGGCGTTGCAGACGACTTCCAGGTCGTCCGCGAAGAATGCCGCCATGCCATCGGCGTCCCCCTTCAGCGCCGCCGGTGGCTCCGACCAGGAGCGGAAGATGGCAGCCTCCTCGGCCACCTCCCGTCGGAGCTTTGCGAGTGCCCACCTCGGAAAAGATGAGGGAGCACTCGCTTCGGGGCCCAGGTGAACTGGGGCCCCCGGACCCGCCACAGAGACCGCGTATCGGACATACCGGTGGTCCGATAAGGTCTCCGTGTCCTGCATCACCCGCCAGTCCCGGACCCGGGCGGCGAGTGACGAGGTGGCAAAGGAGACGTCCACAACCGACTCACCCTGCCACCTCACACACGTGGGGACCGAACCCCGGTTGAGGATCTGGAGGTCCAAGGAGTAGACCCAGTCCACCAGATCCTCACCCATCACGTTGTTGTGAGGGGACCCCCAAGCCGTATGCTTGGCCTTGAGGTCCCCCCCCACCAACACCGGGAGTGGGGCCGCCCGCCGAACCACTCCCTCAACCGCAGCCAAGAACCTCTCGAACTCGGCTCTGCTGCGGTTGGGCGAGAAATAGGCGGCCACCACCACCATTCGGCCCCACTGCACGGCCACATACCCCGGCCCTCTCTCCCTCAGAGAGAGGGGGGGAGCGGCACTCGTGCCCACGCCCACCACCGCTGCAATCCCGTCCGTATCCCCATACCACCTAGGGGATGACGGGATGCAGTACGGCTCCGAAACCAGAGCCAGGTCCACCCCCCACTCCGCCATTGACTGAATCAACAGGTCTTGTGACCCGGCGGAGTGGTTCAAATTCGCCTGGATAATTTCGCCAATGGACCTAATGGGCATTGCTGGTGTCCATTGGCGAAGCTCCCGGGGTGGCCTTGGTGGCGGACGCTCGCGCGGCCACAGGGTTGCGGCCCTTTACTGGGGGGGGATTGCACTGAGGCCCCCCCATCCTATGCCCTGCAGGCAGGCCCCTGTCAGTGCAGAGGGCGCACCTAAAGGCCTCCCTGCAGGCTGCCGCCATGTGCCCCTCCTGGCCGCACCGGTAGCATAGGCGGCTCCTGTCCTTGACTGACGGGCAGAGCAGAGCGGTGTGCCCCTTGTCCAGGCACTTATGGCAGCGCACCGACCGCTGCTCCAGCGCCTGGATGGCCACCGAACTCCACCCTACCTCCAGCCGACCCCCGTCCAACACCTTGGCGAGGGCCTCCACCGGGCACGAGGCTCTCACCGACCCCATGCCCCTGCTACCGGCGATAATGGTGCCCACCCGAATCTTTTCGGTTGGACACCCGGCCCTCCCCGCCAGCGCCTCGCGCAACTCCTCCGCGCTGATGGAGTCATCCAACCCCCCGACCCTAAAGTCGGCCATTTTCTAAAGGCAGCAGCCGCCGATACCAACCGCGGACCCAGCTGGGCAAAGTGCGCCGCAAATTTCCAACGACCGTCCAGGACAAGACCCAGATATTTCATCTGGGCCCTTACCGGGACCACCGTTCCCCTGATGACCAACTGGGCACCCCGCGGGGGTCCTCTGCGTGGTCCATGAAAAAGAAGGGCCTCCGTCTTGGACAAGGCCACCTCAAGTCCAAGCTGACGGATCCTGTCCACCGTCAACCCTGCACCAACCGTGGCCTTCATCGCTGCCTCCTCGTACGTCTTCCCTCGGACAGTGACAAGAGTGTCATCAGCATAACAGATGACCTTCATCCCAGGGAGAACCGACTGCCGGAGAAGCCAGTCAAACCCGATATTCCACAGGATTGGTCCAAGGACCGAACCCTGTGGAACACCGCAGCAGACAAGACGCCTGGTAAGTGTCCCGCTCCCTCCTTCCCACAAGACCTCCCGGTCTTCAAGGTATGCTGCCACCACCGCCTGCAGGTAGAGGGGCACTCCGTGATAACGGAGCGCCTCTCTCAACGTCTCGAAAGGAAGGGAGTTAAATGCATTGGCTACGTCCAAAGATATAGCCAGCACAACCTCCCCCCCATTAACAGCCTCCACGGCCAGCCCTCTTAGCTGGGTAAGGGCGTCAAGGGTCGAGCGACCCACCCTGAATCCATACTGCGCATCTGATAAATTTGGGCCCACCCCCTCGAGATGCTGGATAAGGCGAGCAGCAAGTATCCTCTCGAATACCTTACCCACCTCATCCAGCAAGACGATTGGCCTATAAGCTGAAGGATCCTCCGGTGGGCGACCCACTTTAGGTAGCAAGCATACCCGTCCCTCCTTCCAGGGCTTCGGAAACTGTCCCTCGCGAATACACGCGTTGAACAGTTCCCGAAGCCTGTCCCCAAGAAACTCCGCTGCAATCAAGAGCACCCGACCCGGAACCCCATCCGGACCAGGCGCCCTCTTCCGACCCCGGAGTTTTCCCAGGGCCACCAGCAACTCGTCTTCAGTGACTTGGGGTACTTCCTCTCCCACCTGCGTTCCAACAGCCGAGGTCGGCCTCATTCTCGGAGGACTGTGAGCCCGAGCAGCCGGAAACAGAGCCTCCATTACTCTCCCAAGGAGAGCCCCCGGCAGCTTATCCGTGACCGGACCCTGGGTGCAGATCTTACGGCGCGCCACCCTGTACGGGCGGCCCCAGGGGTCCCGGTCTAGCTCCGACTGAAGTTCCTCTCTAGCTCTAGCCTTCGCACGACTAATTGCCAGTTGGAGCTTATCTTTCGCCCTCCGGAAGGCTCTCCTTAGGAGAGCCTCTGTCTCTTCACCATCCCTTCCATTACGCCTACGACAGCGCAAGTAGGCCCGCTGCGCAGCGTTAGACGCCGTACGAAGATCAGCAATCTCCTGAGACCACCAGTACACCTGATGGCGCTCCGTACGACCGCTGACCCTAGGCATGGACGCATCGCACACCTCCCTAAGGGAGTTACAAATACGCCCAGCCATTTCATCCACACTAACTCCAGCGCTTGAGGGGGAGGTCCAGTTCTGGACTATGGCAGCCTCCTTGGCCAGTTCCGAGTTAAACCTTGTGATGGCCCAACGTGTGAATCGGCTAGGGCCCCTGTACGCACATCTCGAGAGGGAGGAGATTTCAAACCTAACATATAAATGGTCCGATAGAGTCTCGACCGTCTCCATAACTCTCCAGTTTACGATCTTGCGAGCCACAGCAGGAGTGGCGAACGTAACGTCCACCACAGACCCCCCCTGCTGACGCACGCAAGTTTGAACTGCACCTCTGTTGACGAGAACAAGATCGCACTGCAGTGCCCAGATTCTGACTGCATGACCTCGGGCATCAGTGGAGGTGTTTCCCCACTCCTGAGCCTTGGCGTTTAGGTCCCCGAGCACAATGACCTGCCTCTGCGTTAGACGGCCCACCGCCCCTCTAACTGCATCCAGAAATGCCTCAAAATCGGCCAGAGTTCGATTCGAAGAGAAGTATGTGGCAATAACCGCATACTCTCCCCACCCGACCACCACATAGCCCGACCCTTTCTCCAATACCAAGAAAGGGAAATCCGAGTGCGCACCCGCGGCGACTACCACCAGATCATTCAGATCCCCGGCCCAGTTTGTCTGCGAAGGAACGAAATAAGGTTCGCACGCCACAGCCAAATCAACCCGCCACTCCACCATAGACTGCAAGAAAAGATCTTGAGCCCCGGCACAGTGGTTCAGGTTCGCCTGTAGGAAACTAATGGACCGTGCAGTCATTGAACCATCTCATTAGTCTCTCCCAGTTCCCGCCGGGAGGATTCAGCTGCAGCGATCTGGAGTCCCTGGATCATTTTTCCCTTCTTGCTGGGGGGAATGCACAATGCCCCCCCCATTATGTGCCCAGAGGGCCTGCCAGCGTCTTTGCAGACTGCGCAGCAAAGAGATGCCTTACAGCTAGCCGCTTTGTGCCCCGCTCGACCACAGCGGAAGCACAGTTGGCTGCGGTCTACCGTTGAGGGGCACACCGGCTTTGTATGGCCAATAGCCATACACTTAAAACAGCGAAGGGGGAGCTGTTTTAGGGCTTCAACCCTAGCGGAGCTCCACCCCACCAGGATCCTACCGGCATCGGCCAGCACCTTGGCTGCTTCAATTGGGCACTGTACTACGACAGTACCCAGTCCGCTAGGCCCAGAGCGCACCTCCCTGGGCTTGACCAGCTCCACCGGACACCGGCCTGCCCGCGCCACCGCTGCAGCTACCCTTTCCTTGGTGGCCGAGTCGTCCAGCCCGGAAATACGTATTTCCACACACTTTACAGGCCGGACAACCTTGGCCACCCCCTCCAGAGCAGCACTTAGCTTCACTGCTACCAGTTCCGCCTTCTCTGTGGTCTGCCCTTTCGGGAGCTCTAAAATGCGACCCCCTGCGGCAGACATGCGAAACCTGAAGCCTTCAGCCTCTAGTCCTAACTCGCCTAGATCAACCCTAGCTTGCGCTTGCGCCATCACTTGCTCAAAATGTCCTCCTGCAGCGTGATGACCACTGCAGCAGCGCGAGGTGGTCTGAGTCTAGGCTTGGCCCGTTTCTTCTTCCCGGTATTAGAGGTCGAGGGAGTTTGTGGAGAAGAACCGTTCTTCTTCTTCCTTTTCCCCTTCCTCTTCCTCCCAACCTGGACGAAGCCTTCCTCATCTGCCCCTCTTGAAGGTGCACCGCTAATTGGGGCGGCAGAAGTCGACGGCCTAGGCTTCTCCACCAGGCGTCTGGGAGCAGCAGCAGTTTCCTGAGACTGGGGCTGAGGCTGCAACGCACTCCTTCCCGCTTGTGGACCCTTTCGCCGCTGAACAACCTTACGCTGGGCCACCACTGCAGCAAATGAGGGCACAGGTACCGCCGCCTGAGCCACCGCAGGTACCACTCCCGAAATCTCCGCTCGTACTTTATCAGCCTGTAAGGGAGGCCGCCTCCTTACTTCCGGCAATAGTCGCTCCTCGATTCCTTCGAATCGTGCAGCAACCATTTTGCCTACCGCCACTACGATGGACCTCCTTAACTCATCAACATCGATGGCAGGATTGGGTTGCATCGGCAGCGTGGATAGAGTTGGCGATGCCCGTCCGGCAGCGATTGCAGCCCGCATCTCGGAGAATTCTCTCCTATGGGCCCGCAACTCCGCCTTTAGAGCCTCAACCTCCCTTCGTAGCCTGGCGTTGTCTTTCCGGAGGCGTCGCGGCTCCTCCTCCTCCGATCTTGCCAACAGAGTGTCAAAGGACGCCTGGATTGCCTTCGCCGAGTCCTTAAGGGCCTTGACATAAGTACCCTTAAGGTTTTTCGACTTGGCAGCAACCTCAAGAATTGTCGCGGTATTTTCCCCGACCTTTGCTCGGAGCACTTCGTCAGCATCGACCGCCACGTCCGCAGCCTGAAAGTCATCTTCAAGCCCCTGGAGGACGGAGGATCTAGGTGCATCCTTTCGGAATGCTCTAGCCTCCAAGTCCTTCTCGAAGTTAACCTCCCGTGCCTCAGACTCCAGCTGCCGTAGCTCAGCCTGCGCCCTGCTCATACCAGATCCTCTTCCAACCGCCACCGGTTTGCCGCGTCTTGCGGTTGGCACCTTAGCTTCCGCTGGACCCTCTTCCTCTGCATCAGCTTCAGATGCCGAAACCTCGGAAGTCTCAAGTTGGTCGCGCCCACGTTTCCGAAGAGAGGCATGACCAATACCAAAATCAATAGCCATGACATCAGCGGCTGCTTGCGCCTTCGGGACGCCCGCAGCCTCTACCAAATCAACAGTATCCATATCGTATGCTACACCACTAGCAATATTGCATGCAGTGTCATTACCTACAGAAAAGCCATTGTCGTGTTTACGAAGATCAGCGCCATCGTGCTGCTGACCTACGAAGCCTTTACTGCCCCCCCCAGAATACATGGGGCAGCCATCCGTAGTAACGGATGGGAGGGATTCTCCCGTAAGGGTACCCTCCTGGGGTAATATGCTTGATAAAGGACTTTCCATCATGAAATTACCCTCCGATGACTCCACATCGTCGTCGCTTTTTTCGGGAGTGCGCTCTCCCGTCAGCGCGCCCAGAACCTCCCGGTTAGGCGCACCCACCTCGCCTGACAGGCCCAAGAAGGGCCCCGCTGAAGCTGTGCTGTTCTTAGTCCAGTTCCTCCCCTCCAAGCCAATCCGGTATGAGAAACTCTGCCGGCATAGCCTTGGAGGATCATCAGAACCTTCAAGCCCCCCCACCTCGACAAGGTGACAGCACATCGGGGGGGAACCTAACCTAACCTAACCTAACCTAACCTAACCTAACCTAACCTAACCTAACCTAACCGCTAGCCAAGCGACAGGCGTGTGTGGGGCTCACCCGGAAAGCCGGGAATACCCACTAAACCTCTCCGGTGTCCATCAAGCCCTTTTGAGTCGGGGCAGAGTTTGGGATCCGCAGAGCAATTCTCCAAACCCCCCCAGGGCCTCCCGGCCTTATACCGGGGTTCACGCCAGTGGAGGAGATGCCCGGACACGGAACATCCCCCCAGACGGGGCAGCCTGTGCAATGCCGACGGGGAGGCTAACCCCCGTGTGCAGGCCGCTCTTACCGGACCTAAGGCAGGCGAACATGTGCCCGCCTACGACGGCCCGTCCGCCTACGCCGAAGAGGAGCGGCTAGAGCATCCCCCTCCCGCTCCCTCTCCGCTGCCTCCTTCTGCGAGATTACGTTCTCGCAGAAGGAGACCGCAGCCTCCCAGATCCCTTGGCTCCCAACCATAGCTCTGACCATGGCTGGGAGCGAAAGGAAACCTCCGCCGAGCGCCGTACGAAGAATGCGGCGCTCAGATCGCCAGGCCGGGCACACGCATAGCGTATGCTCGGCTGTGTCATCATTGTGACGCCAATGATGACACAGCCGCGGTGACTTCTCCCGCCGGGCGATCCTGTGCAGGTAGTGACCGAAACATCCGTGTCCGGTCAGTACCTGCACAAGGCGATAGGTAAGGCTGCCGTGCTGGCGCCCAACCCACTCCTCCAACACCGGACGGATTGCCTCTACCGTCCGGTGGCTGGCACGCGGGGCCATTAGTGCCTCTCCCCACTGGCTAACGGCCTCCCGTTTCGCCAGGGTGCGCACCCGTCTCACCTCCTTGAGAACGGGGCGCTCCCCCCGCAGTCGTGCGGCGATCCTAGCCCGATGGACCCTGGACAGAACCAGGGCCTCGAGCTCCCATGGAGGCGTACCTGCAAGGACGCAGGACGCCTCGTGTCCGACCGTGCGATCTGCTCGCACGGTCCGGGTCGCGATGACCCTCTGCGGTTGGCGCAGGAGGGCCCTTATGCGGGGGGTGAGGCACTCGGCCCAAACCGGGGCTCCGTACAGCGCCATCGACCGTACCACATTATGGTACAGCCAACGGCACGATACATTGGGCCCCCCACGTTTGGGAGGACCCGTCCGAGGGCGGCGGCGGCTGCGCAGAGCCGGGGAGCCAGGAGCTTAAAATGCTCCTCGAAACTCCACCGGGGATCCAAGATCAAGCCGAGGTACTTCATACACACCTCGACCGGAACATGGACCCCCTCCACTCGGACCCGGAGCCCCGGAGGGGTTCTGCGTCTGGGGCCATGGAACGGTGTTGCAAACGACTTCCATCGTTAGAGATTAGAACTCCTTAGAGATGCCACCTCATTGGATAAAAACAATTTATGACAGAAGTTTGTCTTTTGTTTATTATTGATTTCTGAGATGTAAAAAATCAAATGTCTTAAATACCAATTATTTTCCAATTATTTATTCCAATTATCATCATCATAAAATAAGCCAGCTTAAAGATGCCCTTTTCTTAACACCAGTCAATTGTTGGCTTGATAGAGCTGCGTATTTCAATAATACTTATGTATTGTCGAGCCTGAAACAAACAGTATAAAATTATTTCTAGTATAAATCGTGTAAATATGTTTTGTCTTCGTGGTCAGCAGCGAGCGAGTCATTGCGAGTCATTTTTTTTAATTTTTCAATGTGGGTAAGTCTTTAAAAATGCTGAGTACCGCAGCATCGTTTAAGATTAAACATTTTATACTTTAATACCACTGCGTGACCTATTCGGCGTGATATTACAGGGTATTTATTAAACTATTTTAGGGTCCCGTACCCTAATATAAGTATAAAGAAAAAAAAATTGGGTCCCTATTACTAAGCCTTCGCTGTCCGTCTGTCTATCATAAACCATAATAACAAGACTTATGACATTTTCAAATAATGTTGCCGCTATAACAACAACTACTGCAAATGATTTTTGTACACTTTTCATTTACCTTCTTTATTTTACGAAATTATCTAAAACCAGTTGCGCATTGAAACTCGTGCGAAGCAGACTCACGTTTCAGTTTCTCTCATTAAAATTAACGAAAGACAATATTTTAATAGTTATAACGCCAAGTTCACAAGTGAAAATTGATCAATACTCATTTTATCACTATTTTATTTTAAAAACCACCGTAGATTGCGTTATTTTTTGTGAGCTACAAAGTGAAGAATCTTTTGAGTTGAGTTCATTGTGTGTCGTCGTTTGGACTTTGTTTTGTTTATATTTTCAGAACCATATTTAAATAAGTTGTGGGTAGGCCACCGGAACTTTAATTCTTGTGTCAATACTGCTTGCAAATTACGAAACCAATTTCAACAAGATACGTAGCCCATTGGATTTGGGTGTCGGTTATAAATTCTGAGCTCAAGTTCGAATCCAAGCAAAACTAAAGTTCTATTTTATCTGTTCATTCGTTCCAGTTTTAATTAATAACACTGCAATACAAAAAAAATAAAAAAATCTGCGGCAGGGATTTTGTTAATGGTTTTTGTTAATACTCATATTAGACCTTCACGCTGCATGCTTATTTATTTTTGATTCACTCTGGTTATTGAGATAAACGGAACTAAGAAATAATTGAAAATTTCAAACTACCCTACAAACATTGTGGTTCATTGATTTGTTTTCACTTACGTTTGTTATCTTTTCACGGATTTATTTGCAACAACTTAACTTTATAGCTAACAGACCCTGTAGTTATCAGTTATAAATCGGTTGTTTTGTGTTAAAGTGCATTTTTCCTTTCAAAAACATGAGTTTTCCACGTAAACCTTGTTTAAACGATCCTAACAGTTTCTGCTTTATTTGTGGCAAGTTTAGTATACAAAAGCAAAGAAAAGGGATCACAGAGTTTGTAAAAACAGTCTACCGAAAATATTTCGGGATACCACTAGTGAAAAGGAATAAATATTGTGTGCCAAACATCGTGTGCAAGCCGTGCGTAGAATCTTTGCGTTACTGGAGCCAAGGAGGACGTAAAGGGTTACAATTTGGAGTGCCGATGATGTGGAATGAGCAAAGTAATCACTTAAACGACTGTTACTTTTGTGCCGTAAATGTTAAAGATATGAACCGGTACAAAAAACGTACTTGGGTTTACCCGAGTGTGAAATCGGTTACAACTCCAGTATCTCACAGTGATGATTTGCCAATTCCAGTGGTTTCAAGACCATCTACATCAAATTGTGATGATTTTGAAATGTTAGAGGGATCAAGCGGTCAGTCGAGCAGTAGTGGAAGTGAGTTCGAAGAAGATGGTTCTAAGAAACCTGGATTTTCTCAAGACGAACTCAATGATTTGGTTCGTGATTTGAATTTACCGAAACTTTCGGCCGAACTTCTTGCTTCAAGGTTGAAAGAAAAACAATGTCTTCAACCTGCTGTTATCATTACATCCTTTAGAACCAGAGAGAGTGAACTTCTTCCTTACTTTTCAGAAGAAGATAACTTTGTTTTTTGTAATGACATTCCTGGGCTCCTAAGATCTATGGGTCTTCCTAAATATGAGGCTAAAGATTGGAGGCTTTTTATAGATAGCTCAAAAAGAAGTCTAAAATGTCCGGAATATCAAGAACTATTTGCAAAAATGCTACAAAATTTTAACAGAGAAGGAGTCAACATGAGCATAAAATTGCATTTCTTACACTAGCCATTTGGACCGATTCCCGCAGAACCTGGGTGATTACAGTGAGGAACAAGGAGAAAGGTTCCATCAGGATATCAGGATAATGGAAGAAAGATATCAAGGTCGATGGGACAGCCATATGATGGCTGACTATTGCTGGACCTTGAAAAGAGATTGTCCTGACAAAGTAAATAAGAGAAAATCCCAAAGAAAAAGGTTTTCATGATCTTCATTTATTTATTCTAGTTAAAGGTACCCCGTATTTACCCTATTTGCGTATTTTTGTAAAGATAAACAATAAAAATAAATTTTAAATACATCTTTTGGCCCATTTATTGAAGCATTTTATGGAAAATGTTAGAAGCGTTTATCTCAAAAACTGGAGTCAATTTGACCATTCTGGTATTTTTCCCGTTATCAGCACACTCGTCTTATACAAAATCGACTTCAAGTATGCCTTCCGCAAAATGACTGTATAGCAGTGTAATTAAATTTGCTTGTTGCAAATCGGTAAAGCCTGGCACATCGGATGTATGCTGTTCTAAGTGCAAAAATAATTACCATTCATTATGTTTGAACCAAGAAATTTCAAAGGAAATAAAAAAGGCTTGGGTTTGTCCTGAATGTAATATGGCTCAACCTAAAGAATAATGACAATACGCCTATACGAAGCCAAGCTAGAGCAATCCATTCAGATAATAACATAAATCTTCGACGGGGTGGTTCTACTGCTTATTTCAATTGTCAACATATTTTGCTTGTTACGTTAATTATTTAATTTGTGATGTTAATGTTTATTTGTAATTTAATTTTTCTGCTTCGATTGTGAAGATCAATCAGTGAAACTTCATTGGTAAATGAATTATTATTTGTTAATCTAAATTGAAATATAAAACTGTTGGTTTCCCAAATAAATAAAAATAAAAATAACATATTATTCAATAATAAATAATGTTATAAAACGAACACTAGAATAAATATCTTGTTCAATACAAATGAACTGCTGTGATTTGAAATATCGAAATAATATTCCGTACATAGATAGAAAAGCCTGGGAATGTAGTGAGTTAACATGAGCGTTTGTTCGTCGTATGTGGATTGTAGTCGGTGTCAGTATATCGTGTTTAATAATAAATGATCGTTACAATGTTACAAGTAAACCCTTCCCTGGCTCTGTAATTAAACTGTTAGCAAAGCTTTACTCATTCATGTTTTAATAACACATCGTGCCTTAATTATAGCCTGTCATTTAAATATCGAGACTTAGAATGTCAGATTTATTGGAAATGTATTACACTGTATTGAGGGTCAGTCGTTCAGCTTCACCGATTGTTTTAATATAATAGGTAAGTATTTGCCAATTGGCTTGGAAATGTGTTATCCGGATATCTGATTTTCTAAATCTCTGTTTAAGTTTGTCAAGTGAAAATATCCTCCACTCCTGAATATCTTTTAGGTGTGTGTGAAAAACTCAATACACTTAAAACCATATTAGAGTCGTGCAATGATGTTTCTACTTAAAATTAATACATTTTACTGTCCACAAGATCTTTGACGAAAGCAATATTATGCAGATGTTTAAATCTTTATGTTTTTTCACGCTATCCACGACCTTCTAGACTATACATTACTAGACTAGTGGACAGAGAAACAAAAAAAAAAAAACTTATTTTTTATGAGTACTCACCAGTTGGAATCAAATGTTAATAAACACACTAAAAAATATAAATAAAATATATAATGTAGGGGGTATAGCAGCATGGCTGAGTCTCCATCGCTGTGTGGCAGGAGCATAGTGACGCACCTGTGGGTGCTGCGCGGCGTGGGGTTCTGCCGGCTGCAGGCCTCCGCCCCACCGCGGGTGCTCGCGCTGCACAACGCGTACAGGATGTTCACACTCGTCGTCGTCGTCGCTTACTTCCTGCAGGAGGTCGTATACGCATACCAGGTCCTATACCGACTGCTGAACTGTTTACTTGAAATAGATATACATACATTCATCTTTTTCCCGGTATTTTTAACAATAGCGTTGCAAAACTAACATATTCGAATCGGAATCGGGATAACGACAAACGACTGAAATATTTGCTTACAGCCAACAAACAATCCATACATGCTTAATTTTGTATTCACATACAAATTAAGAGCAGTGAATTAAATGATAGCAATTGCATTTTAATTATCTCGACTTACCGATATACTCTTCTGTACCTAGGCTATAAATTTCTAACTTTCTCTAGTAGCTGTGCCACCCTGGTTGCTTGATAACGGGTTTTTTTGTATTTGCTTGGCTTCTACCCAGTGGCGCAGTGACATGGACCGGCTGGCGCGGGTGTTGTTCCTGCTGCTTTGCCACATCACGAGCCTCGCGAAGCAGATCGTGTTCATCTTGGACGCTGACCGCATCGATCAAATCATCGCTGGACTCGACGGTACCAACACACTCATGCTGCATTCTCATTCATACATTGTTTATGTAATGATTTTGGTATAACGACTACAAAGTGGTTTATAGCGGTACTAATACATTTCTTAAATCATTTACTTACTTCATACCAATATGATCGCCAACTGCAATATTTTATACAAAACAGGGTTTCATTTTTCCTTCATTTTTTAATAGAAAAACAATACAATACTTAATTGTATGTTTCTTATTTAGGTATAAGAAAAAGGCATATTTTATGGTGTAAATAAGCCACTGGCTTGTGTGTGCGTAGAGCCGCTGTATAACCAGAGCGGCTCGGCGCAGAGGGCGCTACTGTCGCGCACCGCTCATAGCGCGGCGCGGCTGGAGTGTATGTACTCGGGCACGGCCGTGGTCACCTGTGTGCTGTGGATCGTGTTCCCCGTGGTCTACCATCTGCGCGGACAGGCTGTCGAGTTCCCCTTCTGGACCGGATTCCAATACAAATCCTCTTCCATGTAATTACCAACAGTCCCATTCATAATCATACGATTTTTTTTAAAAAACATGATTTGAACAACAAAAAAAAAAGTGAAAAGTAAATACCTACCTACTTTTGATCCAATTATTTAATACAAATTCTCCTCTCTTTAGAATACTGACTCTAGCCTACGGTACGTTACTAGCAATTAACCGCATTTTTCATCATCAGGTTTGTCCCTGTGCTGGTATATTCGTTTTACGTGACCACTTTGGTTGGCATTGCAAACACCACAATGGACGCGTTCATGGCCACAATACTGTACCAGTGCAAGACACAACTCAGGATCCTACGGTTTGTGCTTTTAGTGGTTACGGTGCTTCATATTGTAACTAAATGTAATATATAAAATTGATTGTTGTTTGCAGTACAAACCTAGAGAGTCTCCCGGACGAGGCCCGCGCGAGGTCCCGTCGCGGCGACGGCGGCGGCGACTATGAGTCCGTCCTCATGGAGTTGTTTGCGGAATGCCTGCGACATTACAACAAGATCACTATGTGTGTATACAAGTAGTTCTTGCCGTAAGATGCACATCTACGGTGTCTGCTGCTTTCAGATCTTTTCGAAGTTTAATCATGGACTAATATCAGCCCACTTTGAAATTCCGTCTCTAATGTGAACAGCATAGGGAACGTTCTGTATTAACAGGGAATTCTATTTAAATGATATCACACCCGCGCCTAGGGAACATTGCGAGACCTTATCAGCATATATATACGCGTCATTTATCGGTAATTATATTGAACTGTTTTTAAAATATCTCTCAATTGTTTAAAAAAAAAACAATTTCTGCGAAATACAAATCAATCGTTAGAACATTAACATAGGAAACTAGGAAAATGCCGGTACAATTACTACAAACTTTGTTCGAAAGGTTTGTTCAATCTAGATATCACAATTGTAGCTTGTCACAACACGCATGCCTCAGCTAACGTTAGGCATTCATTGTAACTAATACATCTATTGAGGGGTATGTGAAGGCAATTACAAAAAATATATTATTGAAAAGTTTTATTAAAATAATACACAGTCAGGTCATAAGTATTGTCACACAGTAAAAAGTTTTCTTTTAGAATGCTAGCCACAAAAAAGTCTATTGAATTCGAATTGTTCATGAAAATAAAAATGTATACTTTATAGAATTTTACTCATTTTTAAATATGGAGTGGACGCTTAAAGAAGACCATGTTGCAGTTATTGCGTTGCATCGTTGCGGTTACGCGCCAATGGACCTCGTTCGTGCTGCGATAGACGACTGGCCGCGCAGATTGAAGGCCAGTATTCAAAATCACGGAGGTCATTTTGAATAAACTTTAGTGTCATAAGAATCTATGTTTTGTTAAGTTCATTTTGGTATATAAATGGTTACATAATGAATAAACTTGTTTCAAATATTTTATATTAAACATGTGACAGAATTTATGACCTGACTAGGTATTATTGGTTTTAAAATAAAGAGTGAGTGACGGATATACTCGTATGTCACTACGTGCTATATAGTATAGTATGGTATAGGACACTCGTGAACTAAAAGATGTTTTACTGAACGGTGCGCTCGCTCCGCTGGGGCGCGCCGGGCTGATGCGCTATCAACATACCGTTCAACAATATATCGCTTAGGTCACACGCTATACACGCTATAGTAACAACACATTGGTTTCAGGAATGTTCAATCACTCATAGATATATTCGGAGTAGTGTTGACTATACAATTCGGGATCAGTGGCTGGATCATCTGCATCTCTGCTTATAAAATCATCGGCGTAAGTGTGTTTGTTTTTTACCCCCGTGTAAGTGTGATGTTCGGATGTTGGGATCCAAGAGCCTAATCTACCGATCCGATTTAGATGTATGAGGGATAAATAGAAAGGTCTTAATGCGCGAGTGTTATAGGATACTTATTTTTAAAAATCTCGCCACCATAGCGACTTCAAATGTCAATTACTAAAAAAATAAAGATATCAAACCCATCACGACTGGGGTACATCAGATGTGGTATCAAATGAAAGGCTGTGTAAAGGCCTTGTCAAAAATATATGACATTTGTAAGAAAAATCATGGTTTATAAGGGTTATTGTACGAGCAAAAATTATAACAAAGAATAAAACATAGTATATGAAAGACCTCGCCATGACGATTCCAAAAATATATGATACATAGAGGATAATAATATAATCAAAAAATATATACAAACAAAAATTAGTTAAGCCGTGGTCATTTGCCTATACCAAACCTTAACCTAACATAAAATGATACAAGTGAGTAAGTTTGCCTGATACTGTAGGTGGCATATGAACACCGCCAAATACTGTAGGTGGCATATGAACACCGCCAAATACTGTAGGTGGCATATGAACACCGCCAAATACTGTAGGTGGCATATGAACACCGCCAAATACTGTAGGTGGCATATGAACACCGCCAAATACTGTAGGTGGCATATGAACACCGCCAAATTGAATATCTTCATAGTTTCCGATGAGAAATTTTCTTGTTTTAGTTTTAAACTTATTTTGTTGGATCATTTTGCTAATGTTATTAAAATCTCAATAAAGTTTGTTAATATAGACCTAATCGATAACCATCAATATGATGTATAAATACATTTGAAATACGTATACAAAAAGCTATGGATTGAATCGTAGTGATGCTGTTGTCTGTCCGTGTACAGCTGCAGCTGCTGAGCGTGGAGTTCGCGTCTATGGTCCTGTTCATCAGCTGCATCCTCACGGAGCTGTTCCTCTACTGTTACTATGGGAATGAAGTCACATTCGAAGTAAGAAACTATAACTCTATCCATCACCTCTCAGGACACAGCATCGTATTCGAAATTTTGCAGCCAAGTTTAATAGATGTTTATTTTTACGTGAGCAGAGTACATTGCTTATGTTTTAGAGTAATCTGCTGATGCAGTCGCTGTACGGCATGCCATGGATACACACGCCGCTGCGATTCAAGCGGTCGCTCATCCTGGTGATGGAGCGCGCCAAGCGACCGCTGCGGCCCGTCGCGCAGCACCTCATACCGCTCTCACTTGACACCTTCATCACGGTAACTACACCACACTATATAATTATATGTATTGGTTTTTTTCATGATTATACAAAACGGCAGCAGTTATTCTTCTGTATTTTTAAATCTTGAATGCAAGTTTAATTTCAGATCCTAAAATCATCTTATTCCTTCTATGCTGTACTGCGAGGTACTAAGTAAAGGTAATTGTAACTGCATTATTAATAGCCGATAGTTTTATAGATAGTAAAATATAGTTTTTTTTTGTAAAATTAGTAAAATAGTTGAAATTACATTAATGTTGTTTTACTTTTTCCCCGACCGCGTGAGAGACAAACAAAATGGAGACCGTGAATTTGTAAATAATACAGGGTAAAAATCATTTGTCCGCTTTATAATGAAAAATCAGCATTTGACGATTTTCAAAGGAAACTTTTCTGTGCAATTATGATTAAATGGAGAATTTATTAAACAAGCCACAAAATCCACAAAATAAACGTAAATTATGAACGACATTATAATTTTTTTTTGTGTTTTATTTTTCTTTCAGATCATTGTTATTAATATTTTTCGTTTGTGTTACAATTTCACTTTTTTGTTTATTTTACTTCTCAATTTTCATATAACATTATTTTCGCCAATCAGAGAGGTTTTTCTGTGTCAAACTAAAGTAATATTGACAATAAACATATGAATTAAACTTAACCGTTGTTAAAAAACGTAATGAGAGCATTTAAACAAAAATAATACACCATAACGTATTTGTGTTGCATGATGCGTGTGAGCGCGCCAGTACAAACTATATGAAATGAATATAAAATAAATTAAGTGAGGGCAGGCCGTGGTCAGCACGGGCGCTACTCACACATACTGGGAGAAGTTACGATACAGGAAATTACATTAACAATACTCTTATATTTGTTGTTATTTTCATTTAAAAATGGAAACAACAGTGTCATAGAAATAAACTGAAAAATACGTAGAAAACAATATACCTTACGCTGCCATAGTATTGCAGGTAAAACAAATCTTAGAGAATTAAAAAAGGTAATCTTGAATGGAAGTATCTTGCAAAGGGAGTTGGAGGAGAGGTGAGACGGAGGTGTGAGTTTTTAGTAAATGAACAAAGGGCGGGATGTAATCGAGTTTGATCAACTCCGGAGAGTCCTTCGTTAGTCCGAGAGGTAACTTCTTTCTTTACGATTAAGACGAGACTTATAATTAACTTACTTGAGAACCTCCACTACGATGATTAGTATCTCTTTCTACGACGTAACTTTTTCAATATACAGTTAGCTGATACCGTTTGTACATATATATTTGGCTACAGTACCGACGTAACTGGAATGCACTGTATACAATGATATAGTAAGTTCATATTTGGCTACAGTACCGACGTAACTGGAATGCACTGTATACAATGATATAGTAAGTTCATATTTGGCTACAGTACCGACGTAACTGGAATGCACTGTATACAATGATATAGTAAGTTCATATTTGGCTACAGTACCGACGTAACTGGAATGCACTGTATACAATGATATAGTAAGTTCATATTTGGCTACAGTACCGACGTAACTGGAATGCACTGTATACAATGATATAGTAAGTTCATATTATAATACTGTGCGAGCTAATTTGTCAATGAATTATTGAATCTTACAAAAAGTTATTTTTAATTAATTTATAAATATGAAATGATCCCTGCAGTGATAGGGTCAATTGCTTCTATTGTTGTCATCGCCAGGACTCGGATGGGATCAGAGGAGGGCCGCGCTGTGCGGACCGCAGGGGGGCGCTCACGGAAAGAAGGGGGGGAGCGGGAGTTAGGGTGGCTTTTATTTAATTTAATTAACAAGATGATACTCAAGTTATGCAGATTAACTTTATCCCAGGAATTGACATCTCGCACAGGGAAATATCCGACAAAAATATAAAGAAGGTAGCCATTGTTAATATGACGTAATTAATTATTTGATTAATTGTACGGTGGATCTATAAAAGGGTAGATGTACTGAAGCCAGTAATGAGGGTTATTGTAGAAGGAGACGTCTTCAATGCTAATAGCGACCGGAAAGAGGACGATGGCTGTTGAATCCGAAGCGGCTCATTACAATATTGCTGGAATAATAACATTCACTCTTTGTATTTGATTTAGTCAAACGATTTCGTTAAATGTATTATAATACACACCTGTATTGTTTATACTGATTTAGCGTTATTAATAAAGTAATAATTTGATTAAATAATACACCAGTTTGATTCAGTATCACTACACAAAGGTATGCGTAGAATGTATAAACTTAATGCGAGTTTTATAATTATAAAAAACGTAATGTAATGGTTTTCTAAGAAAATTACGAAACTATACACTTTAATAATGTTTATTTTTTTCTTTAAAAGCTATTATTAATCAAAATCATATATTTTATTCAAATGGACTTAAAATGAGTAATTTTAAATCGTCAAAATTCTTTTTAAACTACCACCGGTTAGGAATGTCTGTCTACGGTGAAGAATCCGGCAAGAAACCTCCGTAGTTGTATATATGTTACGTATGTTTAAATATATATTTATAACATTTAAACTATAACTAAAATTATACTGAAAGGTTATTATGATATTGAAAAGAGCAACTACGGAGATTTCTTGTTGTACTCTTATATATTTTCTATCATAAAATTTTGCTAAAAATGTAATTCTACTTTTTATACGGACGAATAACAATAAACCATTAGCTACTTAATTCTACTTAGTTCTATTGAATTTAAAAAAAGTCAAATTGTTACTACATATAGTAAAGTTACTACATGAACTACTGGAGTTGCAACAAACACCCAACTGATAGAAGCTAGCAGAAAAATAGTTTATGTTCTCAATCTACATTTCATGGACTATGATTGCAACTCCTGCGTTTCAACGGATTCTTTGTCATCAATATATTTATTAATGTCATTGTAAGCCTTTTTTATTAGAATATCTTTAACATGTATCTTAAATTTTGTGTCTGACATATCTGTAATATACCGTGGTATTTTATTATAGAATGTAATACAATTTCCGATAAATGATTTACTTGTCTTTGCTAGTCTTAGTTTTGGTATGAGTTATTTATCCTTGTTTCCTGTATTTAAACCGTGGCCAAGCCTTTCAAACTTGTTTATGTGTTTCCTGACATAAATTATATCATTAAAAATATATTGGGATGGCAACGTTGTTTCCTCAAAAATTCTCGCAAAAATTCACGATGTTTCATATTATAAATGGCTCTAATCAACCTTTTTGTAAAATAAATATAGTATCTATGTCCGCAGTACTACCCCACAATGATAACCCATATGACATCACGCTATTAATATAACAAAGTAAACTAATCTAGCTGTAGGAATATCAGTCAAGCTTCGAAATTATCCAACTGCATATGCAGCAACACAATATTATACAAATTTTAAATTCAATTACTTTAATAGCACTACCACATAATGTTGGTAAATTTATAAGCGCAACTATTTCTAGTTGTCAAAGAAGTGTTGAAGGAGTCGGCTTTAATTAAAATATGTTGTCGTGTCGTCAACATCAGTTTACAGGGACCGTGTGTATGTGTGTGTGTATGTGGTGGAAGCCATCGTGTGATGTAATTTGCGTGAGAGCGCTCTCGTAATGCGATTTGTCTCGGCTTGCCTCTTTCTACCACAATCACTAACTTACTGTACACCCTCCGATTAAAGTCACATTCACTTATATAATATATACACATAGATACTACGAGTTTATTGAACTTGACACTAAATTACTTAATATCAAAACTATTTCGTTTAATGTTGTATAAAGTCAGCACGCAATGTGAATTTTCAATAAAAATATTCTAATTTTAATTTGTTAAGTTTAACCAGCGGACGATTATGACATAGCTCATTTGTCAATTTATGAAAAGTAATTTGGAAGTTATGAGAGAACTGATGAATACATAAGTAAACGATACGATCCGTTAGAATGAGAAAATCGAGTTTTTTATAAGAAACCTTAGTTATTTTTTATTAAACCATGATTTGGTAACTATTTAAGTCTCAAACCCAAGAAAAATTAAATCCGTTAAGTAGCAAAAAGGAATGCTTTTGCTTAACAGCAGCGGGTAGTTTTTTGAGTGATGAGTTTATTGAGCCGGCGCCGGCGTCAAGGGAGAGCGGGCGTTATTAGCGGAGCGGAGAGTCGAGAGTGGAGTGGAGTGGAGTGGAGGCGCTCTCGATCGCTAATTGGATGGAGTCGTGCTCCGCAGACGCTCCGTGAAGGACCCTCCGCTGCATACAGACGACCATCGGCATAGGCATCGGCTACACTCACTGTCATACCACTACCAAGTATCCTCACAGCAAAGAGTTTAGTAAATAGATTGCCCTTAAGTTGAGACCTTTGTGGCTCTCTGATTTCAAGTGCTATTTTAGTAAGACTTATTTTAGTGGCTCGTAGGTTCGGGTTAGCATTATGTATGACCAATAGCAAATTGCAAGAATGTTGTGTTGACGAGGGTCACGTCGGAGAGGTCGTTGCAGGAATACTTCTATGTCGTGGTCAACATCTACACTCACTACTACGCACTCTAGTTATAACTCGTAACGATATACTTACATTAGAGACAATTATTAAAACCCTACATTATTAACGTTGAACCATGAGGACAGTTGAGATAGGTTATTGAATATTGAATGAGACGGCGGGACATGAGTGTATTTTGAGAGCGGGTGATTGGGAGGAGGGGGCCGCTTTGTGTTTAATAAGTACGTCAGTGGAATGATCACCGTGATGTGGGTCACTGCCGAGGGTCAGCGCTCGCCCTTGACGCGGGGAGGTGGGACAGGGGGGCGAGGGGGTAGGCACGGGCTGTGAAAATAAAAATAATCATCACTGTCTAACCTTTATCAGATTTCCCTATTCAATTAACATGCTAATCCTTTTTTATCTTTTGTTACCAACGTCAAAGTCACACCATGCCCAGGCACACGAAGCATCATTGAAATTGCACTCAATGTTTCCAATCGAAATGTTTACTTCTTTATTTGGAGATGTTTTTAGATGTTGCGTAAAATAACACAAACAGAGGTATAGTATATTCATGTTTGTCATGTGAAAATTTTACTGTAATCATTAATTTGTTGGAAAGTAAAATAATAAGTCGAACAGCCCAATAAAATCGTCTGGAGAAAGTGGAAAGTGAATTAATAAAATGAAAATGAAAACGAAAACGGCTGAGCGGCTGACTCCGAGTAATTATAAACAAAGCGTTTGATTTCGTGAAAGTTTATTGCTTCTCGATTTAATTAACATTGACATCAATTATTACGGCGATTCCAGATTGGTTTCAAATTATGTTGTCAGTTATTATATAAATTATTTTGCTTTAAAGGGTCTTATCTCAAGTTTGCAATGTATACAATTTTATATACTTATTTTTAAAGTTACCGGAGGTTTTTAATTAAACAATTGAAGCATTTCACTGAGCCCTCAGAAATTATGAAATAACCAATGATTGGCAAAATCCTAAATATAAGAAACACAGTACAATTGCTTACTATTGAATATTATTTAAACTTTAAAGATATTTTGATTAATTACAATATAATTAATACTTTACTTACAACCTCCAATCGCAAAGGAAACATGATATTGTAATATTAAACTTCTTTTTTAAACACTATTATATTACTTTTCAAACATAGCCGCTTTGAAACCCGCTCTCTCATATAAAATACAATCATACATCACACATACAGACAGCAGCACATCATTGATAACAATACATTAATAGATTATTATTATTGTGGCCCTCTCGGTGGCGCAGTGGTGTTAACAGCGGATTGCCAAGTTAGAGGTTCCGGGTTCGATCCCGGCGAGGGCGTAACATTGTGTTTGCAAGACGAATTGTTTAGCTTACCAGTCTTGGAAGTTGTATTTTTATCTATGTAGTTTATATCAAATCGTTGGTTAGTGCCTGCGATACAGGATAATACCTTAGTGCTGGGCTGAGTCAATGTGTATGGCGTTAGGCGTGGTTATTATTTAATTGTACCACTCCTAAGTAAAAAAAAAACTTTACGGGGATGTTATATAAGTATTATATTATATGTTTCTCTCTGAACAATATTAGTTTTTACATTAAGGGCACTTTTTTTTTCAAGAAAAGTCACTTCAGATAAATATTCTCTAGAGCCATACATAATGTATATAATGTACAAATTAATTTTAAATTTTATAAACCAAGTTAACTTCAACGAGTTCAAAACCAAATCAATTTATATTCAACGCATTCCGAGACAAACTTCAACAATTAATACATTTTATACAATTATAACAAGGAGCGACTACGCATTAATTGAAATATTAGCAGAGTTAATGAAATGTTGAGGAGTTAGTGTTGATTGCTCGGCTCTGAGGAGGGACGGTGCTCAGTCCTCAGCATTGTGGAGATACGAGCTCCCCTCCTGGCCGGGCGAGGCGAGAGTGAAACACCGACCCAGAAACTTTAATACTTCATTAAGTGATTCCATTTCACGCCGCGATACTAAATAGCTCGCAGCTTCAAACGGATCGGATCAACAAAAGGAGTCCGTTACAAGTTTCATGCAAACGACAATTATATTTGTGAGAAGCCCGGCCTTGCCTGAGTAAAGATTGTAATTTATTCATGAGATCGGTATTTATTTTAAAGACAATCTTTGTGTGCCGTTCTCAACTCTTGAGAGTTTTAAACCAGTTCAATGGGTGCTTCAGAATAAATTTATAATAATGGCAGACATGACAATGCTTTAAATATACCTATCCATTGTAGAATATTTTAACAAATATAATTTGAGGGATTTCATGAAATGAATTCCTAAGATATGAATGCAAAGGCTTGAATATTAATTCGCATTTGTTATTCATTAGTTTAATGTAATCGATGTTGATGTAAACCCACTGATAATTAATTACATTCGGTACTTGTGTGTCTGTATAGTATATGCAGTAGGTAGATATGATATCTGCAATGCATTATGATGATTTAGTAATTACTCCGGATGTAGGTCAAGCTGACATATTGGCAGTTGATCCGGGATTACAGGTCTCATATCAACACAACGTCCGCCCCCCCCCCCCACAATCCCTCCACACAACACATGCATGTTGTGCTACACATATGTACATATGAAGCTTCATAGTTACATTGTATATTAACAATGAAATAAAATTTCCCTCAACATAGTCATGCAATATCAATATGGCATCCCATTACAGATGCCATTAAGATAGATGATAAGACCAAAAACTAGTTATGCGCTACGGTACCAGTACATCAATCAAAGCTCCTTGCTTTCATATATAAGGTTGATATTCGTATTTGGTGTGTCACAGCGCAGCCCAGCATTTTTATGTCCATAGTACAGCTAGGAGCATCATCATTTACGTTTATAACTCGTTTGTAAACATATCCTATAGTTGTTTAAGTAAAGTTGTGTTTTTGTTAAGAAAGTCAATTAAGTCGGAGTAGTGGAGGAGGTGGAGTCGACGAGTGTGAGGATTAGATAACAATCAGGTTATTGTTGAGCTTCGATCCCGACTGTCCCGGCTCCCGGGATATTGTCCCGGCTCTTTGTCCCCGGAGCCTTTGTACTCGAAATGCGTTCCAGTTCTGATAACAGTGTGTCAACCATACGGAGACATCAATCTCTACACTCACATTTTATTGATGTTGAAAAAGTGTTCAGACACTACTATAAAATACCAGTATATATAAAATGTTAGAAACGTGTGATTCCAAAACAGTTTAATCAAACTAAACGAATTGTACCCTATTGTTAGCGCATATTTTTTTCCAAAATAAATTTTTCGGAAAATAAGACAGACTAAATAGATGTTTGGTTTTCAAAATGTCACGTAGGAAGTTGAAATAAATGTGTAAGGCCAGAGCCGGACCCTCGTCTCTCGAGCATCCCCACTCCAAATACAGGGACGCACTCAGACTGCTAATTATAATCCAACAATGGAAAATTATGAATGACATTTTGAGAATATAGCGTCGAGAGTAAATTATTCAGGTTTGATCCTTTGTTGATGGATCTGTTCCGGACTGGAATGTTTTTCAAATGGAGCCGTCATTTTAGTAGAATCAGGAGTTAGCAAACAACGTTTATAAAATAATTATAAAATAATATTTAGACTTTTGACTGTCTGATATAAGACTAAAACAGATAAGCCAGTACAGATGGGGTGTGATTAAATCTCTTTGTTGTTTAACCTTTTATTTGCATGTTTAAAATTAAAACTACGCAAAATATCGCAATAGCATGCAATAGTAGCAATCATGGCTTGATTTCATTTATAATCGTCCTCTATAAAACTTGTAATTTGAATGATAAATTTCAAGTGTGCAAATTAATGACATTGTTTTATTGCAGGACAATGTTTCTTTATTTAACTTCTCTGAAATGTGGTTGTACCTGAACTATTACTCTTTTAAATATTTTAATACAAATGAGATAGATAATTTCAATTGGGAAACCTAAATTCTGGTGAAACGAAATGTTTTGAGCAAAATTTTCGTAAACTGAACGTTAATTATTCGTAAATCATATGGACATTTCAACCTTGTCCAATTTTCCTATTAGCTTTTGGTGTTAAAGAAAATATAAAGTGAGTAAATATTCACCTGTGGTTTCAGATGAGATGAGACAGGAGGAGGCTGCAGGGCAGGGTGCGTGTGGAAAGGGGGGAGGGGGTAGGGGAGGTAGCGACGACCGCAAGATATAGTGATATTGCCTGAACCATTAGCTGGTAAATTGATTATATTCTCTCCTTTTATTTCCTTGTATTTGCCTCGGCGCGGCGGCGACGCAACTTATTGCCTCGGGGGCATCGATTACGTCTCTAATTATATCGATAATGAACATTTGCCCGTTTTTATTGTACGTTTCTACTGAGTCAGAAGTTATTTATTGTCTTTATACTCTGCAGGAACTACGGGTAACAACGTCACCTAAACATAAATTCAGTTCGCAAATAGTACGACGTGAAAAGCCTCTAAACCCTTTAACAATATATCTTTCGTTTAAAAGTTGAAACCCTTTTCACTGACGCACTAAAGCAGTTACTACAACAATGTGGTTCCATTGAAACCTTTCGGGTGCGGAACCTTAAGTATGAGCTTCACAACGAATAGTTTCCATTTAAACAGGAATGCTATGAACTTGCCCAATAAAGTGTTTAGTGAGTCGATGTAAGCCAGTGGCGGATCGAGGATTAATAATTTGGGGGCTTTACATCCTCAAAATCAACTAACTTTTTTAGAATCAATTTTTTACTTCACTAAAGTGTTCTAGTTGAAACCGATGCAGCCTGACTGTAAATTTTGTTTACTTTATATAAAATCTTAGTTGTGTTCCATTTTATTAAGAATAAAATGTTGCCAGAGCACGCTTAACTTGAGCTGAGGTGTTATATTTAGCGTATATAGGAAACTGTTACTTCTATCACTTGTTTGCCTCCTGGTATATTGTATATTACTGTCAATAATAAAAATATCGCATATGTCTCACTAATTGGTTTGGTTCAAATCTGCTGTCGCTTGCATGCCTAGCTAGTGCCTACCAAAGTCAATCCTACCCTCCTCTTGTCGTCAGATATCCAATTACTCGCATAGGGTCTATTCGTATGGTTCTGATATTCATTCAATAGAAACAATAAGTTAGCCCCAAGTTGGCCTGTTAATGTTGCCGTCAAGATGTCTACTCTGTTTGTATACTTATGAGCACAAGGATGAAGAGAATATTGTTTTTGAGTGGTTTAGCTATGTAACATGAACTTGGATCCACACATTCGAACCACTTACTTACGAAGCTAGGTATACTTAATTAATTATATTACAATATACACATATATTGACCTCGGCATTTTGTCCTCTTTAATTACTTTTCTTTTTGATTTTTCATTGGATGTAATTTGAACTATAAAATTAAAATTTATTTAATAGCAAAACTTTTCTTTGTTTAATTTTTAAATTTAGCGATGCTTTATATGAAAAATACTGTCAGAAACACATCTCAGTAAGTAATTGTTATTTGTGTAGTCAGTGAGTCTATTTTGATAATCAGTTTTAAGCCTTCACGTGCAGGCTCTGGTGAGATTGGACAACAGGGAGAGATTTAGAGAAGCGGGGGAGGGGAGAGGGGGGTATGACACAGGGACGATCCGACGAACTATTGTTGTCCTGCTAAAGGAATCGACATGCTCCTTTGTGAGCGGGACCTCAATGTCGGTTGCAAAGAAAGGAGATTCGTTCGATCTATATAGCTGGTTTCAACTTTTACTATCTTTATGACTAGGATGAGAGTATCCACGTTGCAGTGAGCAGTCACTGTACGTTGCAATACCACATTGTATTCCCTGAATCCTTTATGGAGCTCCGTGACATAAGGGAACGTGGTTTTGTTTCATCAGTTAAAAGTCCTTAGTAGAGGTAAGTTATCCCCAGTTTGGTTGCTCTGGCCGAACGAAAATAATATATTACTCTATACAACATATAAGAAAGGCAGAGACGATCGTTAAATCGGTGAGTACGAAGTAGTTGTACAGAGCTTAGATGGGCGGCAGTTAGTGAGCAGTTGAGACTGTACCCAGTATTCCTCCGAGGATTGCGTTTCTACTTTATTGCCGCAGTTTTACCGCTTCACATTAAATCCAGCAAACGGTACATCCCTCGCTATCCGCCCTCAACTTGCTTAAATACATCTCTCCGAGGGGAGCACCCGCTCCTACTGCTACATACTACTACAACTTCCGCTATTAACTTAATGTTTGTGAATAAAAGTCATTCTGAAAACGAAATCGTTTATTAGGATAAGTTCAGTCAGACTGGGACAACGTTGGAATATTTTACAAAGTACCAATAAATATCTATATACAAGAGTCATTGTTGGTGTAAATGCATCGAGTGGCGTCATCGGCGGTTCAGAGCAGTTGCTGACGCGGCAACAGCGATGATGACGAGAAGTACCTGCAACGTGACGAGCGTCATGTTACGTCACCATACACACACAACCCTACAGCTATGTCCCCATGCAAATATCCATCTATTGAAATTGGAACTAATTCGAGCAAGTTATCGAAATAAAACCACATCGATAAATTAAATTTGGGTTCGTATCCAATGAAATCGTTTCAATGGTTTTTCAGTTTATTGAAAACTGTTAGCTTATAACTGATGTTAAATAAAATTTTGAATCCGATGTACATCAGATTGTCGTGTGATGGCATGCATCTCTACATGTCGTCATGCAGGTTTGCAGCGACGTGTGACGGTAGTGTGTTGCATTAGTGAGCTGTAGTATTGGTGTTATGGATGGGAGTTATCAGTACGTGTGTGCAAGCGTGAAGCCATGCTCGGTCAGAGGGCGGGTCGTACTATGTTCGGGGTTTACTATTTATTACCAAAACTAACGGTCCTTCTGTTTATCGTCTATCCATTAAAAACGGTGGCTTTAAAGAAAACACACATTAACTAATTGTTACACTAAATATTATATTTAATTAAAAACACAAAAAATACAGAGTTGTAATGAACTGTACACACGAGCCTCAGAAATGAATCCAACTGAATACATCGCAGTGTAATGATTTGTACTATACTATACACTCACTATACATTCAATTTATGTGTTGAATGTAAATACGAATTTCTATCAGCGATTTTAAATATGGCTGATTGTGCACTTATCTAGTATCGATTCTTCACAACATTTAGACGTATTTAATTAATGACAATTGAGAGGTGTTCTAAGATAACAGCTGGTGTGTGTGTGTTACCTGACGGATGGTCCAGACGAGTGCCTGGTGTGATCCCTCCGCCGGCGGCCGCGCGGAGGTGCCCGGGCGCCACGCGAGGCCCCCCGGCAGGCCCCCCCACCGCCACCGGCGCTGTAAGACGTGTCGTCAGCGCTTGACTCCACACCCGCCGGTAAGGTATCTGTCACAATTTAATTATTTACAAAAGCTTTAGTCAACAGACGGCTCAATTTACGAGAAAATAAATACTTAGGGTCTCGGCACACTTGACTCAATTATACGAATCCGTGATCGAAGAAATTCGTTTGCATACTGTCTTTGTGCTTGGGATTGGAGTATTGAATCGCGTGTTTTGTGAATGCGAGTAGCGATTGAACGGCGTGGAAATTTGAGTCACATTCTGTTGCAGACGTCGATATTCAGTCCTTATGTTGGCAGTCAATTTGAGTAGTTTGGTAGTTACCGGAGAGGTGCGCGGCGGGCAGCCGGTAGAGCTCGGCGGCGCACGCGGCGCACGGCGAGCCGCTCGACTCGCTGTCACTGTCGCCGCCGCCGGCGTACCCTGCGGACACACGGGACCAACCGCTTTACCTACTTAATACGCTTCTGTAATGTGTACTGGTTATCAAGTGAAATACGATGTTACTAACTAACGTTTCGTCGTTCCTACATATAGAAAAAAATCTGCAATGTTGATGCAATAGTATCATCAGCAAAAAAAAATAGCCAATTCAATTATAAATAATTAGTTAGTTTAGTTTAAAAGGTTAAAAAAAAATGTTAGTCAGTTGTTTTTAAGTTATTCAATGATATTTTTAAATCATTTTGATTAGTCACAAACAACTTCCAATAAATAATCGTAAATAAAATAAATAAGAAATTTTGCTTCAAATAAGTAATTAAAATATAAAAATGCCTAAGATTTTACTTTATTATTTATTTTGGTTGTATTGACGTAACATTTTACTGTATTATTTATGTAGTCAACTGTAACGCTTATTCCATTCGGGTATTACTGTATCACATTAGTTCTGTAAAGACGTGATTAACTTATACAAAAGAAAAGCTCGCTAAAACGAGAGTAAAGCGAGTAGGTACGTATGAAACGTTTCATAAAAGATTTCAGCTATCGTCCTCGTATTTTCGGGAATAATTTGTTTCTTCGGCTGGAGGTTTATAGGGGTCGAGGGATGTAAAATATTTAGTCCGTCTTCAATTTGGATCCACAATTAACACGGGGGCCGAGCTGTAAACTCAGAAATATAATAAACACTGGGTGGTTTTATTATTGACGGCAACACCAGAGGTCGGCCGGGCGGCGCGTCGAGCGGCGCGGTGGTAACGACATGTTTGCAAGTAATGTGACGAACAGATAATAAATACATTAACGTGATGCGGGACCGCGCCGGGAATTCATTAGGAAAGATAACAGATATAACTTTTTTTCATTAAAATTATAAAGTGAATTTAAGGTGGAAATGAAGCTGTATGCAATTATTTTTACGAAGCAAGTCTAGACGTTGCATAGATAATGAAAAAAAAAGTAAGGAGCCTGCATTCAAGTAGATGAGAATCTCATTCTTGGCCGGGTCGGTGCCAGGCGTCGGTAGGGGCGCTAGGGGGTGTGGGGGTGGATGAGACGGAGGGGGGCCCGGGTGGTACAATGGCGAGCACACAGCGGAAATTGCAAACTCGCTGAATGGGACCGGAGATAATGCTCCTGAAATGAACTATTATTATTTTATGGCATTTTTTAATATCCTGTCTTCTGCCTGCCGTTGAATAACGATCTGCTGATAATGGCCTTCTCATTTTATTTCATTTGTTTTCTCACGCTCTTGAAAATACAATTCCATGAATAATGTTAATTAGGTCCCCGCCGTATTCAAGTCTAGTGATTTAGTACCTGCACACGACGTACGTCCAATTGCAACTTTCACTGATAAGTGTGTTATTTTTTATCAAAGTTTTTTACAGATACATTTCTAAAACAATATTCTAATTAAGTAAAATTAATTAATAATTTATTTCGGTTACAGAATATTTATATAAAGTTTTAGTGAGGCTAATTTAATTTAAGAAAGTATTTTCATAAATCTGTTAAAGTCAAACCTCATACCTAGTGTTCGGAAACTGTTATTTGGTATCGTCGTGCGGTAACATTAGTCAATGATTGCTTCTTGCTTCCACCGAGTCGAGTGGGTTGAATCAAACATGCGAATTATAATTTGAAGGCTTCAGCGGAAATTGCAATATCTACGACTGATGAAACGTAGCCGCCGTGTTTGTCAGAGTTCAGTGCCACCGCTATAACTCGTTTCGCAGCATTCATAACTTACAGTTACTCGAATACAAATCGGTTATTAATTAGTGTTCTCCAATGAAAGCATCCCCGCGCAGTCCAGCCTCGCGCGTCGGGCATCGGGGGCAGAAGCATCGATCGATTGATTAGCTATTACTGCTTCAGTTGTTTCCAGAGGCAGGTAAAGTAATTGTCCGCAGGAACGTCCTTCATTGTGTATTTGCTTATCGATTTATGGAGTGTTATCTTGGATGACATAGGTTCTACGTGCAAAAGAAATCGGTCAAGTGCGAGTCAGTCTCACACGCACAGGGTTCTGCACTATCACATAAGATCGTTAGGGACGTGGTAAAAACGCAGTAAAATAATTTTTATTGTATTTTTTTTTACTATACAAATGTTTGATAAAAAATTTAGTAAAGAGTGGGAATGCGTCAGAGCCCACTAAAAAACAGACCAACATATACACTGATAGGCAGAATGACAGACTGGAGTCGTAGTAATATTGTCGTTAGAACCGGAAGAATAAAAAGCAACTCGATATTTGCAGTCACGTCATAAACAATTGTGGAAAAACACATGGCTAAGGTACTTCGTAAAAATGATGTTCTATAAGTGATCCAGAAGTGATAAATAAGTCAAGAGTTAAACCGGACCGCGCCGGACCAGGGGCGGAGCGGTCGCTGCGGATGGATTTATTGCAACATGCTCTCTGTATTCTGACGTAACGCCCTTTCAATAGAACTCACACCGAGAATGTGAATGTGTTGCGATGCACTTTATTACATTTTGCCCCACTTTAAAACAATTTTCTTTGAAAGTGATTACGGACACTTGCAAGCGGTCAATAATTGACACTAATTAACATTTTTGGGATTTGTAATGACTGAAAAAAAGTTTTAATGGGATTGGGTTTTTTCTAAAGCAGAGGTGGGTAGCAGGTGTAATGTTTGCTAGTTGTTACATAGATGGATATGGGTAGCAAATGTACTGTCTGGTACCTGTGGACCGCAGCAGGTTGGGCCTGGTGGGCGGCGCGGCGAGGTCCATGGCCTCCGCGCGTCCAAACGTGTGCAAGTGCAGCGCGCACCCACCGCCACTACCGCCGCCGCTCATACTGAACGTCGCGTACGGACTTATCTCATGCAGATCATCTAGCAGCAGACATACCGGATCAATAATACATTTTAAAACCGATAGTAAAGTCTGAAAATTCAGACATCTAAATTCAGAGTCTACAGTGTTTAGATTTTTTTCAATTTAGGAGTCTAATTTTAATAAATATACAAGTACTCACTATCGGGTGGACTCAAAGCCTTCCCGTTTCTTTTGCTCGGCTCGGTAGAGTATAGTTGCGGATGTGGGTCACACACTTGCGGTAGAGAGCAGTCCCTCTTGACGCAAGTAGTGGCAGCCTTCCTCCTGATGAGCACCATGAGCGCGAGGGTCACCAGCAGCGCCGCGAGCCCTCCCCCGAGCAGCGCCGGCGCGAAACCACTCTGCCACTCCGTCGAGTCAATCTCAGCAGATCCATCTGGTAAACTGGTCCTCGCTTCGAAAGGCAGTTCGACCGTCTCTCCGATGCGCTCGCCGTTGTGTGTGTGAGTAGCGCTCCTATACAGCGCTGTTGTCTCACCAGCAGGAGATCGCGCTTGGACTTTTATTTCATACCACGTTCCAGGTCGCAGGTCACTTGCCTATTTAAAATCAATAAAACGACACATTTTGTACCAATTTTCCATCCTGCTAATGACAATATCAGTCGACACAATCGACTTTTCTTACCTGTGCAGTTTCACCGTCAGTAAGCAAATTCCTCCAACCGCCACCGCTGGCCGGCCGCAGGGACACGCTCCACGAAGACACGGGGCATCTTCCCCCCCACGTCAACAAATTTAATCGGATGCAAGTGCTGTTCGCCCACACTAATTCTTTACCCGGAGCTGCTTTCACCTCTATAGTTATAAAAGTGTATTAACGGTACGATCATGATGGCATCGGAATTTTTTTCTTTTGAAGAAAACTATGAAAATATTAAGTACAAATGGTTTGATTTTAAATGTATTTTTGGATGGTTGTAGATAATTAATTATGAGCCAATGTCGGAAGTATGGGTTTATTATTATTAAAAATATCTCACTGTCTCCCGCGGTCCTGGTGATGAGCGGTAGAGAGTGCGGGCTGGCGCCTGCGAGTGAGTGTGCGCGCAGTGTGATCCGGTACCGCGCGCCGCACGCCAGCCCGCGCACCGCCGCGCTCGAGTCGCTGCCGCCCACCAGCGCCGACCGCACCACGCCCGACTCCACCAACGACCACCATAAAGAGTACCCTAACACCCAGCACACTATTTTAGGACACCGTTTTACCTTTTCTGTAAACCATCCTCGTAGAGCAAAGAATTTATACAAGAATCATTCATTCGGTCGAGCCTGTTTCTAGTTTTAGAGAGATTAACGACTATCTATTGATTTTTATAAGTAAGAGAAGAAGAAAGAAGATTTCACACACCTAGCAAAAGTGACCCGGAATCAGGTGGTGGATCCCACGCAAGATGAAGTGAGTTTGTATCAGCTCGCACTAGCCTCGGAGGAGCTGGCCTTTGAGGAGGAGTACGCACTATAATGGCGTAAGTAGTGGCGTCGCTTCCACCGCCGTTACGGACTGCACACGTGTAGTTTCCGGCCGAATATTCATCCACCTCTGTACATTTGTTACATTTAAAAGTATTATAGTTACTCCATCTCACGAAGTACGTATGACTAAGGTTGCGTTTGTGTTTGTGAGGGGTGTATATTGTTTCAGTGAGCGTAACCTTGAGTTTGCTCATTAAAGTGGTAGCGCCCACCAGAACTGGTGCAATGTGCAAAAATATTGTGCGTGTACACATCAAACCACCATCATAAAAAATTATTCTTCGTGACATGGAATATCTGTAACTGAATTTATTTATTTGTTTATTTGAGTGAAAAAATAATGTTAAAACACAGGTGCTTAATAACTCACTATGTATGATGAGGTCCCCGGCATCCGTGACGGTGTGTGCCGGCGGTAGTGGCGTCCAGCGCCGGCTGAGCGGCCCGGGCCCTACAGCGCTGCATCGCAACCGCATGCGAGCTCCCTGCGACACTCGCAACACTCGCCCGAATGACGATATACGAGCACTGACTAGATAACAAGTACATAATACATAACCTCACACCGTAACTAATCTCTTTGAGAGAGGTTGCAAGAGGTGTTTTGTGTGTGACTCGAACCCTCGACCTTTCTGGTTGGGTCGGTCGGTTAACAAAGGCACGTAACAAACTGAGCTACCACGTCGTTACAAGTTGTGTTACACAATTTAAAATAATGAAGTGAATTGTATGGTTTAGCAACTCACTAGTATGTGTAGGTGCAGCAGTAACAGGTCTCGAGGGGGGTCCAGCTCCAGCAGCAGTCGCAGCGCGTACCCAGAACTCGTACACTGTCCGTTCACGCAAACCGCGCACCTCCCTCGACATATCCGACGACAAATCTTCCATTTCACTCAATTCAGCATTGACGCGTTGTGACCATTCGCCACCAACTCTTTAAAATAAACATTGTTATAACTTTTGGAAATGATTGATCATGATTTGAGTAAATAGGCGATTTGTAAGACGTACTTGCCAAGCTCCCTGGTGTAGAGCGTGTAGTGTGTCAGTATGCCTCCTCGCTGCGTAGGAGGCAGCCACGACACTCGCACTGAGTCTGACCCTGCTGCTATAGCTTTTATAGACTCAACTTCGCCTGGTACTATTAATTTTGAAACACAATTCATTTTAGTAACATTTTACAAAGGTAGATTCAATGATTTATTTTATTTTATTTTACCATCTTCTAAAGTAGTGCAGTAGATAGGAGATGACGTTGGTCCAACTCCTGAGTCAGCTCGAGCCCTCACCGTGATGGAATAGTTAGCAGCTGTCCGCAGTCCTTGCAGCGTTGCCTCACCTCCGAGACCTGTCCTGGCTGTCTCCGGTCCTGCTGTACCACTCCATGCTGATACACCAATAACACTGACTAGTTACACAAAATACTAGTTAATATATGGAGTATCGACAAAATTTTAAACTTACAGTGTGATAAATGTAGAGCTGCGTAGTTGATATCAAAACCTTTTAAAGCATGTGCATGTATATCAGGTGGCGGTGACCAACGTACTCGAATCGATCTCGCAGAAACTGACTCGCATCGTACATCACTCGGGGCCATTTCAGGGACTAAATAAAAAAAAACTATTTTGTGAATTTTAGACAAAGCCAGACAAATTATCTGCACTATATATTGAGATATGAACTTAGTAACTTTATTTTACACTATAAACAGACATCTTAATTTTATTTATTTTTACTCAAGACAAGTGACAAGTTTGACATAAGACAAGTTTCTACCTCCATCGGCTGTCGTTGCGTAAATAGTAGGAGAAGGAGGGCCTGCGCCTGCTCTATTGTATGCCCTCATAAGTACAGCGTAGCGAGAGAAAGCCCTGAGACCAGTGACCGTCATCTCAGCGCTACTCCAACCTTGTGATGTCATAGCACCAGATCGCCGGTCCACCTCCTCATCCTCCGTACTTGCGTCAAATCTACTTAATTCCCTCCATGAAGCAACATAACCTAATATCTCTCCATTCCAAGTATCTTGTGATGGAGCCTAAAATGTTATAATTTCATCAAAAACTACAAATTCGAATTGAAAAATATTCATCGTTAATTTACATACCGTCCATGAAATATGCAAATCACCCAACGCTGTAGATCGCACCCTTACATTTTGAGGAGAACCTGTTGGTGCTAAAAATAAAACATTTATTTTATCAAACTTGTTAAAGGTATCATTGATTTTAGGTTCAGTACAAACCTTCTTCTAAGGTGGTGAACAGCAATGGATCTGATGATGGCGACTGACCCACATGATTTGCAGCCACGATCCGTAAAGAATACGCAGCGGCTGGACGGAGGTCGTCCAGTTTTGATGACAGAGTCTGGTGACCATCGGTATCGATCCTGTATATTATTGATAACATTAGTAAAACTTTATTCACCTATTTATGTAAAACAACATAACTTTTTATTTTGATACCTTTCTGCACCAGTCGATTCAAGTGTCAAATTAACAGTGTTTTGTCTCGCGTCCGTTCCAGGCAGTGAATGTAAAGCTGTGTAGATTGCGCTGTAAAACACTCCTCTTCCCATTTGTCCCAACATAACGCGCCACACTAATCGAACCCAGCGAGATCCAACCCCACCGAGACGGACATTCCTAGGCGCTTCTGGAGGCTCTAAGTATATCAAAAACAAAGTGTTAGACACACAAAAATGATTTAGACAGATCACCTAAAATTTAATTTCATTCTTTGATTAACCTACCTTCAACAAACAGAAACATGAGAAGTTCACTCCTTCCATATTGGTTGTGGGCATGACACCTATATTCTCCAGCATCAGCTCTCTCAGCGGCGCGCAACTGTAGCACTGATCGCAATCCGTCCACTGTGCGTACTTCAGATACTGTCGACCTAGTAAAATATGGCTTTGTTTTCAAATGTTAAATGGTTCGAATTATATTTTTATACAAACCCTTCAACTTACCTAAACGAGTTAAGGTCTAATCTTGTTCCCAGATGTGTCCAGTACACAGTGAGTGGGACATCTCCTAGTGCATGACATGTCAAGGAAGCGCTGTGTCCGCGGACGCAAGTCACATTACGGTCTGCTATGTTTGAAGTATCAAAATGCGCGGGCTCTGATGAACAATGGAATTCAACACTGATTTACCACATTTTTTCTGAATATTAAACCTGTATGTTCGGTAAAATATGTCCTCACCGTGAACAGTAATATTGACATGTTTGTTGAGGGGCGGTCCTACTGAGTTGTCAGCCACGCATCGGTACAGACCCTGGTGCTGTCGGGCGATTGCTGGTGCGGTCAATGAACCGTTCCGAGCCTTGACTGTATTTCCGCCCCAATCCTCGCTTCGTATTTCTTCCCACTGATTAAAACTGTTCTGGGTGCTTATAACACCATCGTCTATCAGAAAAAATAACAGAATATTACGCCGATCTTCGAACGCAAAGATAGATTTGTTGTTATTTTGCTTACCTATTTTTTTGTACCAGGTAACAGTCGGAAGTGGATATCCTTTTGCAGCACATTCCAAGAGAAGTGGTGCTCCTAGTAACACTGCTGCGTCCAAAGGTTCTGATACCCATACTGGCGCAACTAAGGAAAACATATTTTAACCACGTTAATATTATATTGGTGAAGCAACCAACATTTTAGCAACGGTACTTGAAAGTAATTGTACCTTTGACGCTAAGTGTAGCTGTATAATTAACAGTCGCAGCGTGATTCGAGACTCGACATGTATAGTCTCCACTGTGTCGGGCCATCAAATCAGAAAACATTAAAAGAGAAAAATCGTTCAAGCTCTTTTCCTCTATCTGAAAACCATATCATACATGATTATATATGTAACGTAATAAGTAAAACCTTATTGATATTGCATATTGTACCTGTAAAGTTGACGGAAGTGGTACACCATCTTTGAACCATGAGAAGTAGAATGGTTTATCACCAGAGGATACGCCACATAAAACTTGTGCAGAGCTGCCTTCAGTCAGCTCCGAGGAAAAAATGAAAGGCGATATTTTTGGCGGATCTACAATGACAATAAGAGTTTTTAATATCTAAAGTATATATTGAATGTCAAATAAGTATTAGCGGTGTATGGTTCTAGTAATACTTTTGACTAGTATCTCGATGTCCCTCCTGGCGGTAGTGCCATCGGGCGCGCTGGCGGCGCAGGCGTAGTGCCCGGCGTCGGCGGCCAGCGCCGGCCACAGCTGCAGCTCCCCACCGCGCGCCCGCACACGCCCCTCCGCTCCCAACGCGCGCTCCGAACCCGCGCTCCACCACGATACCGAGCTACAAACCAAACAACTCCTCAAACCCTGCTAGTCTCTCCATTCAACATGAAGATTTTGACAAAAGATAAATTAGTCAAAACTGTAAATATGAGGTCTTTTAACTCTAAGAGGAATTATCCTATCAAATGCACCTCTATGGACCTGATCGGATATCCTGCGTAGGGGCAGTGCAGCGATGCGTTAGAGCCGGCCACCACTCGCACCGGCGCAAGAGCACGAATCGACGGCGGACCTGGACAGTTACATCAAAGTTAGCATAGCTCTTTGTCTTATCATAATTTGATTAAAATATTTAAACTTAAATAAGCATACCATAAATATTAAGCCTGGCTGAGTGGGAGACGTGTCCGAGAGAGTTGTGCGCTTTACAGGTATACCTTCCACCATCAGCTGCTGACACTGAACTGATGTTTAACACCGACACAACGTCACCGTTCAACGACGTTTCCTCATTGATGGAATATCTACAAAAATCAAGGTATACTTAAATTTTCACGAACATCAGCTTCTATTGAAAGCAGTTGGAACTAATTCAGTCAACTGTGTAAACTCTGTCACAATGACGAGAGGAAAAGGTTTGTGTAATTTAAAAAAGTAGCATAGTGTTGTGGTACCTGTGTCGAGCGAGGTACTGGTCGAGTGGCTGCTGGTCGAGGTGCCACGTGACGCGCGGCGAGGGCGAGCCGGACGCGGCGCAGCGCAGCGACACCGCGCCGCCGGCACGCAGCGCCTGCTCGATGAACGTGTACTGCAGCTCCGGGCTCGAGTCTGACAATACCGCCATTTACTCACTAATAGCTAATGGTATCCAATATAAATCCAATCAACTTTTAAACCATGACAATTGGCATAAGAGTGAGAAGTTCCTAGAAACAAGCGATGATTTGAAGAGAGAACGTAGATTATCACTTAGAACGGGTCTTTTTTAACAGTCTACAAACAGCTTTTGTAAACTGACATCAGAAGTCGTTACAGGAGATCGATATCATGAAGTGAGCACATTAATTGAGAGACCCACGTTTGATCCTTCGATTAGTCAAAGACGTAGGTGTAGAGTATTCGTGGCGTGACAGTGACATGTGAGCGGACGGCGGGCGGCGGGCGGCCGGCGCTGCGCCACCCGTGATATATCACACGTGATCGTCGGACCGCACCCGACCGACGGACGCCTCCCAACCAAATACCAAGGAAAACGAACGTTATTACCCTTTTCAAATAAATCAAACGAAGCTTTTTATTTGATATCGTCCCCGTATAAGTGAATAGAGAGGTTGTTTATGCGCCTGAGGTTGTCAGAGTTGTGATTAAAGTTCATTATTAATGGCACGTAGCGAGATGACAGGTTGTTTGGGCCGTGATTAATTTACTGAGTTAAGTTGGCGCGAGCATGCGTTCGACAGCTCCGACGCGACGCTCGCACATTAATATTATAACAACTCTGATGACGAACGATAAGCACAATTTCATATTTTCATTTGATTTATAAAATTCCTTAATTATTTTATCACCAGACTTTTTGGTTCAATATTTAGAGTAAAGAAAAAACAACACTTTTTTTTGTATTGTTCTATATTGCCCACTATTAGTTGGCATAAAAATCTGACGTCAATTAAGACATGCATAAACAGAATTCAAGCTAAAATGTCTGTGAAAATAGTTGACCAAAGTTGACTGTTAAAACATACATAACGGATACAGCTTATTGCGTGGGGGAGAGTTCGAAAATTCATGAAGAAGTCTAGAAGGAGTTAATTTTTGTAGACTGTTTTTTAACAGTAAAAATGTAAATTTTAACGTTCCATAAAAAAATAATCTGTAATTGGCCACTTGTTAAGTTTACTTTAAATGGTTTTGTAGTGCTGTGGTTTTATGTAAAAAAAGAGAAAAAAAAAAGTTTTGTGATTAAAATTGACTTGTTGATATTGACTTAGTATTAGATAAGTTTTGAAACAGCCGCGATTTCTTTTAATGATATCATCACGTCCGTTTTATGATATCACCAGCCAAACCCTGCCATTTCATTGATCGATTAGTTCATCCTTATCTACTGGAGTCTTCCAGTTCCATTGGTATTATCAAGTCAGGAAGCTTTTCTATTTGTACGTTAGCAGCTACTAATTGGTGAACTGCAACAATCCGTTCCTATTACAATAATTGTCCGAACTATACCGATTGTGGACTGTATTTTTCTTGGAAAATAAAAATATTGAGGCTTTTTTTCATTCTTTCTTTTATTTTTTTCATTTTTTTTTTAATGGCAACTAATAAAAAATACTCATAAATCAAAGCCATACCAAAAAACCACAAATAAAAATATCTAAACGAGGTGTAAGTAGTACATACTTATGCACAGTACCTAGTTCTTTAATATAACAATTATAGTCAATCAGCTGGGACCGAGATTGATGTTAGTTCAACTTGCAAACATTAATTATATAGATATCAATGCATAGGTAACACTTCCTTAAATAAATAAAAACAACTAGACTATCGATAAAAATACAAATGTGTACAATCCACTGACCTCCGAGGGTGACGTATGCAGCGGCCTGCGCAGAGTCGTCCCCCCTCCTGGCGAGGCACTGGTATATCCCACGATGCGCGCGCGACGCCCCCTCCAGCACCAGCTGTCCCCCGCTGCCCCCTGTCGGGACCCCATCGTGCACCCACCACGTGCGCGCGCCCGGGTCGCTCACCGAGCAGTTCAGCCGCACAACGCTGCCAGTGTCCACCACCTTTGTAGATATATATTTTTTAACCTCCGATGCAAAAAGAGGGGTCTGTGTGTCTGTCTGTGGCATTTTTTTATTTATTTGAAAGGTGTTTTAATTGAGTGTGTTCTTAGCTATGTATTATTCATATCGGTTTTCCCATTCAAAAGCTATGGGGGTGAAAGTGGGGATGAACAAATTTTAAAACCCCAAATAGAGTGATCTAATTCTTAATCTTACGATAGAGGTTGGCGCGACAGTGACAACGAGCGTTTCGAGCACGTGGAGCCGCATCTGCGCCGTGGCGTCCCCGTACAGGTTATACGCCTTGCACAGCAGCGCACCGGCCAGCTCGGGTCGCGCGCGCAAGCACAGCGCCGCGCCACGCGCCCACAGCCAGCCGCCGCCAGTTGACGCCTCCACCGGCTGCAGCCGCCCCATTGCTTCGCGGTACCAACTACACCGGACACCAGTTGGTTTATATTTTACACTGCAGGTCTAGTACACTAAAATATATTTTTTGTCTTAATTATGACAGCGAGAGAAGTATCTCATGTTGCATTTATTTAGCTAGGCCTTCTGGGGCAACAGTAAGTGACGATGAGTGATATTTACGTGTAGTGCGGCTGTGGGTGCTGCGAGGCGGCGCATGGTACGCACACGTCGGCGCCGGCCGTCTCCGTGATGTCTCCCGTGGCGGACACCAGCCGCGGCGCCGATCCCGCCATGTCATCTACACACATACAATACAAGGTTATTTGTGCCAATTTGTGAATCAAAAAAGAGACAGATCATAACGTCTGTCAAAATGTATTCTACTGGAATTGATTTCGTTTGTGACAGCGGTAGTCTGTAGCCAGTGCTTCATAGCGTTACTTCGTTTTGCGTTGGATATGACACTCGTTTTGTGCTGGAGATGACACCATAGTCCATTTCCCGTGTACAGGTGTTATGTAAAGAGTGACGTGTAAGTATACAGATCATGTTTAATATATTAAAGTTTCATATTTTGTACTAAAATGAATTCAAATCAGATTAATTTAGTGCGGGACATTATGTATTGTTGTTACTTGTAAATATGGTTTTGTTGAATACAAATATTATTATTGTTATAAATCTAAGTATTTAAAAATAATTTTGTATCTTCAGGCTTAAAAATGGAATCATTGATCGCTACGAGCAGGTTCCAATCAGTAGCAGTAAATAATAGTTTTGCTGACATTCAGAAACGTGAGAGATAAAATAGTTAACGTCGCTAGAGCTAACAAGGAGGTTCAGTAAGAGTAAATATTAAAGGCCGAAAGCAAATACAAGTGTGTGTGTGCAGTAGAGACAGTAGAGATGAGATCCGCAGCCGCAGGACATTGCTAGTCCGGTCACGTCTCTCTCCAAATAACAGTTGTGGTTTAACTTCGTCCCAGATCGTGAGCGATACAAAAACATTATTATATCATTTCCTAAAGCGTATCCGAACTTACTGTGCTTTTAATGGAAAACTTCGCTATTCCGGTTATTCAAATTATAATTTGTGGTTTATGCTGATGTCTTCGAAATCAACATCGGAAGCCTTGTTTCCATTCAGATCAACATCTCCTTATACATATTACACACTTTGTATATATTGCTGTGCCAATACCAAAAAGGCAGTGTGTTCTGTTAACGTACTCGTTTTTAACATAACATAATGGGAATGAGTTGGAATTGTAAGTGTTTTGTTTGTATTATTGTAATGCAATTTGATTTGTGTTTGTCATGATGTATTAATTAATTATGGGTCAGTAAAGGATAATTATGAAAGTAACTAAAATGGTAGTATACCTACCAGTGACAATGAGCATGACAGGTCGGGAGCGCTTGGTTTGCGCGGTGAGCGCGTGCCGCAGCAGGCAGCTGTACGCGGCCGCGTCCGACGCGCGCACGTCACGGATCAACAGCACGTCGCCCGCCACCAGCACGCGCGCCTCTGTCATACACACGACTACTATTACAAACCGACATCATTTGTACAATCATACCACTAAGACGACTTAACTAGGGTGGTTAGATTTTTCAGGTGTGTACATTAATTCAACATGCGTAATCCCAAGTTCGTTTGGCAAAGACGATACAGAAACTTAAACCACACATCTAAAGTATAACCGAAGCCAGGGTAAAGCATTGCCTATATACCTACACTTGCCATCCAATATCTTTGTAACCTTTCAAGTAGCTGAGGCAACGCAATTCGCTCGCTAGAGCAAGGTTGTTTAGCTGGCGTCTACCTAAGCTTTCCTTAGCCGGTTGACACATGTAGAGATAATAAACAAGCGTGTGAAGAATAAGAGGAATGAGAGGAATCCTTTAGTTGAAGAGCACGTGTCGGATAGTTGTGTGTCGGACTTAGAGGGGATTATAGCAAGTTCTTATCCCGGTCCATTCATCAGCGTCGCTGTGAAATACGACCCGCCGCCGCCGACGCCGACCGAATGAGATATTGCTTTAATTAATATAACTTTGCCTGAGATATAAATATGAGACGCAACCCCTTGTTACGGTGAGACAGCGGTTTTAATTTACATCTTTGTTGCAAAAATAATATATTAACTAAGATCGGCACTGCTAGTTAGTGAGCCCTGAAATAGTTACATGTAGCAAATATTTTAAGTGTTCAAAATCTAATACAATTCCTATTTTGATAATTCCAAAAACTAACAGATATCCATCAACATTGATTCAGGTAGGCACTGCTGGTTGCTGCTTTATTTTTTATTCAGTATAATAAAAAATATAATACCTACATTCAAATATAATCAGACGCAGAGGTAATAGAATGATGTAAATCCTTAACAATATTATAAAAGCGAAAGTTTGTAAGGATTTATGGATATACGAGTGAATGGATGTTTGTTATTGTTTCAAACAAAAACTACTGAATGGATTTTAATGAAACTTTACAATAATATATCTTATAAATCAGAGCAATATCAAGGATTAAAATTTATAAAAATATTTTGTGAATTGTCCAAAATAAAAAGATAAATGACAAGAAATTAAAATCTTATAAGAACTATTTTTTGACGACCTCGGTGTCGACGACGGCAGTGATGCAAAAAGCCGACTACTACACTAGCGGTTCCGGGTTCGAATCACGGTTGGGGCGACACTTGCAAGATGTGTTGTTTGCAAGATGCATTGTTTAGCTTACCAGTCTTGGATGTTGTATTCTTATCTATGTAGTTTATCGTTGCTTAGTACCTGTGACACAAGATTATATCGTATTGCAGAGCTAAGTAAATGTGTGTGTCGTGAAAAACAAAACTACTTCAACGCGAACGAAGTCGCGGGCAAAAGCTTTTATTAACATAAAAGTTAAATAGGTATTTGCTGTAGTAGGTACTAATTGTAAATCAGTACGAATAGTGAGTAATCTCGTATTGCGATTTGAGGAGGACCTGCCCCGGCCAGCCCCACACGAGACGGATTTATGTATCTCCTGTCCCTAACGTCTACATCGGCCCTTCTCTGCCAATAATTTATTGATACGTCGATAATTTGCCCAACCTTACTTAATACGTTCAGACATAAGATGCTATACATATACTTGGCTTGAAAACTGTTGGTAAAAGGTATATGAACCTTTATTTATTCTAGATAATGTTGTACAAGTAATGTAATAGATGTACTTCGTATACATAAAGTGGTCACGTCTCTCGCCTTCTGAAGTAGATCCGAGAAAAAAGAGCTCCCTTTGTAAATACCACATAAATTCGCTAAAAGTAGCTACTGGAGTGCTGATGCTGGTATTTAATGGGCTTTATGTTCAGTGTTAGGATTAAATAAATATTAATAAATTAATTAATATTAAATATTTGAGGAAGCTAGAATGAGATTTTGCTTATTACGTAAAGCAAGATGTTTATGTGTTAGCTTGTTTACAATTATAACTTCTTGTGCGTAAGATTCTAAATTAGTTTAACTATTACAAATACAAACATGTTTCAATAAAATTCACATCTTTCGAGTATTCACAAACAAGATTCAGAACAGTCAGTCTTCAGTGAACCCATAAATTACACATCAACCTTTTTACTTCTTAAACCAGTTAATATATTTTTTTTATGCCGTAGGTCGGCGATCAGAATTCTTGTTTTACACGTTATCAGGGGTAATTATTTGATTAGTCTATGCATGTTTTTACTATCACTGGTTTATGTTACGGGATCGTTTAACGGCTTTGAAACTTGTAAATCACTTCTGTGGTACTGGAACAGCTATAGATACGATGTTGGTGGTACCTGGTGAGGGAGTGTCAGCGTTGATCACCCTGTCGGCCTTGTACCAGAGCGCGGGGCTGAGGAGGGGTGAGGGCGGAGCGCCGGCGCAGCGCAATGCCGCCACGCCGCCCGCAGCCGCCGCCTCCGCCGACAGCACAGCCTCCCAGCTCGACTCCACCACTAACATACATACAGACACTTGCAATATTTGCAACTTTACATGGCCATGCTTAATAAAACACAGCACGAAGTAAAATACACATTTTATGATTAAAAAAATATTTTATAAATAACTAGCTGACCCGGCGAACTTTGTTCCGCCTTAGACACCATAAATGAGCAGATTTATGATTTCTTTAAATTAATTGTTTTATTACACAAAGTTGTCAGGTTGATCTAGCTGACCCGATAGTCATGACTATGAATATTGAATTCGAATTGGTATCATTCACAAAAAGAGTGTTTTTTATTCTAATGCTTTATGGTATACAACATTCTTAGTTTTTTTATCTTGCGCTAATATAAACAGTCTTGTTGGTATACCGACACGGGAACAGGCGACATATAATTGGCCGTGTGTAAAACATGGATTTTCAAGGTTGATGCCGCAAACAGTTAGGGACTGCCCTTGAGATTTATTTGTCATTGCAAATGCTAGCAGCACTGGAAATTGCAAACGTTTAAAGTTGAATGGCGTGTCATTCGGAATCAAAGGAATCCGTGGAATCAAAACGTCTTCGCCTTTGTACTTTCCTTTCAAAATTGTGGCTTCGATGACGTTGTTCATTAATTTCTTCACCGCAAGTCGGGTGCCATTACAAAGACGTGGCTGGTTTATATTCCGCAACATAATGATTACCGATCCGATTTTTAATTGCAGATTATGAGGTAGTAATCCAGGTAACTCCAGCGAATTTAAAAACTCCGTTGGATAGTTGACAACATCGTCTTGGTAAGTAACGGAATCAATCGATTTGTAATCATCGCAGAATTTATTGAAAGGTTGCAAGTTGGTGTTTCATTAATTTGCATGTTCAACGGTAATTTGAGCGCGGAATGAGCTGTTCGACCGCCTTCCAACAACGTAGCTGCAATATCTGATGAAGCAAGTGCAAGTGCGACACCATTTTGCGATCGAATCGTTGCCAAAATCAATGTTATAAAAAACGTTTTTCCAGTCCCACCGGGAGCATCTAAGAAAAAAAATCCGCCAGTTTCATCGTTCACTACTTTTATTAGCGTATCGTAGGCATATTTTTGTTGCTCATTTGAAAGGAGAACGTTTCTTAGAACAGTTTCTTTTAATGCCTCGGAGTCATATTGGGTTTCGCGTGTTAACTCTTGATTAAATGCGTCGTGCATTGGGCGATTGGGCGTTCATTCCTAATTGTATTAATCCTTTGTTGGTAAGCATTAAGCAAATGTCTTCAATTAAAATGAATGCTTCATTGTATATTTCTTCGTTAATTTCCAAATTTGCATTTTGTTCTAAGACGGTTTTGATGAAATATATCTTCGGCCATGTGATCTTTATATTTGTTCCATAAATCAATCGGTGTTGATGGGAAGCATGTAGACAAAATTATGGAAAACAATGTTCGGATTTGTTTAGCATTTGACGAAACCACGGCATCTTCGAGAGTGTGGTCCCAATGAGAGTCATTCTCTAGCAATCCCAAACGTTGACAGGCTTCTCTGTATGTGCCGCACAATACACCATCAACAGTTCGCAGATGTTGGAATGATGTTGGGCCACGAACATTGATTAACAATAAGCGCAAATAAAAACACTCGTCTTGGCTGGGATGGACTGTGTAAAGACGTCCTAGTGCATCGGTTGAGAATACCTGAGGGTAACTTGGAACTGGCTGGCTTTTTTTCCGCCGTTGAAATTTCTTTAACGATTGATTCCAGGTATAATATCGTTGCATTTCGGAATAAAGCAGTGTTCTAGCAAAGTCATCATTCTGGCACATTTCAAAGAAGCTGGTCAATGTCGTGGATGGCGGCCTCTCAACTCGTTGTAATACGTTTTCCGTTGTAAAGTACACCCTTTGACCATTTTCCAGATGCACGGCCAAGTGAACTACAGTGGGTGTCTTTCATGTATTGGAAACGAAAAAATACGCCACATCGCCTCGTTACTACTGACATAGCGTCCAATTAGAAAATGAGTGATCTCATCGTTTGAATTTTCAGCAGCAACTCCGAACACAGCCATGTCACTACCTTTGTTTACGTACTTGCAGATATATTTTATCGATTTTACGGAATTGCAATATTCAACATTTATGTGTGCTTTAAATGTTTTGGACAGTAACGGAGAAAACGGAACAACCCAGCGATTATCAACTTCAATTTCCAGCTGACTAACTTTGACTATTGTTGACCTTCCGTTGTCGTCAGTGGATCGCCGGCGATAAAGTGGATAACCATCATTTCCAGTAATAGTTTCTACCACTAATTGTCTTGGAAAGCGTTTTGAACATTTTCCATACACGGAGAATTTGGATTTAATACCCCACATGGACCACGAATCAAATTTTTTGTAACGATTTCCTGTAACAATGGATCTTCATCATTATCGGGAATTTCCGCAGATATCACATCGTCGATTTCATTCGGTCTTATCCTCTCTACCAACCAAATGAGGATGTGTGCATGTGGCAATCCGCGTTTTTGCCACTCGACTGAATACATCCGACAACGCGTCTCGCCGAATACGCGATGCTTAACAATGAAGTCCATGAGTGATTTTAACTTTTTTTAAACACCCTTGCGGTAATGTCGTGGCGATCAATGGGTGATTGGCCAAGAAATAATTCTTGTTAAATTTCTGTCCACTGTGGATTGCATGTGAAGGTTATAAACAAATCTGGTGTGCCATAATGACGTACATACGACATAGCATATGTCGCGGACTTCCGACGTATGTTGCTGGGAGAATAGTTGTTCTACCTACATTCTGTGCATTTCCATCAGCATTGATGGCATCCCGTAGATGAATGTATTCTTCAGAACGCAGTTTCGCCTGGTTCAACCTGATAAATGTCAATCGCTCAGTTTCAACTTTCACGTACATATTCACAGCATATTGGTTTCCACCAACGACGCCGACATTTTAATATATGATTGTCCTCATTTTCCCGAACCATCAGTCTGTATGAATAATAATTCATTGAACTAACTTTTTTGTTAGTTTCGGAACCTTTAACTGGATTTATCATCTTCATTGAAAAGTGATATCCATCTTCACCTTGCCAAAATAAGATAGGATATTGTAACGCATCATATGATGGATTTGTTTCGGACACACGCTGCAGTTGATTGCTACGCCGATGTAAAACAATATCTCGGTTTTCTAAATCTTCACCCACGACAACAATAGCGACTTCGTCAATTGTTGGCGCATTAAATCGTCTCGCGTGTTGTCCTGCAGGCGTTTTATCAGCTTTGATGACTATTTTGTGATTATCAGACGGCATGCGGTCCAAAGCGGTCGTAAATAATGCAACCAATTCGTTATGTCGATGAAAAAACGTTTGGAGTTGTTCCACAATTGATCTTTTTACCGAATTGTTGTGTGCACAACGCTGATTGACTTGGCTTGCTGAATCGCCCATAAAATAAAATCTGCAAAAATTTGTAGTCATTATTCGGCGTTGGCAATAAGGACAACAATATTTGACCCTGAATCTTAAAAGTTGGCATAAAGTTTTCTTGAATAACTTTTGTTGCACCAAATGACGTCATTTGAAAACAATTGTTACATTGCTGGATATGAGTCAAAAAATGTTTAGAATCTGGCCCATTTCCGGTGGCGGTTCCAATGGCGTCAATTTGACTTGACCGCTCGCGCAACACAAACCAGGAGTTTCATTTTTAAATTTAAATGCCTTGCAATAATGACACACAACGTTCATTGTTTTGCTATGAACTGCAATCTATTTCCACGTTATAATTGAATGCAGCTCGATAGGAGTTAAACGCAACATTTCTATGTAGTAGATTTTGATTCCATCGATTCCTTTCTACTTCATTCCGCGCTTCGCGTTGCTCGTCATTTTGACTTGCTCTTGTATATCTTTGACTCGCAGCATTGCGAGTTCTGCGACTTAAGTTTGTATGTCTAGCTGCTGGCATTTTTATAAACGAAAATTCATCTGTAAATTAAAATAAAAGTATTGTATTCTTCTTTATAACCAAGTAGGTATATACCACTTGTTATGTTAGTAACGTCTATCCAAACTTACCAAAATTCCATATTAAATTGAACTTTTAATATTAGGCCTGATGGCTCTAAAGTAACCGTTATGTGAACTAAGAAAACCAGGTTTCTTAGATCCTTTAAATTAATCATTTTAAATGTATTGTTTATCAATAAAAAAAGATTGACAGAAGAATCCGTTTTAAACGTCGTTTTTTTTTTTTCATCCTCTTTGACTATATTTGCAATTCAATTCTATGTCAAATGTTTTAAGGTTACATTAAAAAGTTTAAAAATTTTATATGGTGGTTAAGTAATTTTAAATTTTCTAATTTTCCGCGCAATTTCCTTATTTTTTTTTGTCATAAAAACCTTCTCCTGATAATAACGAACAGAACAAAAAAAGAATTAGCGAAATCGGTCCAGCCGTTCAGGCGTGATGCCGTGACCAAGGGAAATAGGGATTCATTTTTATATATATAGATAACGCCGTATTGTTCTCGTCGACTCTGAGAATGTCGCTTGCTTGTATAATTACTCTAATCAATTAACATGTAGGTAGGTACTTACAAACGCTCACATATCAAGCTCTACATTACAAGTGCAACATCAATCTTTATGCTGTACAACTAACGGACAGTCGGAATAGTGTAGTTTGCTTTCAATGCATAGTTCACTTTAATTGTTTGATTATTCAAGTAATTTAGATTAAGCCAAAGGCAGATTACTCATATCACAACATAGTAGTAACAATACCTGGATGTAGTGTGACGTCTCGTGATATGATGGCCCCGTGCACGTTGGCGGCACGACACCGGACTGTGACGGGCCCGGGACGGGGCGCGCTCGTCGGGAACAACTCCAGGGTACCGTTGCTGTAGATACGTCTAAATACACAACATTCATATGTATTGCTGTTTGAACATTCCTGTTCACATTACATCAATAGAAACATATTAGTGTATCACTACTACTAAATAATTTGAATTCAATTGAATTCAAATAGAAATTTATCCATCATAAGTGAAATAGTTCAGTTTGTCGTCAGATGTAACCGTCGCTTATAATAATAATAATAATAATAAACAAATAATAAACTACATCACGACACACACATTAACTCATCTCTGCAGTAAGTGTCGTAAGAACTTGTGGAGCAGGTGCTAAGCAACGATATGGTATAAACTACATAGATAACAATACTACATCCAAGACCGGTAAACGAAACAATATGTCTTGCAAATAACACAAATTTCAACCCCCGCCGGGATCCGAACCCAGAACCTCTAGCGTAGCAGTCGGCTGTTTACACCACTGCGCCACAAAGGTCGTAGACAAACAAAGCGGATTCCAACAAAGTAGGCTGTTTTATTGCTGGCAGCGAGATTTGTGGAAATCGATACCCGATATAAAATGCACAAAATGTAAACTTGTCTATGTTTTAGTCAGTCCGTGATCCGCATACAGAGCTCTGTGTTACAAAGAAAGGAGATACTTGATATTAACGTGAAGGACAGGGCAGAGATAAAGCTTCAAGTATCGCCCTAAATTGCCTGCAAGCCCTCGTCGTAACTTTGTAATAATCTTTGGACATCCAATATGGGCGTCTTTGAAGTGATGGCTCCTACGAAATCAATAAGCGAGCGATTCACCTGAGCAAATATAGACTAGTTGTGGTCAGAGTGGTGCAGTGTATAGGATGTATAGGTTGCTGAGGTTTGCAGAGCGCTGGCTGAGCTAACACAGAGGCACTTGCTTTGCAAAACAATAGCCTAGTTGCTGTATAAAGGTAGTTACTCGCTCTAAAATACAAGCATGCTTGCTTACTTTGTTATGTGCTTGTTTTGTAGGTTTCTGGTAACAATGACCGAGCCCAAATAGAAGTTAATTAAAAACATATTCGTAATACAGGGTAAACCTGGTGTGGTAAAAAATCTCAGAGATTTATAAAGTTTTATAGCACTCCATTTTAAAATTTGATTTACTAAAGCAAGTTAGGTACTTAATTAATTGCAACGTATTTTTTTGTCAATGTTTAAGACGATAGCCACAGTAGTACATTATATCCCTGCCTTTAAGTATTATCGCTAGAGTTTCATAAGGCAATAGGGATAAAAATCATGATACCTTTGCTCTTTCCAGCGTTTGTACGCTACGGGCACCTAGTACCAGGATAGCGGTAGGTTTGTTTGTCAAATTAGCTATTAAAAAGTGGTTTAATTTTTATATACAAGATACTAACCTGACGCCGAGTTGGTTGTCGAGGATACCGCCGTCATCCTGTACCCATGTAACGGTGGGTGCCGGGTCACCCCGTGCGCCGCATGGCACCCGGGCACCCGTCGTCGCCGCGTACCGCACCACCGATGGCGGCTCCACCACCAGCCGCGGGGACCGAACTACATCACCACCTATGAAATTTTACATGTTTCAATATCCATTGCAGTTTGAAATTCATGAGGATACATTACATTGGAATAAGTTTCTTATGGGCAAAAGTCATATATCAATATTTTTTAATTGTAAAAAATATAGCTGAATTTTTTCCAATAAAAAAAGAATATTAAATAAAAACCACTTCTCAGAATCTTATGTTAGAAGTAAATGTCGGTAGAACATAAAAAGCCAAACCAACTTAATTAACTCAGAACCTGCGTTATTCGTAGACATATCTATAGACAACAAAATATCTATCCAGCGTTCACTTCCGCGATACCAGAAAACCGACACTAACTTTCCAATCTCACCACCATGAAAACTACGAACAAACGGAAAACAAAAAGAAAAATATCCACTTAAAGTCTTAAACAAGTGAAGCAGCGGCGGCGGCGGCGGCAGCGGGAGGACTCCATCTACTGAACATTATTACTGGCGGATTTAAAACTTATCTACTTATTTGTTAGCTGTATCCTCAAAGCTGGATCAAATCATTCAGTACGTTGCACGATACATCTCAATTCGAGTCCATGGTGCTAACTATTTAAAAAACCATTCCCTTTACCAGACAGTTCCTAAGCCTGAAGTTGAATGATTAAATAGCAAATATAAGCCGCAAAAACATAAATGACATGGTGAATATAGGTGTCATATAATAAGTAATAAGCAATTTGAATTTGAGTAAAAAATAAAGGACTAAGATAACATGCCATCTTCAGTCATCCGTTGCTAGGAGATGAAATCGACTACGCCAAATTGGCGTAGATGCCGTATTTTTCCACGTTTTTATACACTCGCTTTCTTGTTTGTTTGTTTGTCGTTCCGGTTTGATTTTTGCAACTCAATTTTGAGGCTCTTACCGATAAACTAGAAGGCTGAAATTTTCAGGGTAGCATCAACCCCGATGACAATGCAATTTACAACTATAAAAACGGCTGGACCGATTTCGATAAAATTTGAGGCAGAAAAAAATAATTAAATAATTAATAGACTAAAAAAATCTAAAAACCCGAGTTCTTAAATGTGTTAAAATAAGAAAATAACCCTACGGGGCTGAAAGAGGGGACACTCAAAACGTGGGGGCGTATCTTTGCAAGTTACATCCACGATCTATCCACGTCATGTAAATATATCCCATTAATAATCCCTTAAATAATATATGCCCCCACGTTTTGAGTGGCCCCTCTTTCAGCCCCGTAGGGTTATTTTCTTATTTTTAGGACATATAAAAACGTGGGTTTTTAGATTTTTAAATCTATTATTTCTTGCGCGCATGCTCCATCTTGTAGGAGCACCGCGACTGCCAATCATTAATGTATAGTCTGTGAGTTATTTTTGTTCCTCAGTCAAATGATCATTCTTTGGTAATCCTAATAATATTATCAAAATGAATGTTCGGATATTTATATGTGTATATTTGTTACTCTTTATATTTGATTTGGACAAATTTGGCAAACAAATCTTTTATAACCATTTTTATCTGTAAAATTTACTAGGTCCCTGAGAGATAAAAACTAAATCTAAGCATACGTGGGTGAAAGCTAGTCACAAATAAGATGCAAGTATTTAAATTATGTTTACTTTAATTTCTATGCAAATGGATTTAGTACGTAATTTGATATATTTCTCGTTAGCTAGTTAATTGAAACTTTACACAGATGTAGGTACAACGACATTTAATGTTGCGACGGAGCACGGCTCACTTGATTATGGAGATGTAAATTGTCAAAGAAACTCGCGTCTACCCCTCGTATCTCAAGTTTGATTTATCTTTACAGTTTCTTGATTACGAATAACAACAGCAAAACGTAAATCCTTCTCAATAAAAAATCTGTTACAGTTCTACAGTCCTACAGTATGTAATTATTTACACGCATTGTTAAAAAGACATAAGTATAACTTATTAAAGTCGCTAACAATTTATTGCATTTTTTGTATTGAACTACATTTTATGTACATATTGTATTTTTATTGAAACCGAAAGTTTAATGATGTAAAATTTAATATATAACAAAACGCACGTAGTGCAATACTGATATTGAATATTTAGATATAGTGTATTCTAATAGCAAAGCGGCGAGGAGGAAGTTTGACCCGATATGAAGCGAGTTGTTGGCGCGCGGTCAATTATTGCAGTTGTCGAGTGGCCGGCGCGTCGGTAATACTTAGACCAATGAAATTGAATACAAATGTTCACAACTTTTAACTATTCCAAATAACAGGTAAGATTTAAGAATGGGAATCGATATCTAGCCATACGTTATTCACGTAATATGCAGCGATGCAAATTAAACTTGTGGTGATTGTTATCAGAACCTGACGAAAACAGTGAAACCAATGAAGTTGTAAAGTAAACGTGTTTTGATTGCAAACAACCGGCTGCTTGTCTGGGATAGCAGGATCAATTTCCACACGGTAGACTAGAAACTTTGTACCGGATATAATTTCAAGGAGTTACGTGTACCTACTGTAAAAATCGACATAATATTAACTCGAGTGTGAAAATTAATGTCAAATACTTGGATTTTGCCATTATAATAATTCTGGGTTAATTTTGCATGTACGGTATTTTAATTTAACACTTTAACACAGTATTTAAAATTATTTCAATAACTTAATAATAACAACCTCTAAAGCTATGTTGGTGATATTATTTCCGATCTCGTTTAACGAAAGCAAAAAATGCTTTAATTGATCTTAATCTCGTGAAATTTTAAAAACGATAGATTTGACGCTACTGGCGGGTAAAATTTCCACTACAGTTTTTTTAGGTACATTGCAAAATATGCATGTTACAACGTTATTATAGATTCTGTTTTTTAATGGATCAGTGAACCGGATACTAAAGAACGCCTTCATCGAAACCTGTACTGAAAGATAAAGAGGTTCTGCATACATGGTATCGTGTTATTCATGAGACGTTGTAATATCTCGGCGGGTGTGTACCAACACGGCGAACTTAACGCCGGCGGAGTAACATTGTCCTCAGTGTATCATTCAGTAAACTACCAACAACTTGTCTTGTCCTTGGGTTACATCCACTGAACAGTTTTGCATTATCAACGGTTTATTTGTCTCTCTCTATCCTCGAGCAATAGCTGCTGTTGGTAAAGGACCGACTCAGGTTGTAGATGTATACGAATTGTTGTTAGGGAGTAAGAAGTGGAAGTAGAGTTTTTGTGGCGAGTTTGTTGTCCGTTGGCTTACAAACAACAAAATAAAGCTGTACATTACATACATACAAGTTTTATAGTAAACTGTGCTTCATTATAGGGCATAATGTGCTCAGCATGTATCATTACATTAATATTATATTACATATCTTGTTTGACAGTTGGTAGATTTACGTGCGAGATCACCCGGGATGGTACCACCCTCCTTTCTATTTCTTCCGTGAAGCAGTTCGCTGTGTTTCGGTTCGATGGATTGAAGAACCAGTGAAATACCGGCACAAAAGGAATAACATCTTTACCTGTACGTGGGCAACGCATCGATGGTGCTCTTGGCTTTCCAGCTTTCAAGGGTATCGTCGTGTCAGTAGGCGGTGTCACTTTCCATCAGGTGAACCGTCTGCTTGTTTGACAAAGATTTTGTATAAAAATTGAAAATTTTTATAAAAAGTTGAAACTTGTTCTAACTTCATTAGTAGTACTCGAAGTGAAATTAAATCACAAACTTGCTTTCTGTCTGTATGACTCATCTGTATCCTTGAGAGCAACCAATCGGAGGACAGTCGATGTTAACGTAGACAATGAATCTTATGAAAATATCATTTGAATGGGAAGAGATATCCTCGAGGAACATCCGCTGAGATTGGAATGTGGGCGGGAAGAGGGGTGAGGGGAGGAAATCTATTGTTGTCCGCAACCACTCAGTACGTACAAGCTTCAAGCATTCTTTAAAACGCTCGTAAAGTCAGCATTTCTTTTTACAAATAAATACAATAATCGAAGTGGCTTCAACTCATTTCAGCAGCTCTCAACATTTTTGTTGCTATAATATTAAATTAAATATTCGGCGAATAGATATTTCTTTTCATTGGAATGTCGAAATGAAATATCAGTGTGTTTATTCAACGTGCTTAATATAAAGGTATTTGTTTTCACGAACAACCTTTATTTATAAGGATATATATTTACTACACACAAATAAAATATTGTACGATAACATTTTCAACTTTAAGGGGGACCGAGTTGTTTAATCCTGAGGTTTGTAATTCGATGGATTTTGGGATCCGCACCAAAAGCTTGCCACCGGAACCTTATTGCTAAGCCTCGTCTGTCCATTCAACCGTTTGTCAGCTGTATCTCATTATCTTATTAAACGTGGTAGAAATGAGATTATAGTAGTATATTTCTATTGCGATGCTACGAGTGTAATAACCTTTAAACCTTTGTAATTAGTGTTTTATCGTACTTTTACTATTAAAAGGATACACTGGCTTACTAAAGTAGATGATAAGGAACCCTTGATTTATGTATCCGACTTACTCGCAGCTGCTTTTTAAAACATTTAAAAATACTTTTTGAATTCGTATCCTGTTCATATCTTACCTATAGTGAGTGTAGTGAATGCCAGCAGTACAACAACTGCCTGCATCGGCGGATACATACTGCTGCTCCTCTGTAACAATACAAACAAATTTCAGTTTCATGAGCTAATCTCAACGAAACATAATCCTTGATTTTTGTAATACAGGGCGTTGGCGCAGAACAATCACAACCCTCCGCAAAGTCAACAAAACAACCAGAAAACAAATACATTTGTATTTTTGAATGCTATGTTATTTATAAACAGCACATCTCCAAATTAAATTGTCTTAGGTTCATCATATATAAATGACTCCTATATTATTATTATTTTCACGGCCTCGGTGGCACAGTGCACAGCCGACTGCTACGCTAGAGGTTCCGAGTTCGAATCCCGGCGGGGGCGGGACTATGTGTTATTTGCAAGACGCGTTGTTTCGCTTACCGGTCTTGGATGTTGTATTCTTATCTATGTAGTTTATACCATATCGTTGCTTAGTTCATGTGACACAAGTTCTTTCGATACTTACTACAGGGCTGAGGCAATGTGTGTCTCGTGATGTGGTTATTATTATATCATTGATCATATTTCTATGACAATGTAATTGCGGCCAAACAAACTACATTGGTTCTTGGTTAAATAGTAAAAAAGTTTGGGCAGAATACAAATCACGTTCCATTTTCCGACGTTGGCCGATCACAAGTAAATATACTCGTAATTTTTGTTTTGAGGTAAGTTATTTTCTTATTGACGGTGTTACATAACACAAGAGTGTTATGTGCACACGAACGACTTCGTGATTGGTTCATATATCCTATATTAAACTGTCGATTTCATTTCTTTTTCTTCGAAATTAATGTAGCTTACTGTTCGTTAAATACGGTCGTTACTCGTAATATAAACGCGAAAGCTTTAGATGTATGTATGGAAGTTTGTTACTCTTTCACGCAAAAACTACTGAATGGATTTTAATGAAACATTACAATAATATAGCTTATAGATCAGAATACCAAATAGGCTATAATTTATAAAGATATTGTGTGAATTTTCCAAAATATAACAATAAATGTCCAAGAGTAATAAAAAATCTAATTAGAACCATTTTCGTCTACGCGGACAAAGTCGTCGGCAAAAGCTGGTAAAGTATATAATACTTTAGAAAACTTAAAGAATATGAGTCTGATCAAAGGTTAAAAAGTTAAATGGAATTGTTTGTGGCGGTAGTTTAATAAGAATTTTGACGATTTAAAAGTACTTATTTTAAGTCCATTTCAATAAAAATATTTGATTTTGATTTTGTTTAAAAATACTGTAGTAGTCTATAGCGTGTTATTTTGCAAATAGCTCTTGCTGAGTCAGCATTGCTTGCTTTTGCTATTTTCATACACTTTTCTTACATTTTAGTTACCTAATGTTAGACACTAATCGATACTGTTGTTCTAAAACAGTGTTCCTGAACCTTCTTCTCCCACGGAACCCTAGGAAACCTAGAATAATTTAAGTATCCAACAAAATACCTTAATTTGAAAGTTGTAATCTCAAATCAAATTACATTTGTAATCTGTTCAAGCGAAGCGATTATAATTTAATTGAGGCCTCAATTTTTTGTTGTTACGTTAGGTTATTGTTGTTGATCTAAAAATAAACGTACAGACCCCAATAAACATAAAAGTGCAACCCTAGACGACCGCAAACTACAAGTTCAGAAACTGTTCTAAAAGATAGAAGTCACTGCAGTCAGATATAGATGTATCTTGTGCGTTCTAAGCAGGGCCTACTTCTGAACAGATTTGTTCAAGAAATGACCATCGTAACTTAATATTGTCAAGCAGTAGAGGGTGAGGTCAGCTTCAGAGGCAAGGAGTTGTCAAGTCTGTGGGTCTCGTGACAAAGGTATCGTGCGAACACAAGTAAGAGCCCTCCTGTAATCCAATACTCACAGCACCGGGGTCACGTAATACAAATTCTTGTCTCTCTTTTATAACATATTGAATATTCTTCAATCATAACTTGTTGATACACAGGCAACTAACGTAACGGTCGAAGTCACGGGCAAAAGCTAGTTTTCAATAAACATAACTGAATACTGTAAAAAGAAAGACGAGTGTCAATAACACCTGGGTGATCAAGTTATTATAAACCCATATTAAATTCTGCTCTCTCAGCCTGCACTGTCCTACATCGACTGTTGCTTTTTGAATTGTTATTAATATACTTTTAAGAGAATACTCCATTAATTTCGATTGAGGAGCTTTGTAATTTAATGTTTTTTTTTTAAACATAACAATTATTGAAATATTCAAATTCTTATACTTCTTTTAAACGATGCAAATTTGTCTGACTGTTGCAATCTTTTAACCTCTAATTGATCTTCAAAATTTACGAAATTACATTACGATTTACGAGAATCAGTTCTAAACTGAAAATACCATCTCCAAAACAGTTTTTATTGTTTATAAATCAATTATATAAAACTAAATGCCTGGAACGAATAGACTATAGTATTGGAGAAATAAAGGACTTGAGTTGAATCGAAGAGATATCAAAAACACTCGCGCCGTATCGTACTGTCGAGTCGGGGCACTTTCATATTGTTATAGCTTATTGAAATAAATACCATTACGTTTCTTTAGTTGTCTTAGCAACCAATGTAGTAATAGATTATTTATTCCATTGAAAATATTTTATTTGTTTCTGATTCCTATTGAAAATTTGTACAGGCATAGAGTGTATTAAATTGAATTTTGAATGCGTCCCTATACATGTTAGGGTGCTGCGCCAACGTGTGTTGTGTCGTACACCAGCCACTATTTGTTGTCGACACCGCCTGGTGGGGGCAATCGGACACTGTCGCCGTGGCAACTTTCGGTAAAAAAATTAGATGAAAATATGATTGTGGTTTGTGGCTGGTGTCCGCCACAAGACACATTTTCGAGCACCAAAGTTGACATTACCATAAAGTGGGCAGAATCTCTTTAAATACATTTTTTTTAAATTAAAAGTAACAGAAGAACCAGAGAAGCAGAAATTCAATAATTTTCATGAAGTAAGTAAAAAATAACGTATCGTGTTTCTAGTTATCTGAGTTACGAACTCCGTAATCCTATATTAACTCACGCAATGCAGTGTCTATTATATTATAGAATAACAAGTTAGATTGTGACGTGTTTGCGGCAAATACAAGTGGTAACATTATTGTCTACATGATTATGCTATATAAGTAATGCCAACCCACAGCAACAATACTCAATTATATACATTTATAATGTTTTTTTGTCCTTGGATGTGTAAATAATACAATATTAGTTTACTTATTTTGTTTTTATTAATAATGACAATATAATGTTTGCTTTTTAGGGTCCCGTAAAAGACGGATAGTGGAGGCTTATTAAAAAGCTCAATCAATTGGTACCCCTATTAATACGCCTCCGCTGTCCGTCCGTCTATCAGCGGGCTTTATCTTATGCATTGTCATAGACATTTTCACAGAATGAGTATTTTCGTTACCACTGTGGAAAGCAACAAATAATAAAAATTAAACAAGGTTAAAACTAATAGAGGCCATTAAAACGTGGGGTTATTTTTTACACAAAACGTGTTTTTGACGATTTTCGCTATTTTCTTATGGTTTTTTCAAATCTCGTACTCAGATACGGAACCATTTGTTTGAGAGTCCGACTTACACTTTATCGATTTTTTATTAACTAAGGTAGCTATTTATTTGACTCATATTTTTGAAGTCGGTTTAAAGGAGAACACTAAAGAGAAAAATAAATCAACGTATCAACAGTAGTGTAACAAATCAACCTATTTTCACTATTAATAAATATTTTTCGATCGCATATTTCATAAGTAACATTCATTGCATCATTTGTAATTCATGTAATTCAGTATTTTTATTTTATAATATAGACTTGGTCATCGACTTAAATATTAAATAAAGTTTGGTTAACTTAGTTATTGAAAAATTAGGTTTACAATTAGAGAACAGTATTTTATTTACAAATTGTTGTAATTATTTTGAAAAAAGCAACTACGGAGGTTTCTTGCCGGATTCTTCCCCGTAGAAATAGCGTTTCGAACCGGTGGTAGTATAAAAAGATTACGATTTAAAAGTACTTATTTAAAGTCTATTTGAATAAAAAAATTTTGACTTTGACTTTAGTGTAAAATGTCGTTTGAATAAAAAACCGGTCAAATTCGACTCGGACACTCAGAGTTCCGTACAAAGTTTTAAATTTATGCATACTTTGATAATTCTCATATCACAAGATCTTAATTTTTTACCGTTTTTCGGATTTTTAAAATTAACTACAAATTGCCGGATTTTTTCCTCTATGATTAGGCTTCTTACAGAATTTACGATCAACGGAAAGTGCCCTGTAGGTTTTGATTCCCTTGCGAGAGAGGTCGATCGGGTGATATGCGGTACAAACGGCTGTATTTATTTATTTATTTAATAAAACCACAGGACACACATCAGACACAGAAAATAACATATAATTAAACGCCTAAGGTACATATGTGTGTCCCAATTAATCAATTAATTAATTATTATTTGATTGCGTTGACTTAGATATTTTTTTCACAGCTCTAAGGTACTACTGTGAATTTTAGTATTTGGTATCAATTTAAACTTGATACGCTTAATTGATTGATATGATATCAATTTAAATTTAAATTTAAATTTGTGAGAAAAATAATCTTGGCAGTCGAGATATGCGGATATACAAGCATACAATAATGTAATAATAAATTAATGATTTTCATTTTTTCCCCATTCTAGTGCTACAAGAAATGGCTTCTTGTATTATACCATGATTCTTAATCAACGGGTACCCTATAGGTTTTAATTCCCTTTACAAATGTATGCGAAATGACGATAAAAAGTGCTTATTTTAATTTTATTCAAATAACTAACTAACTAACTTTACACTTTCCCAAGAAAAAAGTCTTCACAGGCCGACAAACAGACGGACAAGGGAGCGAACTTATAGGGGTTCCTTTTTTCCATTAGAGGTACGGAACCCTGATAATGATAATATAACATAATTAAAGAACCAATGATATATTGTTGTGAAGCATAATACATATCATGTGGATACATACTTATATTTTGTCATGTTCTTTTGATATCTTATTCACGACTCGCTCCCGACCTTTTATACTATTACTCATACGATACAAACGGACGGACAAATAAATTTACTCTTTGTAAAAACGAGACATTGTTAAATATATCAACTAACGCAAACAGAATATTTAAAAGTCTTTTAATAAATGATGGTTCACATACACAGTTTGTGTTAGGAATTAAAAAAATGAAGAAAAAAAAGTTTAATCATTCTCATAAAAACATCTAAAGAATAAAATGAAAAAGTAATATAAATTATCAAGTTCTGAATCGTAACAACACTAGAACTTTTCAAATAATAAAAAAGGACATTTAATTAAAAAGTCAAAATTAATTAACGTGATACTAACCTATTATCATGAACAATTAACAAGTTGAACAATGCCAAAGTTTCGGGAGCCACTGAGCGTCACTACGAGACACACACACACACAACTCCTCACACCACATGTTATTGTTTAGTTAAACCACTGAGTTATTACGTACGTTTGGCAAAAGTTACGCGAGTCGCGGCGAGACGCGACGATAGACGGCGAGACGTGCGTCACCGAGCGCGGCGCGAACCCGAGTGACAGAGTAAGTGGAGTTGGTACTTGTAGGGGATACAGTCAGGAATAGTCAGGATACTAACGCAATGGGTACAAATCATTAGACTAAGTGAAGTTGCAATATTTTTTCTACAACAAAAGCTTTGCTTTGCAAACGTTTTTCTTCACTACACAGTTTTGCTGAATCCCATTGAATGGGTTTCACTTCAATGAGATCGAACTGAATCGGTTTTTTCTAAATGACGCTTAAGCAAGATTGGAATGCGAATGGTTTTAGTTCTTTCTACTTTTCCTTTAACTGCTATTTATGCGAAAAATTTCAAATGATGTTACTTTTCAGGTAACCTAACATTGTTGAGTTCTGGTGTCGTCTTCGTACTTGTATTGTATATTATATAAGTTTTGGTGTCGTCTTCGTACTTGTATTGTATGTTATATAAGTTAGTATTCAGTACGCAACGCACAAGTTACTTCGCTTAAAGCTACATTACTCGCAATATTATAATGACATGTCTCGTAAATGACTATAATGAATTGAATTCATATTTTGTTGAGGTGAAATATTTGAATAGTAAAATATAGTTCTAAGGTTTACTGATAAATTTATTTTAATATTTTGAAATAGGAGTCTTATTGTTTTCTGAGTAATTGTTACGTAATATGTTCGTAGTTAATGGTCAATATTTAAATGAAAAACGACTATACAATTTTTTCAGAGTAAAAATATAGATTTACATCCTTACATGGTTAGTAGATAACAAAGAAAACTTAAAAAAGAGATCTATACACATTTCTAGTGCACGTGTATGTATATTTGTTAATTAAAACAAACATTTTCATTTGAGCGGGAACTCTCGCGCTATTAACTGTTGCATACAAACTAAACAACCTACTACGGACATTACTACGGACTACGTATACTACGGACTACTAAGTCTGCTACGAGGTAGTTAGTTAGAATTTTATCTCATATTTACAAAACTTTAACGACTACAATTGTTTTATGAGTTTGCATTTAATATAAGTAATGCGTTCACCGGTAGCGAAATTAATTTAATAACCGACGTAGTTGTGTGAGGGAAATGTTTTAATGTAAAATGTTGAGGCGTGATTGTAAGCAGCATTGTGAGCTCAACACAAGCGAGTAACACTTAATTCTCAGCTTCACGCCAGACTGTTTCAAAAATGTGAAGCTTTATCAAAATGAGTTGGTACCGAGACGCAGTGGATCGACAACGGGACTCACAACAAACCGGTATAAAAATAAAACGTAATAAAAACAATATTCATAAAAATGTAGTTTTTGATAAAAAGGCACAGTAAAAAAGTTATTTGTAAAAACAAAGTAGTGATACAGGTGATAGATGTACGTGCTATATCATTCTCCTTTCTATTTCTGCTGTTTAGCAGCTCGCCGTGTTTCGAAGGATTGGAAAACCAGCGCGAGAGGTAAAACATCGAAGCATTGCCGAATGGCAAACGAGGACACATCGTCATGTCGATACGCGGCGATATAACATTCCATCAGGTGAACCGCCTGCTTTTAGTGAAAAAAATGTTTCAACTTTCGGATAAGTATGGAGTCGAAAGAAAGCACTTTCACGATGACACAAGTTGTTAGGAATAGACACTATCTAGGTATAATGTACATTTTCATGTTAATTTTTTTTCCAGACCGATATATCAGACACCGTTTTTGTAAGTTCTAACCCAATGTGCTCTGGAATGGGGGGTTCAAGGGAGGGGAAGGGGGCGGGCAGGCTGCGGAGCGTGAAACAGCTCCGTGATGAAAAGAAAATGAAACCCGCGTGAGATGACGTCACGACACTATCTTCACACAGAAAATATAACTTTTTAAGAAAATTTCAACAACAAAAGGCGTTACGACCGAATATAAAACGTACTGATAAACAGGTGCGGGCCTTCGTTCCCGTTTATCTCATTCACCGGATCCCCGTTCGGTAATTGTGTTAAGATGGAACGCAGTTTGAAAGATAAAACGAAAAGCACTTCCATTGATTTTATCAACAAATTGTTTTAGGTTTTTTTTTTCTAGAATAAACACAAAGAGAGATAGTTCGGTGGTTTTCCTTTTATAAGATCGAATAATTGTATCTACTGCGGGGGCTCCCTAAAGGATGTCGCACGCGTCACATCACGGACACGTCCCGGACTAGTGGCAGGTACCTGATGACTTCGCCTGAAAATTCCGGTTTCGTTTTCTAATTTATATACACTACGTCTGTGTTAATCCCTTTTTTTATCCGATGGGTAGCTTTCATTTTTTCGGTTTGAAAATTATCTAATGTGTGCCAAAATTTATCCAAATCCATTCAGCTGACAGTTGACAGACATATAAACATTTATATTTTTATTAGAAGTTAATTTTGTAGTCTATAAACAAATACTACAAAATTATTAAAAGCATTTCGTTCAGCTTTGTTTTAGGTACAACACGAAGCTACAATTGGAATTGTAGAGTTATTTAAAGACTAAAAACCTTGGGAAATTAGATCGCAGAGATGAAATAAGGCTTCCTTTGTTTACTGTTGCGTAAATTGAATCAGTTAAGAGTAATCCTGTGTTGAAATGGAAGGCGGATAGGATCTTCTATTCAGGAGTTCTTGGAAACCGAAACTTGGCTCGGTCCGAACAAAGGCAGCAGTAATCAACCTCGCCCGGCAACGAATCTACTACAATCGACCACCTACACTAACAACATTTCAAACGAACGATTTAAGTATACTGTTGGATATTGAAAAGTGGTAACCAGTACATGTACTTTGAATAGTTTGTCCTATACTAGTGACCGAGTGTTTTTGTTTAAAGCATCATGGTAGCGGCCAAGCTCGAGATTGGCAGACATTATCCTAGAGGCAGACGGCAGCTGATGAATGAAGGAAACAAATTATTTCTACTAGAAATACCACCATTGTCAGGGATTGCATAGGATCTGTATTGTGAAGGAATTTTATTTCTGTATTTAAAAGGAAACTCGCGAACATCTCCAATTAAAATTGAGGTAGGATTTTCAATTTTCTGAGAGTCCCGAGCGTCGAGAGGTTCGCAACAACAGGATTAACGTACGTATAATGCTGCTTTCGTAATTAGTGAAAGACCAACATAAAAGGATTAATTTGTAGACGTGTAATGAATGTAGTGCACCGGAGCCGTCGGCGGTGTCGGCGCGTGTCGGCGTCTCGGCGTACACTCGCTGGTTACACGCCACTCGTAATTTCATTTCACCCATTCACATACATTCAGCCATTCACGCTTGAATGCCTCAAACGCGATGGAAAAAATGCTCTCTTTCAGCCGCCCTGTTGTTGGCTGAAATTTGAGGAAGAAGTAGGTTAAAAGAAAAGAATATTCGATGTAAAGTTATGCTTAAAATCTGAAATATGTTTTTACTTATATTATGTTGGTTCACAGAAAAATTTCTTAATCAATATTTTCAATCAAATGATCCGAGTTGTTAAAGTTAAAGTGAAATCATTAAAAAAGTTATCATGTAACATAACTACAAGACAGGCCACTTTACTGTTTAAAAATCCTTGTAAGTATTGTTAAGACAAACAAATTAATTTTGATTATGCACTCGTAGGCGTTGGGCATAATTAGATGATGTTTTAAGGAATTGGTTTCTATCTCCCGCCCGTGTCACCACTGACCACTGATTCAAGTTTCATGGGATTACTTGACGAATTACTAATGGGCTTAACACATACCTACACTGAATCTGAATTGACTGCACTATATTGGCAAAACCTAATTAGTTGATTTAGCCTACACTTGATCCATGACATTAATATGAACTCCTGACTTCTCGAATTATAAGAATGAGAATAAGAATAATTTATTTGCAGGAAATATGACCATCCATGAGGTGTTACGTTTTTATAAATAGTAGTAGTTATCGATGTTTCACTTGTATCAAGCATGCAAAATTTCAAGTCGGACCATTAGGTAAATTTAATTAAAATGAAGAAAGATTCTTATTAGAGGTTTTTGTCGTCAACAGTCTACATATTGTTATATTGTTATGTATACGTTTTTATGTGATTCTGGATTTCTGGTTTTTAATAAAACAAGTTCAAACGAAATATATATTAAAGCGAATTGAAAATATAAAATGTATTGAATTGTAGACTAATCCATAAGCCGATACAACAATATGTGTGAGTAATATATCAATATGCACAAAATGTACGGGACAGTACTCATAGAGGCATGATACTATGAATTCTCTGACTCCTGTACATAACAACACAGTACTGAATTCTGAGAACTTTGTACGATTGCTATACAGCTTTATAACAAACAAAACTTTACAAGAATCAACAAATTTTTAATAAAAGAGACGGCTTTATGTGTTTTTGTATGCGTGTCTCTGTTATTTGCGAGGCGAGTGTCTAGGGAGTGTCGAGTGTCGGGTGGTATGTAGCGACATTATGTGCAGTTGAGAGTAACAGTGCAGCTGAAAGGACAAAGGAGTAATATTCCTGTTTAGTTCACGGAATTGCAACACTTTTACTGAGCTCGGCGGAACCGTTTGATACTGGTGCTTAAACGTAACGCGGCGTCGTTTGATCCTTGCCTGGAACCATTTTAAATATTCCTTCAGTAACTCGGATCTTTTTACACGGTTTTACTTCCACATCTTGTTTATGCGCTTCTTATATTCAACATCAAGAAACCAGTTTTAGTAGCGGTCACTTCAATATTAAAACCTTCCTCTTTAAAAGTTTTCGTGAATATTCAATAGTGTAAACATTTGATGCAATTCAACCGGCCTATTCCGACTTTGGCGAAAGCTTAATAAATCCTCTCTCTATTTAACACAATATGTAATAAAAGACAATAGCATTATCAAAGCAAATTGTAAATATTACCGTGGATTGTAGCTGAATGTGAATTAAACGAATTTAAATAGTAATTTTCAGGCATATTAAATGCGGCAGCCTGGGTCGACGTGAATGGGATGTAATTTGGCAGTCGATTGCCTCGTCACATGACCTGCCCACAACTACAGGCGTACCTTTATAAATATTATATTTTAATACTTAATTTTCATTGATCGTCCTTCTATTGTTCGTCATTTTGTCTGAACATGTGTTTATATGCAAGTTATTTATGTGGTGTAATATTGAATAGTGAATATTTAATCCATGCGAGTCGAGTACACATAAATATTTGATGTTTCAATCACTTCCACATTAAATATATTTAGTACATTTACATTGTTTATCTAACTAAATAGTTACCTGTCTGTATTTCTCTAAAAAGGTGTCAGTCGTTTCAATAGTTATTATTTATACAAGCAACTTGATATCAGCTAACGTTTTGTAAAATGCAAGCTAACAGAATAAAGTGAACCTCAACTATCCATTGTTTATGAAACAAAGTTTCCTCGTCCGGGAATCGAACTAGATTTAAACTTTACAGCGTTTACTCGCAGATACAGCTCTCATGCTGGGAGTTGTTATTTCACAATAGAACTCTTTTTAAAAATAACTTCGCAACACATTCACTCGATCCTAATCAAAGTTTTTACAGTAAGTCACTTCTGTTTTACTTTTTATTTTATACAACAACATGGATAAACAAGCAACCGATAGAAAGTGATACCGCCGCTTATAGACACGATGATGCTCTTTACGTCATGGAACGCCAAGAGCATCGCCTATGCGTTGCCCGTGTAGAGGTAAAGATATTATTCCTGTCTTGCCGCTAATTACACTAGCTCTCCAATCCTTCAAACCGAAACACAGCGAACTGCTTCACGTTAGAAATGGGAAGGAGAGTAGTACCAATGCAGACGATCTCGTACTTAGATTTACCGTCTAATACAACTCCTGTCTTACAACTTAATCATTTCATGAAGGCATCATGACTTTAAAGCAGGAACAAAGGTTAAGCAATATATCTCACTCATATAACATTACATTCTGAAAAGTACCTCAAATTCAAAATTATTATTTAAAAGAGTTTTGGTTGAAGTAGAGGGTTATACAATTCTGGTTCCTAAAAATATGTTCTTCTATTCAATCAACTCTTCAAAACTGCAGACGATCAACGCAACGTTATCTTTCAACAAGTGAATAAAGTAGAGGTTGTCAAATCTATTAAAAATTTAAAGAGATCAACAAGTTTCATTCATAATAAACTAAGAAATAATGAAGCATCTAAAGTTCCTAATATCAGTAGGTACACTGACCACGTGATTAGCTGACGTTAGAATTTCATGCTTTTTAAGTTACCACTGTTTTTGTAACTGAAAAGCGCAAATGACAAATTTATTGTTTTAACATATCCCGAGTGAGTGTGACATAAAGTTAGCAAGTGCAGTGACAAATCAACTGGCTCTAGGAAAGGTAAATAAAAAGTGTATACGCTGATGGCGGCGGGCGTCGAGACGGTTGCTTATTGCAATGGGATTTGAAATAACCAAGGGAAAGCACTGGGCATGGGACATAACGACGTCTCCCTTTGTAGGGTAAATGAGAAAAGTTGCGGGCTGTAGGTATCTCGCGGCGCTAGGGGCGCGTTTGAATTTATGTCCGCGAAACTCGCCTCGCCTGACCTGGCCTCTACCGACTGGGACTCGGTAAAACGCTCGGTAAACGTTGCTCGCGCCGCCTCGAGGATCCTAAACAAGACTCGCCTTGAATTTTTATTGCGAACTAAACTTTCCGATGTAAAAAGTTTAATTTCAGTTTTCAAAGAAGAGTGCCCGTTTAATATCGTCCAGTGTTCTAAATAATAACTAACGCGATCCTCAAATTTCTCTCATTTAAAAGATATTAGGGAGGGAATCAATTAGCTGGCGGAATGAACAAATTTGAATAAGTTCTGTTAGAAAAAAGATCGTTCGGTAGAAATACTGAATGATATTTATAAAGTACCCGAGAGTATTAAAAGCTTAAGCTAATCTCATCACGAGATCGCTTCAGCTCGAGTAAGCAGCCACTTACAAGAGACAAAGGGAGACATTATACTGCAGTAATAGTACCTATGTCTGTTGGTATAACACTTGTTTGTCACAGGTTAAAAGGCTTCTTCACTTCAATACGATACTCTACAACTTGACACCTGCCTACTCACTGTAATGACACTCATTATAGCTAATAGTACCTATTGTTGATAGGACTTCTTATGGTGTTTGCTAAAAGTTATCGAATATATTTTGTTTCCTACAAAAATAATACACCTAACTAATTAATTTAGTTAACCTGAGTATAGTTATTAAATTGTATGCGGTCGGAGGTCAAACTTTGTTTCCGTAGAACGATTTTAATTAAGCTTTTCATACTAACTCAGACCCACTCAAATCCCAGTTGAAACTCTTCTTATCATTTAAATTTATTATTTTAAAGAACGATCTAACCTTTGTTCACTTTGAGTATGATCATTCATTTCGTATACACCTACACTGCTAATAACCAATACAAATAATCACATTGGGACACACACTTTTTTATTGACTCAGTCCTGCACTAAGATAATTATAATTTTATATTTCATGCACTAAGCAAGGATTGGGTATATAGTACATAGATAAAGATACATCCAACACCAGAAAGTAAAACAATGCGTCTTGCAAATTCGAAGTTCTACCCCCACCGAGATTCAAACCCGGTACCTCGTGTGTAGCAGTCGGCTGTTAACACCACTGCGTCACTTAGGTCCTCAAACATACTGCAGTTAACATAAACAGAAATATACCGCGACACATTTGTGACTACGAGTAAAAACGAAACCTATTTGAGATGTTCCATTGTTATTCGTCATGGTAACATTGTATAAAAATCTATTGTAGCTAGTTAATGAAAGTATATTATCTGGTACAGTAACAAAACCTCTTTATCTATAATCGGATCACGGGATTTGTTGATCGACTACTACAGCGTCGGACTAGTCTTGTATTATTCATTAAGTTTCGCTCGAACATTCCCCATTATTAATTGACGACTAGATGAGTTCAGTAGCTTAGCGGTCAATAATTCAATCTTTAAGATTTGGGTGCAGTTTTGAATAGAGGCAGTGGCTTAAAACTTTCCAATCCACTTTTTAATACGAACAAATGAAAATGTAAGAAATAAATAAACCACATCACGATAGACACATTGACTCAGCCCCGCCGTAAATTTCGTAAGAAATTGAGTGACGGGAACTAAGCAACGGTATGGTATAAATTACATAAGAATAAATATTACGTTAAGAATACTACATCCGAGACCGGTAAGCGAAATGACACGTCTTGCAAATTGCACAGTTTCCCGCCGGGATTCGAACCCAGAACCTCTAGCATAGCAGTCGGCTGTTAACATCACTGCGCCACAAACGTCCTCATAACTATAATATAAGTAACTTTACTTTTAATAATGTTCGCACACAACATTTGGTCTCGATCTTGTATAAAATAATATTTGTTATAAAAAGTAATTGATGACTGACTAACCTAAATTCCTCTGGTTGTGACACTGAGTTTATAATTTATGGTAGTGTGCCATTGAATTGTTTGTCATATGTAAGTGCGTTAGTTATATGTATAAAATGATTTTATTACTAGTTTCAGAGTTATTTTTAAACGTCTAAAACAATTGAGTATCAAACTCACTTTGGAGACGTATTTGTGTTGGATAGACATCTCAAGGACTCCCTTACATCCACAATAACTTGAGAATCTTGAGACACACTTCATAACTGAAACTTACAGAGTAAATAAATAAAGAAACAGCTGCTCCGATAAACCATTTTTTTCATATTATAAAAAAACAGATAGAGAGGTCGTGGTAGCTCGGTTTGTTACGTACCTTGGTTAACCAACCGACCCGACCCGACAGGTCGAAGGTTCGACTCTCGGATCGCCGTACATTGTAAATGCCATGTTCCTCATTATGCCCAGATAGAGCGACAGATTCGCAACCCGCTACACTCAGACTTAAAATAAATATGCGAAATGTGGTGTTTAACACCTCTGCCTACCCGTTTTTACGGCTTGATTTTGTTTTTGTGTTATGTATGTAACAGATGGTTTACACTACTATTCGAGTCGTTAAAACTGAAACACCGCAAACTGCTTCACGGCGGAAATAGAAAGGAGAATGGTAAAAACTCTGACAACATCGCACGTAGATATGCCACCTGTAAACAGTACTCGTGAAGATATTACGCGGTAAGAATAACGACTTCTTTTCGTTGTGTTCCATTCAAGCATAAAGATCCCTCACTGAAGAATAAGGGAGATTCTAGAGCAGGATCCGTGAAATTACGCCCCTAATCAACATTCAGTGAAGACTATAAACTCAGGGCTCCGTGAACACCCAATTAGCCCCGGGCCCTCAGAGAAGTGCCCTTTAATCATTTACTAGTGTCCTTTATCTACCGATACTGCGAAACGGTTTTAATTAAAAAAGGCTTCTGTCGAAAAGTCAACATGAATGGTTATTAAAAATGAAGGATCGGTGGAAATTCTCCAAGTTAAAATTGCTTTCTTGAATATAATGTAGGAGGTTTAATGTTTAATTTGTAGCGTCGTCGTACGTAGGTAGTTGTAGGTAAGAGCTTTTGTATGAGAGCCTTCCCGACACCTCATTACAAAGTGTTGTAAATTTCATCGCTCTGTTTCATGTTCCGACGCAAAATTATTGTGAAAATAATTTATTAGTCTCAATTTCGTACGTTCTCCTTGCCTACAGGCTGATTATAAATGCTCTTAGACATATATTGTACACTGCTTGTACAACATACGCTCAATAAAAATTAGATAAAAATAATAACCACATCACGATGCACACATTGACTCAGCCCTGCATGATATTATAATCGAATGCTAAGCAACGATATGGTATAACTATATACGAAAAAATACCATTTAGTGAAACTATGCGTCTTGCATATAACACATAGTTCCGCTCCCGCCGGCATTCGAACCTGGAACCTCTACCGTAACAGTCGGCTGATATCCCACTTCACTATCGAGGTTTTCACTAGTAATTAATAGCCACACAAACAAAAAGCTAAGCGTCGTACAAAAATTACCGAAGATCCATTTGATTAATATTTATTCAAAAAAAAATTTAACCGTCTCTAACAACCCGTCAACGTTAGGTTGGCCAATGTAAGAATTACGAAAACAGCGAACAAAGTCCTAATCGATTATAATCTGATGCGTAACCATGTTTTGTTCAGTATGATGTACATTTTAATTATTTGCATATAGTCACGAAGATGACACTGTTTGGCAGCTTCTGTGGCGCAATGGTGTAAACAGCCGACTGCTACGCTAGATTTTTTGGGTTCGAATACCGGCGGGGACAGAACTATGTGTTATTTGGATTTTTTCGCTTACCACTCTTGGATGTAGTATGGTTATCTAGGAGTATGTATTTTATAAGAACTATATCGTTGCTTAGTTGAAACAAGTTCTTACTATACTTACTGCAGGGCTGACTAAATGTGTATGTCGTGATGTGGTTTATTTATTCACGTTTATTGTCAAATATTAGCCAAAGGTGCAAAGCCGCTAGCTTCGGGTGGTATTACTGTGTGTCATCACTCAGCTACACGTCCAGCTGAAATTTGAATGTAAATAACTGTAATATACATTATGTGGTCGCTAAAATGCTGATTCATTAAACAATTTAATGTTCTCGGTGGCGTTTGTCTGTCGCGTCGTGTTTGTTATCGTCATTACACATGTCAACCCTTAGAATTTAGGGAGAAATTAATTCCGAAAAGCAAAAAATAACTTAACGTTATTGCAATAGAGATAAAAGCAGAGCGGACGGGACTAATATTTATGACTCAAATATGAATGGTCGATCTCACGGCATGTGAAAACGAAAAATTAATAATTCATCTGCAAAAATAGCGGGCTCTTTCATAGGAGTAAACTTTTTGAATGAAATGAAACATTACAGGAAAAGAATAAACGTACAGTGCGGAAGTATTCGTCGGAATGGAGGAGTGGAGTGGAGTGGAGCGGAATGGAGTGGAAGGTGGTGTGAGATGCGTGCAGGATGTTACGCCTGGGATTGACGCTACCTATTCTTTTATTTAACAATACTAGCAAAGCTGACAAGCAGTTTCGAGAGATTTGTTTCAAAAAATAAATAAAATTACTAGATATTTTCTGGCAACTAGTGAATCACCATAGTTTTATAATCTTAGTCGTACTTTATTTTCAAAATTCAAAAAGTATTTGCGAAGAAAATTGGAAGTTACGACATGCATTTCGATCGTGTAGATTGGACAATATTTTATGAACTGGGAGAACAAAAATTTTATGCTAATAATTTCTCCAGTTCTATAACTAAATACTTAGAAATGGAAAATTACTGCTTTATTAATGCAGTCAGGTTAGGAAAATCTGATTCCATTAAACCTGAAATATAAAATAAACTTTGCTACTAGAACTATTCATTACCTCGTATATTGAAATGCAAGAAAATTCTAACATAAATTTGAAAGTGGCGTAGCTATTTCGCTGAACCAGTCCGCTATCTGGACAATATTAAAAGGAGCGTGTTGTTGAAGGCGCAATATTGACGGAGGTTGCGGGGTTCGCGGTTTTGACGCACACTCGGTATCCGCTTTCACGGTCGGCTGCCCACCATCCCCACTACTACTGAAATATCCGCTTCTGTGCGAAACCCCTCACGGTTTTATTACAATGTCTAAAAGTTTTATTTTCAGACTTTCAATTATACTTTAGTTGATGAGAAATACGCAGATTCCATCATTACTTTGTCGAAAATATTGTTTCCGTTTCAGTCTATAGAGCGACGGCGTTGAAAAACAATTTGGAAATGCTTGCGATACAAATGTCGAAGCAAAAATTAACTTCTACGTTGAAGCAGTAATAAATGGCGGAGTAAATTAAAGTTTTGGAACATTAACGTTAGCTTATCATCTTATATTTCTAGTTCTTGGTTTCATTGAAGTGATCGCCAGAAGAAAATATATATAAATAATGCTAACATACATTTTTGCCACATACTTATGCATACCTGTAAAATAACATTTACATGTTAGAAGTACTCATTCTAAGTTAGAAAAATTATATCTTATAAATACACATTAGAAAGATCAAGTTTAAAAAGAAATAGCGAAGCATATCTTAAGCGTTATAATTCCAGAAGTGCAATCTATAAGTATTCTCGTGTATTTGACGGCTGCAATATAATTAGTGTTGGGACGTGATGGTGCGCCGTGGCCGTGCCGTGCCTGGTAACGTAATTACCGAGATGCAATTACCGATGCACTTCGGTGAAACTTATCCACTCACCTATTTGCACCGGTAACTTACTTTACCGGTCTCTACCGGTATTACTTTATCTTACAGAATATTTGAATAAGTTTAGTTTATAAATCTGCTTGCTATATCATCACGACAAACACATTGACTCAGCCCTGCAGTGAGGAGAATCTTGTGTTACAGTTGCTGAGCAACGATATGGTGGATACATAGATAAGAATACTACATCCAAGACCGGTAAGCGAAAGATTGCGATATGCTAATAACACATAGTTCCGCCCCTGCCAGGACTCAAACATCCCGGCTTTTTTGCGTAGCAGTCAGCCGTTAGACCACTGCGCCACAGAAGCTGTCATTAATATTACACTAATTTTATTGAACGTGTACAAATAAAAAAAAATCAATATTGATTGATGATTGAATGGCGAAAAAATTATTACAGGATGGTAGCCGAGTTATGAACGGCGATTTCTTATGTCTGCGTCAAAAACATAAAAAATGGAATACATTATATTTAAACTCAATTTTATTAATAATTTACCACACGATATCTATTAGGATTTTATAAAACAAACAATAACATGCCCTCATAATTTAAAAACGATTTATTAAAGTAAAATCCATTTAAATGTTATCTGCCTCTAACATTTCAAGTAAATGCTGCTAAGATTCGATTACCGTACATCATTAAGGCTATGTGTTATCTTGCTCGGTGCATGTCGATGAATAATAGTCGTATTTCGATTCTCGATCGTGTCCTGTGAGATTGAATGCACTGTCTCACACACACACCCAGTACTCGTACCAGCCATTACTCACACACACCCCTGCGAATAGAATACTAGTTCTAGAGAATACGCTTTGTTATAGATATATTGCTAAAGAAGCAAAATCAATGTTAATAGTTGAGCTTCTATAACGGTTTGCCTGACTCTGCATGACTTTGTTTGGATGGATCGATGATTTGATAAACTAGCCATACAGAGACATACATACATAGGGCAGTTCAATACTTTTTACTCTTATGACACCACACAAAGATATGGGGGTTCCGTAGATGACGTGTAGCATCGTCATACTCGGTATCGAATTAACTTTCTATGTATGGAATTTACAAAAATATGACAGATTTACTTTTTACCATGACAGGTTTGACGACCTCTGTGTCGCAGTGGTGTAAACAGCTGTCTGTTTCACGTTCTACCAGAGTGACTATTCACTCTAGTTCAGAAAGCACTTCCGTCTCAAATATTCGTTGCGAAACCAATGCACCGTCATACATGTTTTGTGTAACTGAGCAAGAATTTGACTTTATATATTTTTTACAACTAAGGTGGCAAAAAAGCATACGGCCCGCCTGATGGTAAAAAGTCACCGTAGCTGGACGTTTGCAATACCTGGGGCATCACGCACGCGTCGCCGACCCTGCAAGAATCTTTTAACTCCCTTTCATAGTCAAATTAATTAATATAAAATTATTTTACAATGATATTTAAATGTGTTTAAAACGAAGTGTTATCCATTTTGGTACGACGCTTGTTTATTGATTTTGTATTTATGTATATTGTTATATACTACGTATGCATGTACAGTAGATATTGAGTAGGATTAAGGTACACTATGCCAATAAATCTCTGCGGCAAACTTTAAAGGTAATCTTACATCAATCTAAATATAGTATTGTTAAATTTAATTAACTTATATTTGATGGTGCGTAGGCGTTGTTTAGGCTGGGCGAGTTAAAAATGTTACAAGACGAGTTAATATTAAGTTAGTCTTACGAATGAGTAAATATTTCAGTAATTTTTGTTTGGAAATGAGGGGTCGACAACATGTGCATATTAAATTCAATGTTTCATTATATCTATAGGTATATCAATAATAACCATATCAGAACACACACATTGACCTGCACTAACATATAATCTTGGCAACGATATGGTATAAACTACATAGATAAGAATACAACATCCAAGACCGGTAAGCGAAACAGTGCGTCTTGCAAATAGCACAAAGTTCCGCCCCCAACGGGATTCGAACCTGGGACCTATAGCGTAGCAGTCGACTGTTTACACCGATGCATCATCGAGGTCGTCAATGGTACATGGATACTACAAGTGTTTGTCATCCAAGTTGTAAGTTTTTGTGGAGTTACAAATATTTTTGTGAGAAAATCTGCGATGCTAGATGTCTGACAACCTTTAGTACACATTCTCGATAGATTTATATAATATTCATAGATAATAAATTATGAGGATATGTCTGTATATCTGAAAGCTATTTATAATCCCTACGTTCAAAATTTATTAACAGTTTATACATCCAAATAAATTAGATAAGTTAATTAAGTTTGTTTAGGTAGAGGTGAAACAAAGTTTACTGGTGGTAGATCTACGTGCGAGATCGTCTGATTTGGTACAACCCTCTTTTCTATTTCCAACGTAAAGCAGTTCGTTGTATTTTTGTTCGAAGAATTAGAGAGCCAGTGTAATAACCGGCACGAGAGGTATAACAACTTTACCTCTACACGAAGAACGCATTGGCGATGCTTTTGGCGTTAAAGACATCAGTGTCAATAGACGGCGGTATCACTTTCCTTAAGGTAAATCGTCTGCTCGTTTATCCATGATGTTTTAATAAAGTTAAGTAGTAATTGATTGTATTAATTATTTTATTTCATTAATTAAATATACATTATTTTATTTCTTGAATTTCTTCATTGGTACTGACTATTATTTGCCTCTGTAAAAGAAGCGTTAAAAAGGACCACCTATTCGCTTATTAATTATGGCTAAAACTACTTTGGTTAAATGTTGAATGTTAGGACAGAGTTTTATCATTACTCTTGAACGAACTTTATTATTCCCTCAGTCGAGCGAAATTCAAATCATTTGAACGTGGGTAGTTAAGTTTTATATAAACTTATCCTACGATCCTAGAAGTCTTATAAAATATGGTGAAAGAGATTAATTTTACAATCATAAAATCTTACACTTAGACCTCAGACATTTGACGACCTCGGTGGCGCAGTGGTGTAAACAGCCGACTGCTACGCTAGAGGTTCCGGGTTCGAATCCAGGCGGGGCCGGGACTTTGTGTTATTTGCAAGACGCATTGTTTCGCTTACCGGTCTTGGATGTTGTATTCTTATTTATTTAGTATATACCATATCGTTGCTTAGCACCTGCGATACAAATTCTTACGATACTTAGTGCAGGACTGAGTCAATGTGTGTGTCGTGATGTGGTTATTTATTTATTATTATTTACAAGATCGGTAAGCGAAACAATGCGTCTTGCAAATTATACAAAGTACCGCCCCCGCCGAGATTCGAAACCATAACCTTTCGCTTCGTTTTCGGCTGTTTACACCACTGCGCCACCGAGGTCGTCAATATATAATTAAAAAATATATGCGATATTCTTAGGAAATTGAACTTTAGTACAAAGTGATAATTAACTGCAATGAATGCAATTATCGTATGCAAACGGTAATTGATATTCAATGTGATCAGCAACACGACGGTATCCACGGACCCAGCACCGGATGGTATCGATTTAACGTAGCAGTTACTAGAATTCAATTGAACTGGAAGAAACTTGTATAAACCGAACGAAGAAATACAATTCTTGTTCAACGGCTAATCGGTTTTATGACATACTTATATGATATTTCCTCGTAAAAAGTTAAAATACTAAGATTTATTATAGTAAGTCAAGTATTTCATATTAATTTGTTGAATACTTGTCATGAAAAGCTGAGATAACTTAAAGGATTTATAATTTTGACATGATTTATAGTGTTCAATGTAATATTTTTTATTTGTCCACAACAGTTTTCCTTTTTCTATTTATTGCTTCAGTTATTACATTTTTCTAATAAGCCATAATTTTCTCAACAATTAGTTTCTGTTAGCAATAAAACAGCTGAGAAGGCAATAAACCTTTGTGATTGTGAGCTGCGAGTAATACGCCACAAAAGAAATTATTATGAGGTCTCCCAGCCCACCCATCGCCGCCCCACCCCCATCCCCGTCTCGACTGCCCCCTCCCATCCCCGGGGCAACTCAGGCACCGGACGGTTGGTGTCAGTTCAGGGATGCACCGGCTGTGTAATACGAGGTCTTTGCAATAAAAAATCGAAAACAGAATAACATAATCTCATCCACCTGAACGTCGCATCGCCGCTTACTGCACGCTCTCATACTTTATTTGTTTTGTTACTTTTACCGTCGAAATTTTATTTATTTTAAAATAAAATAAACTACTAAAATTGCCTCTGCATCGTTTTGGTAAGCTTAATTGTTTGCGTATTTTAATAATTATAAAAATTTGTATTTGTCTTTGTCAAAGAAACGGATACGGACTACATTATGAGGATGAACTTATATCACAAAACTTTAGTATCTGATATGATCCACCTGATTTAAGTCTAGCTTCACCGAGGAATGTATTCTTTATAAAAATTAAAGGCAATGCTGTAACCCATTTCTATTTGTATCAACAATAAACACGCGGAGTGTATCGGAGGACCCTTCTCAAATATTTTATTACTGCGTCATAATAATGGAGGACATACGGAGGCTCGAACCAGGATATAGACGGTCCGCACAAAGTGTCCAATAGACACTATTTCATTATGTTCCATGGAGAAATAACGCACATTATTGTATGAGTATTATTTGAGTGAGCAGAGAGGATTAGGTTTTTATTTAGATTTTACTGTTTGGTTTTTAAGATGCCTTTCTCATGTAAATACAAGATCATTTGTTCCTTCCGCGTTCCTCTACGTCAGATTGTTCAAGGTTATAATGAAAATTTTGAAAAAAAATATATTTTTGCACTTACCGCATAAAGTTTCAGACGGGCACTAAAATATTCCCTTAGTAAAAAGCTAAGTTTAAAATAAAATAAAAAATACTTTAATTAATCCCTTAATCTCTGTTATCTCTTTATAATATATATATATATATATATATTTTTTTTTTGTGGTAACCTTTGTAGATCTATATTTAGTCAACCTTTGTATTTAGGTATAATGTTTGTTACACCACATGTCTATGCAAACAGCAAAAATGTTTACATTTTGTAACCTGTGGATAATGCTGTTGGCAGTACATTTAGAATTTTGTTGTCACTGAATGTATTATTATAACTCAGCTAATGTATTGCTGTTTGTTCTCCCTAATAATAATTAAAAAAAATAGCTTGGTTCTTAATCATGTGAATACATATTTTTAATGTTCTTATACGTAGATTTTTTTACGATGACAATAAATTCAATAGTTGTGTATACTCAATGGTTTGTCTCTATATTATATTTTTGTTATTACTATTTTTCTCGTTAGCAAACATCTACCTACTTTCTGTACCGACAATGCAGGTCGGTAGACAATGCAGATAATTTAGAGAAATAAAATAAAACTTATGCACGTTTATTTCAGACCTTGCAATCAGAGTCCATATTGTGTTAGTAACAATAACGTAGTTTAATAAAAGTGGCAATCATATCATGATCTGCAGGGCATGTTTGCCCGTTGTGGCGCCCCCTAGCGGTGGCGGTTGTAACGCTACGAACGCTGCATTTATCCAGCATTTCCCACACAATATGAAATTGCATACATCGCGCTCGCTACATCTGTATTATTAAACGCGACAACTGCATTCCTATTTCAACCTCGCTTCCATGAGGCGTTAAGTGTTTGCTTGATGATTAAAAGAATTTGAAAACAAACTACAGGAGAGTTCAATCAAGTTGACGCTCTTGATTGAGAATATCAAACATCACAGACTCATCTTCCATTGATTTCTTTGAGTTTCAAAAATAAATAAATAAGAATATCTTGTGGTAAAAAAGAACCATATAATTATTTAAGAACAGTAGGCCTTTGAACAAAAATTTAACTCTAAAGTAATCAGTGTACATGCTAGTATATTTGGAACAAGGAGTGGAATCGATAACGTTCCTCAATTTCGGTGTCTGTCAAAAATGACAATGGGTATTCAGGTCGTCGGGACGTTCCAGCCGAATGAGTAGCGAGGCGAGTGTAATGTGGCGTATTGAGGAACCCTGGCCGGCAGCCAGCGCCTGCGGGTGCTTGTCAGGGGGACACCGTGACCAGAATACTTAGCAACTGCCTCACCCCTTTGGATCATCTTGTATCAAAACATTTTTGGTCTACAATAAACTCTTCAATGATTAAAGAACGACTCATTTAAACTCTTGGCCCGTTTAAATTAAAAAAGTGGTAAAACTAGACAGCGCAGTTTGAAAGTTGCGAGAGATTAAAAAAACATTTTATTTTCGCTGCTTTTGCACGAGAGAGCAAGAAGCGCGCTAGTCTTGTACGCTCTCAATTAAAATGATAAGCGCACTGTGGGGTGTGGCGTGACTGGTAGCGAATCAGAAACATTAAAGAAATTGGAAAGATTTGTCACGTTTTTCAACGATCTTGTCTTGTTATTTTTATTTAACTTTTTGCAAGGGAAATAATTAGACCCATGAGATTGTTAATGTATTGTGAGTAAGATCATTGTCACGGTAGGTACACTATTTATTTAACGACAATTTTCAATGTTTGCACCAGTGCTAAATAATATTTTTAAGCCTCAAAACTCAGGCGAGATAGAAACAGTAAGTTATCAAGTGTACTTTTCCTAGCTAAACAATTATTAACATATTTATTTCTGCTGAAAGTAAAACTGGAACGTTTTTTGTACGCCGCTGTCAATGCTACCACACACGGCCATTAGCTAATTGCTCGGAAAAATGCCACCTTTGACGCTTGCAGCGCTGCACAGCGGGAGATTGAATCGCGGCACCACCCTTAGCATTGTTCCTCCCTCTCCATGCAGCGGCCGCTCAGCTGTCATGTAGCGCTGTTTTAACACAACACTACATTACACACATGCATCGTTCCCGTATTATATTGACGTGTTCTATTTTGTCGAGTATCATATTTCTTTTATTTATGATATTTTGCTATCCGATGCAAAAAAAAAAACAAAATACACAAGGGAATAAGTTAGCCTGATACTGTAGGTGGCATATGTAGTCATAGTAGGCTGTATTGAATAGTTTACTTAACAAATTCAGATTAGATAATTCTTGTTTCACACTTTTTAGAGCGCGGTTTTCAGTAGACGGGTCTTAGTTTTATTTTCCTGAAGTTTTGATGGTGATTTGACGAGATGTATGGTGGAAATGTATGGTGGAAATGTATGGTGGAAATCACGGTGTAATGATCACCATTTATCTTTCTACGAGGTGAAACTGAAATCTTTATAAATGTATTTATCATGGCGTGACAAAAAAAAACTACCGGTAGGGCAGTTCCTATATCTACTTTAATTGAAATATTTCAACTTTTTGATATCATGGTATTTATAGTTACAGACATGGCAGAATATAAAGAGAAAAACACATTAACTCACGCCTTATAGAAATTTGTAAAATATAATATGTGCAATGTAAAATAAGTAATATTTTAAAAAAAGCAACATTGGGAACCTCCTTATTTTTGAAGTCGGTAAAAAATAAGTAAACATTTTAAAATATTAAACATTAAATCAAAACAATTATGTGTGACTATGCTTGGCCGGACACGCCCTACACCGGTTTTTTCAAGTAAAACCTGTGGTGTTATTGAAGTGATGACGTTTATACGCGACCGGTGCATTAATTTTATGTTTCGTGTTGAATGACTTTAAATATCTGATGTCAACTAGTTTGAAAGTTTTTTGTGATTTAAATCTAGTGATAGAACTACATTTCATGACTGAAATATCATTATTTTTTGTGAGTCAAATTTGGCTTGATTTCCATATTTATTATTATTACCCATTTACAACGAATGTAAGTTGTAAATAGATTATATCTTTGCTATTTTATTTGGACATAAAATTTAACTAATATATACATCGTATCTAATATCGTATCTGGTACCCGAGGGAGGCAAAACGACCGCGCGGACGACCACGCCGGCGCTGGAGTGACGATGTCCTAGAAGAAGTCCTAGTAGAAGTCGCGGGTCCCGTTTGGATACGCCTTGCTAGGAATAGAGACTATTGGAAGAGGTTGGAGGAGGCATACGCCCAAAAATGGGTGCCTCCGCATGAACAAATACATTAATGATAAATACTTAATAATATCAAATAACCAACTCAAATCTATTGATGTAAAAAAAAAAACTTAGAATTAGTATTATTTCAATAAATCAACTAAATAGAATTATGTATACAATTTACGAGGAAATAAAGGCTTATTATTATTATTATTATCTAATACACATCGTTTTCGAGTAAAGAGTACATTTTTAGAAGCAGATTTTTACTTACCTACCAAACCCATTGATAAATCAAACACATAAATAAATAAAATAAGACTTTTCCTCAATGTCAGTAGTTGTCAAAGAACACTGCGTCTAACTAACGTCCGAAAGTTTAAACTTTCTTTAAATAAAATCAACGTATTTTGAGTGGAGTTTTCTTTGTAAACTGAGCCGCAGAGCCGATCCCGAGTTAATACCTTCGGAGAACTTATCTTAAGTAAGGATTATTTACTTTAAAAACTTCCCAAGCCAATGTTTCTCAAACCCCTCAGATCCTGTTTCACCTAACTACACAACTTTGAGAACCCCGCTATCGACAACTGGATTAATAGCTTAGGACTTCACTGCTCTTTGACTTTGGCATTTTTATAATTGAGTCATAGCTTATACTCAGTACTAGTTCAAATTCTATAACATTAATGAATAAATTACATCACGACACAAACATTGACTCAAAACTCCAGTAGGTCGGTATCGAAAGATCTTATGTCACAGGAACTAAGCAACGATATGGCATAAACTACATAGACAAGAATACTACATCTAAGCAAAACAATGCGTCTTGCAAATAACACCAAACACTAAATTCCGACCCCGTCGGGATTCAAACCCAGAACTTCTAGCGTAGCAGTCGGCTCTTTACACCACTGAGCAACAAAGGTCAACATCATGAAAACATATCAATATTTACTAAATTGGTGTATAATTTTTAAAACTGATTGGAAGATTGCAATTTCTATTCTAATTTATTTCAAAATTGAAGTATACATGAATTGAATATCAAATAGCCATTTAATTTAAAAAAAATACGTAAGGTAGCTTTATTAAGAAGAAATTAAGGGAAAGCTTTATAATTTTGACTAAAATCATTTATTGTAAAAATATAATTTTTAATGTAGAGTAGTCTACACAATATATTACTATAACTGAACGGCTGCTAATAGCCTTATTTCATTTATAAGTATCTTCAGTAAAAACAAGTTTACATAAAAAGGTCAAAAGGAATTATCGTGGAGATGGAGACCACGATGAAGTTCAGATGAAACTCATTCTTACAGACACAGCGCGCCCGCATCGGGTCTACCGCTGTAAGGGACGACGTCATGTATGATATACTATAACTTGAGAACTATAGCTTTATATTAAACTTATATTTCGGAGAATGTGCGCAGGAATTGCAGAATTTAATTCATCTACGGGGCACACCCGCCACTCTGTCCCACCACTGCAACTCCTGTTCACCAGGATCAACAGTGGCGTCCTTTGATCGAATAATCAACGAATAATACAGCTGTGCATGACGCACAGGCTGTGCGCGGATACCCTTCCTTGCAGTCTCCATTCATTCATTGCAGTTCATCTGACGACGATTTGATGTTGGGACAGGTCCTGATAGACACAAGACGGGTTAACACTGTTGACGATGAGATGTAGGTTGTGGCGGTGGTTCGATCCTTTTGTTGTGGATATTTCAACCATTGGGACTAAACGCATCGAGAATTCTTTTATAATGCGTACTGCAAAGGAGTGGAATTCTTTGTCAGATAAATATAACCTGGGCCTTCTTAAGGCAAGAGTGAATAGACTTCTCCTGGATAGGCATGATATAGCTTAGACTCCATTGCTGCTTAAAATCAGACTGGATTAGAGTCAAATGCTTGCCTAGGTTGAAAAAAAGTCAATCGAAAGAGAATGAAGCCTCAGCTATGTTAGATGCACAGTGCTTAGTCTACACATTAATGTTATGGTATATGGTTAGACAAAAACAGTGTCTACTGATCACCTGTAATAGTATAATCATGCAAGATTTATTTAATTTAGCAATTAACTAAACTAAATAAAATATGAAGTGTATACTGTAATTAGTTTGTTTAAATAAATGTAATTTTTTTAAGTAGACTTGTGGCAAGTTCTTTTAAATAGTAATTTTTTACTATTATCGCTTCGGAAAACCGATCTAAAAGGCCTTTTTTTCAAATTCTCATTAAATTGTCAATTTTCTTAAAAATTTAACCAGCATTTAAACTTTGACTATGTTTAAGCATGAGCTGAGGACAGGCATAGCTATATATATCTGGTATCTGTGAGACTGCAGCGCTATACGACATCAGAGAGCGTCACGTTTTCTCAGCGGTAACTTTGTCCCGTGCTGACCGCTGTAATTGTTCTCAGCTACAAACTTAAATGACACTGCATATACTACTAGCATAATAAAGCGTTTATTTAAAACTATTACAACTTAACAAGTACAGAAGAAAAATAATGTGAAAAATTAGTTTTTTGCGTAAATTATAGAGCCTAACAAGTTAAAATATTTTTGTCATGTTTATTACTTTGTTTTGGTTTTTGGTATAGCCAAAATATTAAAATAAAATCATCTTAAAGCTTTTACGAGCTTAGGTAAGTTTATGAAATATACAGCGGAATTTACCTAGTGTGAAGTAGAACGTCTTGAGCCAAGTCAAGTGGCGGCTACATACCGGAACCGTACCAACTCCCTGTCAAATGCACTTCCCGCTGCACACTCGGCCGTGATAAACACCAGAGAAATGTTACTATTTATACTTGTATTAAATCTCACACATTTTGAGAATTTATGGGATTGTTCTATGTACCATAAATAATAACATTAAAAACCGAATAAAAATCATTTATAATTGCAAAGACGCACTTGCAATATAAACGGAATCATGATTTCATTGATAACGATCGGAATTATAAGTGTCGTTGACTGTAAAAAATCTACGCCAACAAAGTGTAAAGCTTGAAATTGAATATTTATTACGTCTGTTAGAAGGATTCAATAAAGAGAAAGTTAATAATTGCGACGCGACCGAGCCCTCGGCTTGTTACTGTGAAATTTAATCAGGCTTTTATTGCGACTACTTTGTTTACGGCACTCTAATGCTCGTCTAGCACTCGAGGGCAGCGGGGTCCGTGATTCGTACTCAGTGTTAAACTAGGCACTGACCGGTGTCACGAGGTGTAATGTAACATATTGCAAAGTGAGCATTCGTGCAGTCAGTACGTGGTGGCGATTACGGACAGGCGGGGCTGTAACATGCTCGCTACAAATGGTACATTACAACTCGTTATGCTATAGTTTTTATCTCTTGCTTTTATAAGGGTTGGAACTCCTGCGTGGAAACCCCAAATGTCCATCGATAGTCCAGATCCAAACCGCCATACTTGTCCGCATCCCCATAGGTCACCTTCGATGGGGAGGCGGATAAGTATGGCGGTCGTGCCTTGTTGTGTTGTCTTTATAAAGGTGATACAGCCTGATCGATTGTATAGGGAACGATAGCCACGGTAGTAACAGTAAAGCTGCTATGGCCTGCTGGCTGCAGCACTCGTCGTTTAGGGAAAAAAGCCTTTCGCTTGTCACCCATAAAAGTGGTAATTTGAAACTTTAGAACCTTGAATTATCTTGTTTTCACATGAAATATAATAATATACTTGGATGTCGCTAGTGAGAGAGTGTGTGTTACTACGTAATGGTTTGTGTATGTACCTTGAGACCATGGTCGTCAATGTAGAACATTCTAAACAAAGTGTCTGGATAAAATTGTATTGAATTTAATTTGTACGGAATAAAATGTTATAATCTCCTTTCCTGGTTGGTTGCAGGAGATCAGAGAAGGAACGAATTGTACGGAGGTACTTGTTGACGATCCCACGGAACTCTAATTAAATTTCCACAAACCATGTTTAATATTACACAATATTCTTCTTTTGTACGTCGCTGGATCAAATATAACTCCGTTTATTTACATTCAGCGCCAGTTTATTTCTACAACTGCGGATAAATTTCGCTGTGAAGCAAAATTTGTACCGAAATTATATTTGAAATAAAAAGTACAAGTAATAAAATTGAAAAGCCTCATTAAATTTAAAAAAAAATCTATAAATTCGAACTAATACAATGTAGTTGATGCTATTTGGAAATGGATTGGAGATGGGGCAAGGGGATTCTGTTTTCTTCTCCATTAACTTTGAATACGAACTAATACGTGTTGTGAGATGTAACCATACATTTAATGTATTTTACCTTTTAATTAACAGTATCGTTTAAGTAATAAAATCAAAATCATAATATCTTCATTTCATAAACTTAAAAGAAAGTACTAAGAATCGTCAAATGAATTTAAATCTTTCTTAAAAATGACTCGACCACCGATTCGGAAAATTTATGTCGGGGAAGATACCGGCGAGAAACAACAGATTCTGTAAGTTGTCATATGAACATGTTTTTATACTTATACTCATAGCCACTAATACATCTTACAGTTTAAAGTGGGAGACTACGATAAAGCTCATTTCACAATATATTAATTAAAATGAAATTATTTATAAGTTATGTCTTGTAGTGACATAACAAATATGTACCATACTAGCCCGTAACATACATGCTACTCACATAGAACAAGTAATAATATGAGCAGCATGCATGCACCGCCAACTGTTCGGATCTTGTAATAGTCCATTTAATAACAATATTCTGAACTAATATCTGTTCTGGCACATACGTGATGGGTAAATGCATTTTAGGCGATCACATTTGGCAACATCACATGTTGAAGGTAAATATTGTTAAAGGACGTGGGTCAAACATGTCGGGGGGTGCGAGGGGGTGCAAGGGGTGTGTGTGTGATGACCCGGAAGTGATGCGGTTCTCCCCGGATATTAATTTATCCAGTCGAGTGCGCCGGCAGGTGGCGCTGTCTCCGGGAAGGATTGTCAGCTCGCAGCTTGTATACGTACAAACGGAGTCTATTCCAGGAAAATGTCTCAACACATTAACTTGTAACAGCTATTTCTGGCATATCGTTTGTGCGCGCGATCGTAAGTAATTTGATGAGTTCTTTCGATCTTGCACCTTAAGGTCCGTATATGTTTGTTTTGTTAAATAAGTTGTTTACTGTTGTTCAAATGTTTTTTCAAATGTTAAGGTAGATCAAGAAATTAATTGGCAAGAATTGCATTTTTTTTCTGACAGTCGACATAAAAAAGGTTTTATTTCTGTGATGCAATTAGCGATGTTGTATGTAGGGAACGCAAATAAACATGCGTTTGTTTAATGTTTTTATAAACGTAGGATATTTGAACCAACTTTTAATTTTTTTCAAAACTTAGCCATGCCGCCGTACCGCAGTACACACTCGAAAAGAATCCGTCTCTCTATTTTGATTTTTAAAACCCGATCGGTTTTTTGTTTTCACTATCGGATAGTTCTTGAACGCGAGTTTTAAATTTATTTTGCGGTTATTTTTAGTGAATTCCCCAGAGATTCAGAAACACTTTAAAAATCTCGTTACTTGTTACTTGTAAAGGGGAAAAAAATATAAATAAATTAAAGCGAGCGAAAGTAGTGCTGTGAATGGAGCGCTTGAAGCATTTTTACCTTCCTCATAATGATAGTGAATAGAATGAATGTTGTGAGCCGCTCGTGTACACATCATTAGTGAACTGCTAGAACAAGCAGACCACAGCGGGACCAGAACCGACCATGTCAATTATGTATCGAATTTATTAAAACACCCCACATCAAGACATGCATGTTTAGTAATGTTTAGAAGCCAAAAAGCCCGGCTTGCCCTATTAAACTAAACTAAGTTCGCGCTCTTATTCATTCATTAACAAATCAAAGGCCTTTTTAAAGCCACCGAAATTGTGGTTTTGCTGACATGTTCGCAAACTTTTGAGTGTTTTGCTGAGCTCGTCCACGCAAGCAAGTCCAGAACGGAAGTATGAAGTTTATCTCTCGGCTTGCCCTGTACTAAAACTCTAGGCACGCCACTAACGGTCATCCTCGTGTCATCATTTTCCATCAGGTCAACCGTCTGCTTGTTGGCCCATGATGTCGTATAAAGATGAAGAAAATGTACATTATTTTTTACAACTGGAAGCGAAACTTTGTTCTAATATCAAGTAATTGTTCAGTATTCACAACGAAATTATAATCGAGCTAGCTTCGTCCAGCGTATCTCATACTTTATTTACAATGAACAATTATTTTGGCGATGCTATGCAACACACAGTTTGGATCAGAAAATTGACACTTACTAATCCGCTGCTATTTTGTTTTAAAATTTCCTTCCATTGTCATCGTGTTATCATTTTAAGTTGTACAATGACTAAGGATGTCAGCTCTGTTGAAACTTAATCATTACAAGTTGTACAAGAAAGCACAAATAAAGTGCTGTGAGTGTTGCCCGCGCAGAGAGTAATTAAACCGCCTGCTCGCATAGATACTAGCGCTGCGGGCGCACGGTGAAACTTAGTATGCTACGAGCTACGACACGCTTTGAATTCTCGCGTATTTTTCCTTGAAAATAAGATCATCTATGAGTAGTGAAAGGTATTCTGTGTGTATGTCAGAAACGTAAAACCGGTAATGTGTGAGTCTGTCTCGCACATGATGGGTTCCGTGTCAAATACCATCCATCTGTACCATTTTTAGCTTAAACATTGCGTTATATTTAAATAATTTCGGAAAAAAAAAACATACAAAATATTACGAAAATTTAGTTTTCTTTAATCGGAGACCCCTTGTTTTTTTTTTAATTATAGATTAAAATTTCAAGAGTCTAGTTATGCGGTTTATGAGATAGAGCCTGACGACAAACTGACGGATGGACATCGGAGGCTTATTAAGAAGGTCCCGGTTTTTACCATTCGGCCACGGAACTCTGAAAATATGTCTTAGTCACAATTATAAAAAATAAGCAATTTTGAGAGATTTCTGCATGTATAGATACAGTTATTGTATCAAAAATAAAAAATAAAAAGTTTAAATCTAAAATCCGACTACCCGAAAACTGCACTCAAAAAAGTATGAAACAATAAAATATTATCATGTGAAATTTTTAAGTAAACTATTCAATTTGGCCGTGGTCATATGCCACCTACAGTGTCAGGCAGATTTATCCACTTGCATTATATTGTTATGTTTGGTTTGAATTGGTATAGGCAAACATGGTGTTGTTATACCTAATAAAAAAAATGGTCATGACTTCATGTCTAATAGAGGTCGCCATACTCAATTTAATGTCACGTCCGCTGGTTATAAGCGATATTATAACCAGCGGACGATCAAATCACATCTATCGATACCTAAATTGTCATATTGTATTATTATCTATGTAGTTTATACCATAGCGTTGCTTAGTTCCTGTGACACAAGTTCTTACGATACTTACTGCAGGGCTGAGTCAATGTGTGTGTCGTGATGTGGTCATTATTATGATTTAATCCTGAAATATGTAAAAGAAAATACAACATCAAATTGAAGGTCAAGATTTAGATTGGCTTAAAGTAAAAGTATTACGTACCAGTTTAAATTATTTTAAATATTAAACAGTACATTCAAATGTTTACACGCGCCCGCAAACCGAAAGCAATTGCTTTTCTGTCCTAACTATGTGGTTAGGACGTGTTCTATTTGTCAGACGGGGGTCTTCAATACCGGGCTATCTTCACACTCCATTACACTCCCTCCCCTGGTAGCTGCGAAACCGACCATCGTATATCTTGCGACGGCATCCGATCTCACATGCGACTCGCTTTAAGAAAGAATGCCCTGAATCCGTTCTATTGTCCAAAATCACTGACTGTGCGGAGTTTTTGTTGAAAATACGCGTTTTGGATTTTAACGCCCCGACTTAAAGCAGATAAAAGTGTGTGGTTTTTTTGTCTCATATGCTGATTTTTCTTAACTATTCTTTTACGAATTTGTTACGTCAGTGTGGAGGTAGAATAGAATGGATATTGGCGTTGCATGCTATTTGGTGCTTCAACTATTTATTACAGCAATCGGCTAAATCGAATCATAGCAACGATTTTATGTAGAACGAATTTAAAGTTACATATCAAAATCAAATTCAATAAACAACCAAGGACGACATTGCTTGTGCAAGCTTTTTTCATTGTTTTTATTCACAAAGTGGACGATTAAATACTCTAACTATAGTATTTGGCATCAATTGAAAGTAACAGGTGGTAGATCTACGTCTGAGATCGCTTACTCGTCCACCTTCTTTTTTATTGCAGCCGTGAAGCGGCGGTATCACTTTCCGTTAGGTGAAGCGACTGTTTGCCTATGATTTTGTACAAATGAAAATAGACAAGCAAATTTAAGTTGATATTTTTACGGTTTTTTAAATATCTTAATATAACGGTTTCAAAAACTGAAAGGTATAAAAAATTCTGCTATTTTGATTTAGCACTAAAAACTATAAGGTAAAGAGTCTATCGATATACATATCGAATAGTCGATAGTGTATCGAAGGGAAAAAAAAGCGTTTATATAGAAAACGTGTTGATAGATATTGTAACATGTATACATGTAGTTCGTGTGTATGGGTAGTGTATGAGTGTGAGTGGATGCGGTCAGCAATCGCGCAGCAAATAGAAGTTAGATGGTCCGTAGCGGACGGACGTCGCAACGTGATCAAAGAATGTGACATGCGAAACAGAAACAGAATGGTCACTTGGTTTTTTTTTTTTGTAAAGCGATAGACAGTATTGGCCTTCTCTATGTATCTACGGGTTTTCTGAAATTGTTTTGGCAACATGGGGCAACATATATTGCATTAAAAGCATCAATTGCTAGCTAAACCGATGTTGTACAAAGTTTAGTTCTTCAATTGATAGTTTGCTCAGAGGATGCGAAAAAGATATTTTAGGTGTATTTTTACACTGTATGTCACATTATTGTTGTAATTTATTGTTATTATCATTGATTAATTAGACATTTTGCTATATTATAATAATCTAATGTTGTAAAATTTAACGAGCATGTTTAATACTTTCATGTATATTTAATCTAATTGCTGTTTGGTAAATTAATATTGTAAGTGCTTTGTATCTTTTATAAGTTAGCTTGTAAGATGAAATGAATAAACGAAATGAAATTATTGAAGTTTTATTAAGCATCCCTAATTTTTTCTAGTGTGGCGTGCTTATTTAATTAAACTTAATTATTTAAAGATAATATTATTTATATACACCTTAATATCTAAAACAAAGCATTTCATAACACTTAATCTAAAATAGCATTTATACATTAATACATATTTGTTATTATAGCTTTAATTATATATGTATTCAAAAACTATGGTCATCACAAATCAATTATTAATCATGTATAAGCAAAATTCGCCGTGACGAGAATTCAAGTCAGTGGAAACAAGTTTCTTGACCGCTACTCAATACGTCAGCCATTGTTCTCGGCCCGCCGGCTCCGGCGCAGCCGCATAGCAACATCAAGTCAGTCGGAAACTCACTACGACGTGAAGTGCACGCTTGCCGCTATATGCTTCCTCGGCTACGCTATTTTGTACTTTGTTTCTTGCATGCTAAAGTTGCTTTTTGCTTACGCTTATTTTCGCTTTATGCTATAGTACTTTATTCATCGTGTTTGTTAATTGTGTTCCGTGACTATTATATATTTGTGCAATTCACACACACCTTCCAAAATAAACTTGGTTAATAGTGAAGTTATTTAGTAACCGTACCGGTGACGTTTGCACCCACACACATAACCACCAAACTAGTAATAAAGATAAACTAATATGTTTTTGACATAATGTATTATGTATTTGTAATGTATGTAAAATAAATAAATAAAATAAATAAATAACCACATCAGGACACACATATAGACTCAGCCCTGCACTAAGCATCGCAAGAACTTGTATCGCAGGTGCTAAGCAACGATATGGTATATACTAAATAAATAAGAATACAACATCCAAGACCGGTAAGCGAGATGATGATGATGATGGTGATGGGTATGTGGTTTTTTGTAGCATTCTAAGGGTGATAGAATTTAAAAATCAGTCACGTAGTTTTTGAATTCATTAGTTACAAACACACAAAGTATTCCTCTTTATTATATTAAATACAAATTCAGATTGTTTATTGACATAAAACTATACAAATTTATATAAAATGAAATACCTAACGGATCTCAAACTAGGCTCAGCCTGTATCTAACTAGTATTCTTATTTATGTAGTTAATACCATATCGTTGTTAAGTTCCTGTGACACAAGTTCTTACGATACTTACGGCAGGGCTGAGTCATTGTATGTGTCGTGAAGTGGTTAAAAAATAACTAAAAGAGGAAACTAACTGATTTAGAATCGTTCCGTTCTTTGACTTGAAAAGTTCTGGTAAGTCTTGAAGTCAGTTGTTCTTTGTGAATACAGCGACGCGTTTGGCCGGGTCGCGCGGCGGCGGTGGGAGCGTCCGGATAAGACCCGGGTAATACCGCACGCTTATAAACCGGATTCATTGCGAGCGATATTAAATGTCATACTTCCTCCTTGCCCCGAGTCTCGCATAAATTGCTTGTTGCATTTTTATACACGTCTGTTAGTTGTTTTTATTCAGAATTGCAGTTGTGGCTTTAGTAGCTCGGAAGGGAATTCTTTCATTAGCTATCGCCTTTTAAGTGTATCTTTTAATAGTTCTTTTTGTTTGATTATTTACTTAATTTCTACTTTATTATAACATCTGGATACTAAAGAGGTTTGTCGCAACGTTGAGAAATTGATGGAATAAAAATTCAATTTTGATTTAAACTTTGAATGAAGCCTTATTCTTTCCTTTCATCATATTGAACTCGGTTATCGTTGGAAATGATTCGCAGCTCAGTTGAATCCACACTGATATGGAAAGGTCGTTTTAAAAGAAACGGAAATCAATTAGTATTTTTATTCTTATCACATAAAAGAAAAACTGAACCATTGTTCAATTGAGAAAAATAATGATTTTATTACAATATTATATTTCAGAGTGTTTAATGAATATTAAATTAATATAACTAGGTACGTTGACATAATGTATATGGGCTGAATGTTAGAAATTGTTTTGGAAATAAACAATAGAAACAACAGTAACGTGTTAGTTGGTACAAGCTATGCGACGTTAATAATTGAAACCATGTAAAACAAGGTTTGGTGCGAGCGATTGTTGTGGTGTTTGTGGCGAGGCCAATCAGGTTCGTTTGTAAATCAAGCTGTTTGCACACACCGACCCCGGCTGGACTTACCGACCCCCCTGCCGTACCCTGCACACCGCCCCCGTGCAGAGGCTCTGCCCGTCACTCACCGACCGCTGCAGTAACTATTAATAATATCGCTCCATTGACACACTGCCGGCTATAACATATTTATTCAACACAAATCTATTTGTTGATAGCTAGAGTAAAAAGTTTTAAATCTGTGAATCATTTTCAATTGAATGTCTAATAAATATCGGGCCAGATTTGCTATTTTATGAAAAATTTTCGACGTCTTTGTGTCTTACAAAAAAATTACCAGAAACTGTATAGGGAAAAAGCATTTTTGCAACAATACCCTACTTACTAATGGTTAAGATAAACAATGTACAAAAATATTGGCCAAGTTACAAAAAAGAAGGTAATCTAAAGTTATCTGATTTTGGTTCCTCCAATACTTTGTGAATGTCCGTTCGACAGTAGTTTGCTCTAGAACCGGATATTAATATCCGGGTAAGGCCGGTAGTGTATCTCTGCCCGGGTAAAGGTCCGGGCATATTCCACAAAAATTTACAAATTTACATTCAGCTCGCCTTCCTAACAAAATAATCTGCTTGGCTAAAGTTTATTTTGTTTTTTGGAAGATTGGCATTTTTATTTTTTAAAGGATCTTTCTGGAGTTACTTGGCTATATTTATTGCCGATATCATATGGCTTACAAAATTACTGAAACAGACTATTAATGCTTTGTTTATTTAATACAAAAATATAAATATGGGATATCTTACACAACCCTACTGGAATTTAAAAAATTGATTTTGATTTTTATCTAATCTCCTGATCTTATTTATTCTCGAGCTGATATAGTATAATATGGATCGAATAGAAAAAAAAACCAATCGGATCAAATGACCGGTTGAACCAACGGACCAACGAACAACAAACAAACATTATTCCGTTATATTATTTCGTCCTTGGAATTAAATTACTTTAAGAGAACCACATATAACATTAATATTGATATGAGATCCATTACATGTTGTGGTCATTTCGTACCTTTATGCATACCGTATGCATGTCTACAATTATTAAAAGGCGTACAAACACACATATTTTTATACCACCGCGGTGGCAAACAAGCATACGACCCGCTTGATGCTAAGCGGTCACTGTAGCCTATGGACCACCCATTAAAAACCAAACGCCAGTTTTGAAGAACGTCACGAAATTTGCAATCATGACTTTATTCAAATGTGTTTCTAGATTTTTCTGCTAAACAGAGAATAATTTGCTTCTTACTTTGAAACAGACATGACTGTATCGATTCCCGTTTGACTGCAGCGATCGCTCTTTGCTCAGTCGATTCATTACAAATTGCTTTCACAGTTATCGCCGAACCTTACTGCACTTGGCACGTGGTAATGTTTGATTTAACATCGTCACTGATAGTGGAGTCAAGATATCTCTACAGGTAACGTGTGACACGGTTGACTATTCAAACATTCATAAAATATCAAATCAGATTCTTTGTGATAGATTGAGAAAAGTTAATAATATTGTACTAAAATTATATTTTTAACACCACCGATTCAACGAAGAATAAGTTTTTTACCACATCACGGGTAAGTAAGCAGACGGTTCACCTGTTGGAAAGTGATACCTATTGACACGACAATGCCCGTTATGTCTGGAACGTCTAGAGCACAGCCATTTCGCCCACTGTATTGTTGGACTCTGTTTATTATTTTGTAGTTAGAAACTTAAACATACAATTTCATTTCACTGCCAGTTATTTTATAATGTTTCAGAAAATAACTTCCAAAACTTTAATGTTCTACTTTAAGAGTCTTATTTCGTAGTAGTTTGTTTCGTAGCAACGCGTAGCCCGTAGCCGTAGTACTTGCAAACAATAAAAGCAGCTAGTGTTATAAAATTCCAATTGTAACTCCATTCAGGTGTCTTCACATTAAAATTTGATATAAATCTTAAATTTTCGAAACTAATTTATAATATTCTATATAATTCTAATACTGTTCATATCTCTACTAACATTTGTGAGCCTCAACTACATATTTTTCGAATAAAAAAACAATAGCTCTTCATAATATCTCCTACCGTACCTCTCTTTAGTATGCTGGATATAATAATGCCATTAAACTATCTGGACCCGGTCCAAGCCAGACTGGGCTGGTTAGTGCCCGGGCACAAATTAAATGCCTTTTTTAGACACAAGCGACGTGATCCCCATTCACTATGAATATGATCGTTTACGTCACATTTGTACACTTTATGAACAAATATAAATAAGTTAGCTTCAACATTTATACTTTGTGTTAGAATTTTGTTTTGGGAAATCTTTTTAAATGTCGCTTCATGAACGTAGTTTTAAAGTTGAATAATAGTGGGATACGTGGGTTTGTATAAATAAAGTTGAATGTTTTAAAAAACAATGTAACGAATAGGATTGTTTACGAACTTATCATTTCTGATTTGATTTATTACAATTTAATTTTAAGTTGACTTTCACTATTACAATTTAATTTGAAGTAAAATTTTGAGTCGTTACAATTATTTTGGTTTTATCTGGTAATTTGACTTGAGCATTATTTCTTTTTTCATTCTCATTCTTGAATTGTTTATTCCTTAACATTGTAATAATTATAAATCTCATAGCCTAATTTAAGTATTTGTACGCCTGTCAGGCAGGTTTTCTGTGACTAAAATAATAATGACATTTGACTTGTTTTATACAATTATTGTTCTCCAATTGCATGAATAGGTGTACACTATGTTGGTGATCTTTTTAATAGAATAAATAATCATCAAATTAGTAAAAATTAAAAATACAGTTAAGGCTAAATATTTCAATACTTATAGATAAATTGATGACATTTTAGTGTAAATGTTGATCAAGTAAGTTTACTTTCTTCTCGAATCGTAACAATGGGGAGCTAAAATAGAATTTAAAAAAATCATTATTGAAAACAACATTTTTGTAATACATTTTGCAAAGGTTCCCAAACTAAGCTGAGTCTGAATCTAGAGAAACCGAAACCCAAATAAAAAATGACAAAGTACTTAAAACTGGTTTCAAGAAGATACTAAACAAAAGGAAATTAAATCCGTGTGTAAGAATGTAGGGTAAACTGTCAGTAAATGGAATCTCCAGCTTTGGCGATCGAGTGTTATTCAACTGCACTATCGTTGCATGAAAGCTAAAACTTTTACTTAAAATCATAGTTTGATGAGTGGTCTCCGTTGGTAGGAGCACCGCAACTACAAAACAATATTAATTATCACTATTTGCACACTACATAGATAGAATAAGTGAACATTTTGGATTCAGATACTAACATGTATTTAAGCAATATGCCTATTATTATGTTTCTTAACAAGTTTTTTGTCGCTTCTCTTAAGTTAAGAGTCTCATTTTTCATCCTAAACCTAGTTAATTGGGATCTCAAGGGACCAAGGATTTTGTACCATTTAAAGAGGTTTTCATTTATCCAGTTTACCATTTAGACAGGTTTAAAAATTTGTTGTCTCATTTACAGAGGCCGTAAACAAAACACGTGCAAAAGAAATTCGAATATTTGTAAACAATCGTGTCGAAACCTGTCCCAACCTGATACATTATCTCACTTATAAAGGGAACTGAGCTCCAGAGTCCCAATTATAGAGGTAAACATGAAAAAAATCCTAGAAATCAAATCTCATTTAATCAGGTTCGAAAAGTCCCATTAACAGAGGTAATTCGATGAAAAAGTGCCGGGACCTCATTGTAGTTCTCAATACTAGAGGTTTCTCACTTATCCAGGTTCCACTTAACCAGGTTTCACTGTATTGTGATTCATGTATTATTTCACCGTACAGTAAATATATTATTCATTATTATTACAGTATTCTACATTGTATGGAATATTAAATTCCATTGTTTGTAATAAATGTTTATATTCGACGTTCTAGATAAAGCATAGATATCGTACTAATTGTTGATAGTCACATATACGGATGAATGATATAATGCGGGTTTAATGTTTGAATGTATTATTGAAATATTAGTACTGAATACTACCCAGTTCCAGGAACTTATAATTTATATCCAGGTCAAATTGCAGAACAATGATCAGAGATATTTAACTTAAAACGAAAGAAAATAACAAAAAAAAAATCTACAACTTCAATTTTAAATCTATGAGTCGTAATGTGTCTCGTAAATTTGGACAAAATTGTAAATTTATGTAAATATCGCAACGGGCATCCATCCATAATGATAAGGTTGGCAGGTGTGAGGGCATTATCGCGGTGACATTGTACACTAACGTCACTGCAGATACGACGAACACGAGGAGAATCTTTACGAATAAATTGCGAACAGTTTGTGAACATCGTGTGTTAGAATAGGTAAGATAGAAAATATGTGACGTGTGAGATCTACGTAAGTTGATACCACCCTCCTTTCTATTTCCGACGTGAAGCAGTTCGCTGTGCTTCGGTTCGAAGGGTTAGAGAGCCAGTGTAATTACCGGCAAGGTGTAACGTCTTTACATGGGCAAGGCATAGGCGGTGCTCTTGGCGTTCTCAGACATCAAGGGTATAATCTTGCCACTAGGTACAACTTTCTATCAGGTGATGCGTTTGCTTGTTTGTCCATGAGGTTGTATAAAATGTCTTATTAAGATAACTGTATTTTGTTATCCACATCTATATCGTTCCGATACTAGATCTGAGGTCAATCTGAATGCAGGGCTAAATCAATGTGAATAAAATAATAACCACATCACGACACTCATTGATTCATCTCTGCACTAAGATATAATCTTGTATCGCAGGCACTACTGGCAGGCAACGCTATGTTATGTAATTCATAGATAAGAATACAACATCCAAGACCGGTAAGCGAAACAAAGCATCTTAACGAAATAGTAACATAATTGCTACTGGCAATAATATGTTGACATGTAAGAATGAAATTGTGACTTGTAAGAGCAATCTTATGTCAAGAACAGAAACTTTTAAAAGATTTAAATATTTAATTACTAGTGCTACTGGCAATAAAAGATATTTTACTCATGGTAGGTACAGAGCTGTATCGACCCTTAAACAGCAGCGGCGAGCCTGGCGAGCGTCACGAGCGAGTGTGCCGGTAACGCCGGTAATATACATTGCTCACAAACTGCGGTTTTGGGTAAATCAACCGGCGGAATCTGTAATATTGTGACCGCTGCGCTTAATTAGTACGTTTTTAATTGTACTACCAAATGATATGGTTAATGTCATATTGGAATTAATTAAATACTACCTTTGTATTATACGTTGTAGTTGCTAACGTGTAATTGTGATAATTATTGCATATCGAATATCGAGTTATATTTGAAACATGACCTATTACTGTAAGGGTCGAATAGTTGAGGGAATAGCAATATGCCTCGACACTTCTGCGTTGCAGGTTTTTGAGTCTACTGGAGGATCTTTAGTACTGTTAAGTTTATGACTTTTTTCAGCGCCGCATCCTCTATAAATGTTTGTCCGTCCGATAACTTGGATCACCGTGAAATTTGATAGGCAGAGGTTGTTAAGAAAAAGTATTTTTAAGCTTAAATAAGAGACCAATCGACCAAGAAGTTCCTGAGTTATAGGTTAAGACTTCATAGTGTAGAACTAACCACTAGTAATGTGATACCAAAGCGCGTCTTTCAACTTTTATTTTCTCAGGTTTAACTTCATACTCTGCAGTGCAGTAACCTAGAGTCGTAAAACCATCGCGCTAAACAGAGCCTGTAATAAAAACACACTAATTCTTCTCAAAGTAAATTCAAACGCAGGTAAAAGTTATCCAGCAGAACAATGATTCGGCAAATACCGCCGCTCTCATTTCACGAGTGTCTTCAGAGGACAGGCAGTTTATTAAAGCTTGCTTCTCTCTTACTCATTAGTTTTGGTAGTGAATGTGAGCAAGACGCAGCTATGATCCGACTCATCCATCACAGGGCTCGGTGACAAAGCTTGGAAAGTATATGGGAATCTGAACCCTGTTGTTTTAATACACAATACGTTTCAGTACTCAGCCGTGCCTCTGTCTCGTTGATACTACTGAGGAACAAAACACAAGTCCAAGCGGGTTTCTTCTGAAAATTTTCCGACCAAAAACATTACCCTCCTTTTATAAATTTTTTAATTTTTCTCTTTTGCCCGCGACTTTGTCTACGAAGAAGTCAAAAATGGTTCCAATAGCATTTTTAATTACTTGACATTTATTGTTATATTTTGGACAATTCACACGATATTCTATAAATTATAGCCTTTGTGTTGTTCTGTTGTATAAGTTATATTATTGTAAAGTTTCATTGAAATCCTTTAAGTAGTTTTTGCATGAAAGAGTAACAAATACATCCTTACAAACTTTCACTTTTATAATATTAGTAAGGATTTTTTATTGTAATTCAATGTTGATAGACATTCACATTGCTTGAAATCATAGACCTTTTGTTAAGATTTCTCAACGTTTTATTATTCATAGATACTTTTCTCATGCAAATTTATGTTTTAAATTAATTTCTGTAAAATATACCCCTAAAACTTTTATTGGATCACAACTATTTTTATAATTATAAATAGAAACTAGTTGAAATACAGTATAAATAAATAACGACTGCAACTACTTTTTCATATAAGGAGTTTGTTTGTTTTCTTACGATTGCGCCGCCCTTTCAAGGATCACAAGCCGTAATCAGGGCAGTAATTAGTCCGAGCGATACGTGAGTCGCATACCACCCCCCTACCCTCACCCCGTCCCTTATTATCCCCCGCCCCTCCAACTTAACCTATTGAATGCCACATCCGTTGTATCTGCATGCATGATTTCAATTGCCTCTCATCTTGAAGTCAAAGGACTTCAGAGGTTGATTAGTTTATGAATCTCACTAATTGGAATCGAATCGAGGTCAATTACAGTGAAGATGTTGTTGCATTATGTTTTAATAGGTGAGTAAGGTCGTCAAAACATTAAATGTTTAGGAGATACAATCTTCTTCTGGTATCAAAAGGCTAAAGCATAGCTACCTGGAAATAATGATGTCATTAAGACAAATGTATATACGCAAGTATGGCATGATAAAAATAACAAGCACATCACGAAAAACACATTGCCTCGATCCTACATTAAGATTAAAATCTTGTGTCAATGTGGATATAAAATAAACTGCATAAATAATAATACTATATCCATCACCGGTAGGGGAAACGATGCTTCTTGCAAAAAACACAAAGTTCCGCCCCCCCCTCGGAACCCCTAGCGTAGCAGCCGGCTGATTGCACCACTGCGCCACCGAGGTCATCAAAAAGCATGATAATAATACTCGTAAATCAGAATATTAGACCACATCAATCTTCTATGATACATCCATCAACGCACACTCCCAACTAAAAGCGTATCACATAATGTCGAAAGTAGTTTTCTGTTTTAACAAAAACAAAATAAGGTTTACTTTATTAATCTAAAAGCAGAATCAAATCATTCTTCTTTTGATTCTGCTTTTAAATTGAAATTGAAATTATTTATTTGCTTGGCTTTCGTTGATATGTAGATACGTCTCAATATGAGTTAGCCTTCCTAAAACCTGCCACAAAGGCCGTACAAAATGAAATGTTCTATTAAATGTCAAAAATAATCATAAATAAAACCAATGTCAACAATTTAAAGAGATCAATAAATACAATACACACTAATGTCAGGTCACGAAATATAAAATAAAAACTAGAAAATAAATGTTACATTTCCAACTTTAAATCAAGGAATGTCATCATTATTTTATTGAACTTGACGCCATGTCAGATATTCCTTAACACTATAATAACCTCTCTATAGAAGCCAGTTGTGAAGTCTGGACTTAAAGAGCGGCATGTTTAAGTCCTTTAGGTCCTTTAGCAATGCATTAGAAATTTTTAATACATATACATTTACTAGGTAACCCCAGTATAAATGTTACAAGACTAATTAAAGTCTGCGCATATGACACCGACTCAACTCTATCTCCCTCTTACTCAACTGACAGTATGAAACATTGAAATAAACATAAAACATAAACAGAAACTCACTCTGTAATCCCTCGCGAGGGGTTGGCAGAGGTAATACACACCGCATTTCGGATGTTTATGTTGATTCCCATTGTGAAAAGTTGCGAATCTGTTGCCACTATCCAGGCACAATGAGGAACATGGCAACTACAATGTACGGCAACCTGATACTCGAACCCTCGACTTGTATAGCCGGGTCAGTTAAACGTCACGTTGACACGTCCTCAAATATCGGAATATGAAATATGAGCTACAATAACGATAAACATGTTGACAGCGCAATGTCCATGTGTTGTCAACGTTTTATTTATTGTTCATCAAAACCATCAAAGTCAAAATGTTTTTATTCGAATAGACTTAAAATAAGCACTTTAAAATTGTAATTTTTTACTACCACCGGTTCGGAATGCTATTTCTATAGGGTTGAATCCGGCAAGAAACCTCCGTAGTTGCTTTGTCAATATTCAAATATAATATTTTCTACTACAACTTACAATTTTTAAATATTACAATTCTAGCTAAACTCACAACTGTCAATGAAATAAACCTGTGCAGCTAATTAAATTACTTCCATATATCTTTATCCCCTACATATTTTTAATTATATCTATTAACATGATACATGATCTGAGGGATAGTTCGGGTTAATACCTGCAGCTGAATGTCGTCCCCGGACTTTGCGTCGGACCTCCAAGTCCGACCCGCATTGTCTTGACGTCCAAACATTAACAACTGTACGGTTTGCGTAGAATTTCTTGCCTCGTGTTACCAATTTGTGGAATTCGCTGCCGAAAGTGGTATTCCTGGACTAAAACATAGGAACGGGGTATTAGAAATATGCTAACTTGTTTTTAAAAAGGTCCGCAACGCATCGCTTAGCATCTTTTGCCTGCAAGTGAACCGCCTGTCCGTTTGCTATGTATGGAAATAATTTAAAAAAGCTGCAGCATAAACAACCTGCTAACAGACAGACAGACAGAGTGACAGCTTAGTAATAGGGTTCCATTTTTACCCTTTGGGTAAAACATCTTTCTAGCTGAATAAATGTAATGTTATTAATAAATCATTGCCTACACTTGTTATTAAGTCTCAAATCTCCCTCCAAATTTTTTTATTGTTTTTAAAATGACAACAATTTCCCGTCATCGGAACTTTATTATTTGTAACATTTAATTCAATTTCACGTTCAATGTTTTATTCATTTCAGGTGAGGTAGCACCTGAAAGTTGATTATTGTTTCGTAACAAACATTCAAACAATACTGCATATTGTCTATTGTTATCTAGTGAGCGGGTATTGAACACGTAGATATTAATATCAAAGCCGCTACAGCTCCATATCAAGGATATCTCATTACAATCAGTAATTAAAGCAATCCAATAACGCTGGCTGACGAACCAATTGTAATTAGTACTAGAACACTGTATGTATAGAAACTGCGTTGTCTGTCTTTAACTTTGATAATACTTTTTATATCCATAAAGAAATTAAAGCTTTTATGAGTAAGTTGTATTCATTTCTTTAAAATATATTATTTGAACCGGTGGTCGAGTCATTTTTAAGAAATTAAATTCAATAGACGATTAAAAGTACTTTCTTTTAAGATTTTGGAATAAATTTATTTGATTTCGACTTTATTGAGAATCTTATTAACCGAGTTCAAAGAAAGGAGGAAGTTCTCAATTCGAATTTTGTGTTCTATAAGTTTTTATCCAGGCCAATCTTCAAAACAGCGATACTATAATGAATTGTTTTTAATTATTAATTAGTACCTTTATTAATTACAAATATTACTAGCTATTTAAGATTAAAATGAATCAGTTTTAAAAGAATTTCGATCCCAAAGCGCAATGATGTATTTGTTTCGCTGCTGACAGGAATTTTCTATGGACCAGGTTCAAGGTTCTTGTTTCAATACAAGCTCATCTATTATAAGCCAAACAACATCGTCACTAATATTATAGACGCGAAAGTTTGTGAGGACGAATGCATGTTTGTTACTATTTCACGCAAAAACTGCTGAAAGCATTTTTATAGAACATTACAATAACACATAGCTTATACATCAGACACAAAGGCCATTATTTAAAAAGATATTGTGTGAATTAAACAAAATATAACTAAAACTAGTGTAAGAAATTATGATTACATGTTTAATTAAATTAGACACTTTATTTAAATATGTGCTTAGTCAGTCAATTAGTAGTTATAAACAATAAAACTATGAACATTCTTGTTTCGTTGCTTCAAATACTGCGCTTAAATCTTTATCTTCTTGTCTACCTAGTTGAACCTGAACCAAACAAATTGTTATTTGTTGAAGTATGTTAAAACATAAACTCACGCCGTAATAAATCCCTCGAGAGGGGTACGCATGTGTGTCCAACATCGCATTTCGCATGTTTGTGTTGTGACAGGTTGCAAATCTGTCGCCACTATCCTGGCACAATGAAGAACATGGAAGCTACAATGTACGGCAACCCGAGACTCAAACCCTCGACCTGTCTGGTCGGGTCTGTCGGTCAACCAAGTAACGTAACAAACTGAGTTACCACGTCCAATTATTTCAGCTTCTATCTAAATACCACTAATGTAGGTAAATTAACTGTTTTTACTTTGCTATTATATCATTTACAGATTCAGTACTGAGCTGATATATTCAGTGTCTCATTATTTTGTTTTATCGCTTCACAACCCGTAACTTTTCAAGCAAACACTACTTTAATGTAGCACGAATTACTGCTCGGCACATAAATGTTTTGTATCATTATCATTAAGGGCATGTTATTTCTTATTTCTGAACAAAAGGCGGCAACAATGGCGGGTATAATGCGACTCCCTCGGAATAACCGAGCACGTTTTATTACTCGCACAAGAAACGTAAGAAAACACATTACAAACATCAGACACTAGGCAGTATTAAGGTTACATTAGACTAGCTCTCTATACACCGTACACTCAGTGTACACATCGAATGTCTATGAGTGAGGATGTATTTTTGTGTCATTTACTGCGACACGAAAATCAGTGTCGAATAAGTGGAAATTAAAAAATCTGTCTGAATGTGAGCTGTAAAGAAATTTGTGTCCGACACTTGTGTCGCAATTTCTGCTGCAGTCTAAAATTACCTTAACTCTCAACTTATTTTCGTTGGAATTACGTAGGAGAACCATTAACGCTTGTAGTCTCGGCAGTCTCAGTTCACGGGTCGAAGGATTGGAGGTATTTTTAATAAATTCCCTTTAAGACATCCAGTGAATGCTACTACATGCTTTGTTCGCACTGAACGCGATCGGAGCTGGAATTCTTAACGCAAATGTTTTACTTAGCACATAAATGTTTTTAGTTTCTGATTTATTTTATTGCAGTTTATATTCTTTATTCGTAAGGTGACAATCATATTTGCTAACTGTAGGATTGTAGTCACTTAACAATTTTTTCCATTTCACAACACCTGAGGCATTGCATTATAGACCTGACAAGTTCCAAACAACTCATTGACAAGACGTGCATGTTTTGTGTCAAGTTTACTCAGGAATTCGTACAAAAACAATAATTACAATAGGCAGATATAATACACCGCATCCTTTGCTGAGTCAATGCGGGGTAAGCGGCAGTAGGCTATGGCCGCAACCTCGGTGATTAACATAATGCTCAGGTCAGCCCTCGAGAGCAGAGTAATTGCTGGATACAGTTTGATGGATCGTCAGCTTCCCCACAATAACTATCAGCTTCACTTGGCTGACTCAAATTAACACGAATATTGTAATGAGTTGAATTGTCAGATGTTTCTCGGATTACCATTTCATAAGCTGACCGATTGACCTATCGGACCAATGAAAAATTCTGTTAAACCAATTTTGAATTTTTGCAAGGATTTGTGCTTCTTCATTTTGAACAAATCAAGGTGATGTTTTTTGTTTTTATGATTCAAATAAGTGGCCATCAGAGTTTCTTTATGATAACCGAGTTATGACTTCCATTAAAATTAAATTCCATTAAAATAAAATTCCGTAAAATGAAAAACAGTACTTAAAATAGTCATTAATTTAAATTTTTTCTTTTAAAAAAATGATTAAAATGATTCGACCATCGGTTCAGAAAGTTTATGCTGGGGTAACGGTAAGAAACCCCAGATTCTATAATTTAGTATATGAACATGTGTTATACTTAGCCTCTAATACATTTAACAGTGTAGGGTGAGAGAATGCGATACAGCTCATGTCACAATATACGAATTAAAATGAAATTATTTGTGAATTACATCTTATAGTGACAAGAAAAAATATGTACTAGATTTCATCATATTTTAACCACCTTAGCTTAAACAACAATACTAACTATGAGCTGCAACGTTTATTTGCAACTTTATTTTAATAAAAAAGGTTTGCAATATCAGTGCAGTACAAAGCATCTCGCTCATCCAATACTAATGCGAATTCTTGGAGTTCAAACAGCGACGACCTGAGATGGCACTTACAACATTCCGACGAGATGCAAGCAAATCAAGAAATATTACATAAACGTTCCAGACTCTGCTCTTACAAACAATATAATGTAGCACCGGAGTACAATATGAGGAAAGTAAAAAACTATTATTCTGACTTACAAATAATAAAAGAACGGTGTTATATGTTTTCTCATCAAACAAACAAAATCCAAAGCACCAAAAAGCTATTCAAGCTATTCAAGCTATTGAACGATTGACCAGTAACGTTTTCATTTGTCATAAATGAATAAATCAACATTTAACAAAAGGATCAATCATTTTACAAATACGATGTGCAGCATAGTTTAAATACAATTAAAAATAAAGCTGGGAGACAATTATTACACTTACAAATGAGATTCTACAAAAAAAAGACTATAATGTAAAGGCGCCCAAGAAAATTCACGTCATTAGGCCATTGAAGCTTAAAAGTTGTGTCAAAGTCAAACTGTTTTTTTGTTTTCGAATCGACTTAAAATAAGCACTTTCAAATCGTCATTTTTTTAACTACCACCGGTTCGGAATGTTGTTTCTACGGGGATGAATCCGGCAAGAAACCTCCGTATTTGCTTTTTTCAATATTCAAATACAATATTTTCTACTGCAATTAAGTCTGTAGCATCCCAAAAATAACTTGAAAATTATAATCGGTAGTGTAATCTGGATATTTATTATCATTAGTATTTACATGGTTCCACTTACCTACTTATCTATTTCCTTAGAGCGGCTTCTCATAGGATTTTAATTCTATGGGATTATTCAGACTGAATGATATAAACTTTATGATCTCAAATTTCATAATAAAATAAGCGTGCTGTAATTTTCTTATAAAGAGGTGTATAACAAATAAACTCGCCTCTCATCTGAAGGTAGTGTTGTCTCTTTTTAGCTTGGCCTATTTTTTCATTTTGTTCTGAGAAAACTGTTGTACTGTACTGTACTGTTTGCACCTGAAAAAGTAACTCAAAGCGTCATAATTGCTCGCTTTCATAATAAAAATCCTTTCATAATAAATTTATTTCAGTAACTAGTACTGAAAAATATTACTGAAAGGTTTATTTACCTCATCAAGTCAATATTACAAGGAGCCTCTAAAAGCCCCTATCACGAAGCAACTTCGTTAATTCCACGTTTTATAATAAAGGCCGGATAACATCCGACTATTGTTGGCAGCTAATTTCCTCCACTCAGATAGCTTTAATTATTTTCTTGTGCGTGCGTTATTATATCTGTAGGAATAAGAAAGCGAAAATGGCCGATAACAATATGAAAGAGGCCACAAAAGCACGGACTAAATGAAACCAAATAGCTTGGTTCGTGTCGTAACAGAACAGTGAACTAGCATCGTACAAATATGAATAATATTATAAACGAAAAAGTTTATAACGACGTATAAATGAATGGATGTTTGTTACTGTTTCATGCAAAAAATACTGAATGGATTTTAATGGAACTTTACAATAATATAGCTTTTACATCAGAATAACACATTAGTGATATGTTATAAAGATATTGTCCAACGAGTAACGATAAATGACTTGTAATGAAAAATCCTATTAAAACCATTTTCAACTTCGGAACTTGCGGACAAAAGCTAGTATTTTATATTGCTATGTGGTGGTAGAACAAACATGCGTCACGGCTGATACCGGCACTTACCTATAAAACGGTTGAAAATGAGATAAAATAAATACTCTATGCATTGGTACTCCAACATTGCTCTTTCTTCTATTTTCTTCTTTACACTTTACCCAGTTTATTTTATCATTCCAGTCATCCAACAGCTAGTAGCAAGCATATTTTAAACACCTAGTAATTTAATTGTACCATTTACTGACCTAATTAATATTAATAATAATAACCACTTCACGACACACATTGACTGAACATGCAGTAAGATTGAAGAGTCTTGTTTCGCAGGTGCTAAGCAACGATATGGTGTAAACTACATCGATAAGAATACTACATCCAAGACTGGTAAGCTAAACTATGCATCTTGCAAATAACACAATGTTCCGCCCCCGCTGGGATTCAAACCCGGAACCTCTAGCGTAACAGTCTACTGTTTACACCATTGCGACACAGAGTCCGTCAAAAACCTGAATCTAATTCATTCTTAGAATGTTTGTTCGGACCGAGGACCACTTGTCTTCGCAGAGTATTTCCAGAAACAAATTAATGGAGTCAATTACTGAGCTGAGAATTATTTGTGGAGTAATATCGCGGAACAAAAGAGAAAACTGCTGAATAATACAAGTACAGCCTGCGCAATATCTACCAACTTAATACAAGTATATTAAAAAGCTAACTTTATGAGGATCGATATAAAATTGCTTGGGAGAAACTTGACTTGGATTCGTTGGAGGCGACCGAGTTATTTCTTTGGAATTTAAAAAACGTTTGCTACGGTGACTGCTTACCATTAAGTCTAGTCCTTTTTTACCACTTCTTACATATTCACGCCGTAATCCTTCGAGAGGTTGGCAAAGGTGTTAAACACCGCATTTCGCATGTTTATGTCACGTCCCAGTGTGACAGGTTGCGAATCTGTCACCACTATCCCGGCACAATGAGGAACATGGCAGCTACAACGTACGGAAATCCGAGACTCGAACCCTCGAACTGTCTGGTCGGGTCGGTCGGTTAACCAAGGCACGTAACAAACTAAGATACCATGTCCCTTTTTGCCACTTCTGTGACGAATTAAACAAATATTCTTAATATATATAGACTAAACAAAAACAAGCTACTACATAAATCAGGCCGAAGTCTTAATTCTTTTATAAACTCTGACAACCTTACTTCAATGCGTATCTTTTAAAACTGAGAAAAAATCATTTACCAAAGGCAGCAATATAAAATAATGTGATATGTACATACATCTCAAGTAAGTAAAGTCCCTGCATAAACTTAAAATATTTTAACCTTTCCAAAATCGCATATAATATACTCGTAACATACAAACAAAATAAAGATAATAAATTATTTACAATCAATGCCATCTAGTTAGATATATCGCTAGCGGCTCAATAACAACATAACAAAATGGCCGCCAGAATGTCAGGATAATAATTTAATAATACATGTGTCGGTAATTAGATACTCACTTATCCCATTGTCCTTAGGCCAAATAACTCGTATTTGTACATGTTTATGCTGAAATGTTAGGTCTAATGAGTGAGGGTCTGACGTGTTCGAAATATAATAATAAAACCAAATGAAATTAATACTGTTGTAACGAAAGAGAGTCTCAAAGAAAATAAAAATATTTAGCGATATTTTTATTTTACTGTTGACTTGTTGTGATTAGATAATAATAATAACCACATCACGACACGCACATCGAATCAGACCTGCACTAAGATAATCTTAAGTCGCAGGTACTAAGCTACGGTATGGTATAAACTACTCAGATAAGAATACAACATCCAAGACCGGTAAGCGAAACAATGTGCCTTGCAAATAACACAATGTTCTGCCCTCGCCGGGACTCGAACCCGGAATCTCTAGCCTAGTTGTCGGCTTTTTACACCACTGCGACACAGAGTTCGTCAAATTGTCCCTACATATGTCCCTGTGTCAGCTCTTACGAGGTCCACGCTGATCTTCCATTGCACCCCAATTGATTCCGAACATGAATTATACATACATGTTACCAATACTCTCTTGCAATATACGTGATCTTATTATGTTTGTTTTTGTCATTCAAGTTAATTAGTTAAACATTGACGACCTCGGTGGTGCAGTGGTGTAAACAGCCGACTGCTACGCTAGAGGTTCCGGGTTCGCGTCCCGGCGGGGGCGGAACTTTGTGTTATTTGCAAGACGCATTGTTTCGCTTACCGGTCTTGGATGTTGTATTCTTATCTATGTAGTATATACCATATTGTTGCTTAGTTCCTGTGACACAAGTTCTTACGATACTTACTGCAGGGCTGAGTCAATGTGTGTGTCGAGATGTGGTTACTGGTTATTAGTTATTGGTTAAACATTATCTGGTTATATTAGTACAAGCAGCATCATTAGGGTATCCCCCGAACCTCTACATCATTATTCATGAACCCTTCACCTGCTTTCCAACTCATTTTAAATATTCCCTCTATTTACCTCTGCTAGACTCGGTATATTGTCTCATAAAATACCTGATATTTAATTTTCTTCTCTTGGCTTTCGTACGTTTTAGGGTCCGGTGCGTTATTTGAAATTTAAGAAAACCATTGTAAAACTGGATCTAGTAAAACACATTTTTTTTCGTAAATTCAGGGTTTTTAATCCAATGTACCACGGATACCAAGGATTATTCATTGCATCCTTGCAATAGACTTGAAGTCACATATATATATTTTTAATATTGTTTTTTACTTATTTATGTAGCACGTTTTTTTATATTTCAAAATTAGAAAACTAGAATTATTATGTTTTACAAATTTAAAGTTGTAATCGAAAATTATTGTATTTGAATTTTGAAATAAGCAGCTACGGAACTTCTTGTCAAATTCTTCCCCATAGAAATAGCATTCCGAACCGGTGGTAGTAATAAAAATATGACGATTTCAAAGTGCTTATTTTAAATCTATTCGAATAAAAAACATTCTGACCTTGAGTTTCGTTTAAAAAATTTGGTACGAGCATTATTAAAAACCTACCAAGTGTGAATTGGACTAAGTAACCAAACTATTAAATTAACTCTCTTCATTGATATTTCTATGTCAACTGTTCAACCTATTACGGTTCATAAGACATAGCTAGCTGTCAGACGTGTGGATGGGCAATGAAGACTTATTGGTCTTAATGGCAAAACTTGAGTATGCAAACAGTTTTGTACTAAGCAGAAATAGTATGTCAATTAATTGGAACGGAACCCTTGCACCGCGATTGTTCTTTTACTCTTTCCCTCATTTTTCCTAATGGACCGTCCATTAATTATAAATTTCAAGATCTTTTACAAAAGCTTCCTGACATTAGAATCTTAAAGATGGCTTACATTAATTTATTAATTAATATTTAACGCATAACGAAATGAATGGAAAAAGTATTATAACTGGAAATGGCAATTTATCAATAACTCCAAAATTAAACATTTTGTGGCTTAAACAAAATGAACGGTGAAATCTCTTCAGCGATTCAAATTTAGTAAGCCCCTTTTAAATAGCCCATTCGTTTTAGAGAACGTCTGAACTTATTTCATGGTTATACTTTTCTGACGTTTTAAATTATGATTGTAACGGACAAAGAGGGAAGTTTGAGAGGAAAGTATTTGGAAAGGAGTGCATCTCAATTTGAGTTTGATCCGGGCTCCAATCCGGGATCAATTCGGGGTGGACCCGGATCAACCGGGTGGGCCGGAGTCACTGTGAAACGACAGCCACTACTCAGATTACGAAAATGTAAGATTTCCGTGTTTATTCCGACATGTACATTTTAGCCTTCTATTCATTTTAAACTTCGAGCGGGAGACCATTTTACAGGATTTCATTAAAACTATTCAGGACTTTTTCATTATTTTGATTATTAATAATAAAACGGGTAAACCCAATAACTTAATTATTTCAAACATAACAAAAACATTAAATCAAAATTAAATACAATTTCCAAATATAAATTAATTAATTACAAATCATAAACAACACAATCAAAATTTATTAAACATTATTCTCATAGTAACTAATGCAAACAGGCATCAATAACTTCCATCCATCCGCAAACACATCAAGTTCGGGCAGAGTTTGAAAACGTTTAGCCGATTAACTTGGTGATATTCATGAATGATATATTTTCCAGTTTTCTTTCCTTCTATGAGAAATATAATTTCTACTGTTCACATTCTCAGTAACAAATATGACGAAAAACAAAAGCGTTAACGTAATTTTAACTTTTTCATCATTATTTTTTTTCTAAGCCAAGGGAATAGTTCCGAAACATCTCAAAAAAATCTCTCACTTCAATACCACAAACAACACAGTTAAAAGGAAGAAAATTCCAAATATTTCAACGTGAAAGACATATATTAATAATTGGTCTCCGCTGTACTCCGACGCGACTTCCAATCATTTTTTTTATTTAAAAAAGGTTTAATACATATTTTTAATCTCTCGTTATAATGGCAACATAACTGTGCCATATAATGTCATTGTAAATAGGTGAAATATATAAATTTAGCATTTAAAGTTGCATATTACAATCATTAATTACATTAAGTGCTTTTTGGGACATCGCAGCGAACGATGCGGTAATAAAATAATCCGCCGTGCGTATTGATGCCAACTCTGTGATTGCTTGGCTCACTTTATTGCCTGTTTGCTATACATATTCATGTTACTTTAATGCCAGGAATCATATTAAGCAGCTCCATCTGTGTTATACTGGATGTAATAGCAGAAAATTCTTTAAATTTTGGGATTCAGTAAAAGTGGGAAATATCTAAAAATGGGAATCGAAAAAAAAATCTGAAGCAAAATGTAAATATCGTGATTTTTAAGCATTAATTTATAATCATAATATTCAGGTACATCTGTTGTATTGTTTTACAATTCGGTAAATAGATGTTGCGGCTCGGGTAGAAATAATACTCCAGATTCACTGGATAATAATATGATAATTTATTCACATAAAACATAAGTTGATTTATAAAATACGAACATAAGTACCTGATTGTTAAAGGTAAGGAAGCAAACAAACAAAACAAACGATTAAACATAAAGACATATCGGGACTATAGGAGTGTAATAATTTACAAAACTTTATTTACTTGCAAGATATTTTTGATGAATTGGCTAATTATACAATAAATCGTTGCTCTATATACTGTATATGGTTTATTGTTAACATTGCAATATATTTATCTCAGCAAAGGCAGATAAATATCTCAACCTCAACAATACGAAGCCACAAATCTCGGCGCGTCGATGAGACTGAACAATTGTCGGCGGCTCCCGAGGCGTTTGCGATTGCCTCGAACACGAGACGGATCGAGAATCTTCTAGAACAATCTAATTGGATTCCACTCGCGCCAGTCAAACACTTCCTATTACTGCACTCCGGCAAAACTCCTGACCAATGCTTTATTGCCTTATATTCTGTAGAGATAGGTAGCAGTGATGTTTTGTTCCACTTTTTTCTTATTTTACCTCGATTTTCGAGGGTTATGATTTTTGGCAATTTTTGTCTTTTGGCGTATGTATGTACCGATGTTTGCTCGTAGCGCTCAAACTACTGATCCGATTTCGACAAATGAGGTATTGTTAGATAAGTCTCAATTTCCAGGTTGACATTGGGTACTTAAATAAAAAAAAACGAATGGCGCCTGTGTCGGAGTTGGAGGCCTTTTCTATAGGCAAATAAATATAAATCCAGTCTTTCATTTTGTATCTGACAGTTTGTTCCTACGTTTAATTTCGACTGTAATCATGATTAAATTCATGAAACGATAGGCATTTCGTAGTAAGGTAAGTGACATGTCAACTCTAATTTATCATACGTTTTTATTCGCAATTTTTTAACAATAACATATTTGTGATGTGATGCGGAGTGAGTGGGATGTGTGACAAGTTGCGTTACTCAAGTGGATAAGATATTTTTCACTTACCGACGGCTCGGCTACTAAGGATTTTTTACTTTTAATTTTTATCTGGACTTGACTACTTACTCATGACAATTTTTTTTTTGGGAAAATTCAGAATTTGACAGGCTTTCGGGAGACTAGAATGCTCATATAAGATTTTTTTGTAGCAAAAAACGTGATAGCGCCATCTCTTGATTTTTTCTGGAACAATATGAAACTACGTACCTTCAAGTATTCATCCCTGAAACTACGAGCAAGTCCCATGAAGCTCCTTGATCAAAAACAAAAGGATTCGATGTAGTACTACCTTTTCATTGTAGATGGCGCGGTGATATTTTATAAAATTTTATGGAGCTTTTCTCTAGGGCATTAATTTCCAATTTATTAATAAACAACAGTTAAAACAGAAGGAAAACCGTAACAGTTGATAAATAGTAGGGTCAGATAATTTTACGAATCAAGATTAAAAAATCGCTCTTATGTAGGAAAGTCAAATAGCTTGTTTTGAATAACATACCTAAGAAAAGTAGGTAAATCAAGTAAATTGCTGAATCGTCACATTACTTTTGGTTATAAATCACCAGCAAACGAAAGACAGAATAGAAATGAATTCACTAATGAACGGGCATCCATTCACAAATGAATACCAATGAAAAAATACAATTTGATTTAAAATTGTTCATTCCAGCGAACCTTTAAAGGCATCTTGCAGAGTAAGGATTCGGAAACCGCGATATTTCTGCTTCAGTTGACAGACGGGGTCCAGTCGAGCGTGACAAGCCGTGACGGGGTGACAGGGTGTCACGGCGGTCGGGGTCACGCTGGAATTCAACAAAGGTGCAGGACAAAGGAACGCCAGTTTGAATAAAGAAATTGCTTCAATAGTATCCATCTGACCCGTATCTTAGTTTAACTGATGGAGGATTGAAGTTATAACTTTGTATCGAATACCTTTGAGACAGTCTGCGTTGCTTGGATTGCCTAAAAGGAATTGATTTTAAATAAGATTGACTTATAAATCTCTTGACATACTGCATTTTCAAGAGTAGAAAAGACATTATGAACATCGCCGTGTCAAAAGGCGGTATCGCTTTACTTAAGGTGAACCGTCTGCTGGTTTGCCCATGATTTGGTATAAAAATATTAAAGTGCTTACCTGCTCTACGCTATCCTCTAACTTAAATAAAACTAAAATTTTATTTGGTTCAGACTTTTTCAGTAGAGGGTGAACAATTGTTTGTTAGTACTAGTTTAAATTTAGTTTATTTAAGAGGACAGCTGTGAAATCATAGCAAACTGATATTTTGCGACAAACTTGCAGATTGCAGAATGCAGGCATTATCAAGTTATGCGACATAGGTTAATGATTGGTCTCCGCTAACAGCATCGCGACTACCAATCATTAATTGTTGTGCGCTTTGTAATTAACAATTTATAAAAATGAAAAATAATAAATCTACCTTAAAATATAAATAGAATAGACAGGGTATCTGTCAGAGATCGTTCTCTTTGTAAGCAGAAATTCTAAATCCTGTATCTAGAAATTTTATCATCGACATTTTAGAGACCAATTCAATGAAGGAAATAATTTGATAATTAAATTCCTTTAATAAACAGCCCTTTGATTGGTTAATTTAATGAAAAGCCTACGTATTGTCAAGGCTCGGTTGCGTTTAACGGGGTTAGCAAACACACAGTTAATTAGTAACTCAGAATGCAAAAATTTGTGGACCTCAACCAGAGCTCCAACGGGATGCAAACACCAACCAACCAAAAACAACATGGATTTTTATATATTTATTATAATTCGATACCACGAATATCCATAATCCTTTAGAATTTCTCAAATATCTTACTTATTAACTAAGTTATAAAGCTTCAAAGTCAAAATATACGGGCGCCATACAACTTCCATAGAAAATGTTGTTCTGATGAGCGAGATAGATATATTTACTTTTGATGGTTATATCTCTGTTTTCACTGTGAACATACTATTTCTATATACTTGTTCTTTACGACAAATTGATTAAATAACTAAATCTTCTTCACCAAAGGCATTTGTTTTATACGCCTACTTCATCCCAGTTTTTCTAGACTGCTGTCAAAATAGATTCAATTTTCGACCTTGTATCGAATAGTGTTTAGAGATCTGACTCGTGACACGTGATGGACGTTGTTGCCTGTCACATATCAGATTATATTCACCCTCTCTTTCTAACATTCAGCGTCAACTGAACTGAATCCATTAGGTCAGGTGGTTTTTAACTGCCAAATTGATACGAGTTCTTGTATTTTTTTCTATTACGTGAATGTTTGAAACTGTATTTAGAGTCAGCTAACAGCTGACAACAACATATGTACATGAAATTTAAAGAAATAGTATTTTATGATTTGATGTATATGTATCCGTGTGATGAGTGGCTTGGCCGCCACACCGAAAGATTGTAAGCAATTGTCTGCAACGATTTTTTTTTAATGTTTTTTTCCGTCAATTTTATTTTTATTTACTATTTTTAGTAAACAATAACGGTCTAGCTCCATAATTTTATATAATGTAATGTTTGGTAAAACAAGTTTAATTCATTTCGACAATAACATGGCATAAGAGACTATTTTATAAAAAGCCACCAAAGAACGCTAGGAAATTCCCAGCATTTTCAACATTCAGGGCAATTTCTGGGACAGGTACGTGTGCTGAATTAATTATCCAGCAGCAGGGTCTTGGAGACGAGAGCTTCCTCGACTTGCCGCTGGAGGTCGTTAGTAACTGTCAAATTATACTCGTTACAATTCCGCTTGTCCGAACATGATATATATGAGAAACAGGCGAGGCACGGTCCGCTTACACTCAAACATACATAGAAAACAGTGGTTTGGTATTGATTTTTACTGTTGTAAAAAAAATACGAACTTTGGCAAACAAGCAGACGAATAACTTGATCAGAGTCGGATTTCCATATTTGCCGCCAGTAGGCTATACAAATTTTACCACCCCTAATGACCTCTGAAATTAAATCCTGGTGTTTGTAATCATATTCATTACATTTATTTTATCAATAAAATTGCAATTTCATGTCATCATTATTAGTACATCATCTTTTTCCCGTTTTTTAGCATTATTGTGACGTTAGTTGGCTAGGGGATCATTGTGTCAGTTTCTAGATTATTTTTATAGCCCACGATGTAGTAAAGATTACAAGGGAAATAGTTTTTGGGTATACTTCTGACCTAAAACATCTCAATCTATATTCTAAAAAAGAGAAGGCCTTACTCACTGAGTCATCAACGCCTAGCCTAAGCCATAGGACAGAGAAAGCTATAATTTTTCACAGGCTTTGTTTTTTTTTTTATTTGTTTCAAGACCAGGCAGGCATTTGACCCCAAACCCGCCTGATGTTCAGCGGCGATGAGGTCTAAGGTGGATCATGCCTGCCCAGGAGAAACCTATTCACTCTTGCCTTAAAGTGGCCCAAATTATATTGATCAGGGAACACATCGGCAGGCAAAGAATTCCACACCCTTGCAGTACGCATTTTGAAGGAGCTATCGAAGCGTTTAGTCCGGATGATTGGAATATCTACCACAAAAGGATGCAACTTCAGCCTACGTCTTGTATTCCGATTATAAAAGGGGGCCGGTGGAATTAAATTATGCAATTCCTGCGCACACTCTTCGAAATTAGCGGGTCAGGATTTCTTTCTTAATTAGTCGTCCAAGATTATTCTATACATGTTTTATGAGAGTTTCTGGGGAGTACGCTGGCTACCCCAGAGGATTGATTATACTGTCTAGAAGGTCTTACATTTAATCCGAGCGAAGCCGCGTGCAAAAGTGCGTCATGTACTACACTTTAAGGTAGGGTTTGAAAATAATTTACCATTCGAATATTTTAAAAATAATACTTTTTTTTTTCGTTTACATTAATGTTTTATTTTCTGTAAGACAAAAAACATTGAGCCAAATTTGCCGCCTCCTAAAATCTGCCGCCCTAGGCTCCAGCCTACTCAGCCTATTGGTAAATCCGCCACTGAACTTGATGGAAACTGACAACGCTGCCTTTTAACATGACTATAAATAAATAACCACATCACGCACGCACACATTAACTAAGCCCTGTAGTAAGTATCCTAAGAACTTGTTTCACTAAGCAACGATCAGGATACTAAAATCAAGACCGGTAAGCGAAATAATGCGTCTTGCAAATAACACAAAGTTCCGCTTCCGCCGGGTTTCAAACCCAGAGTGGAAAAAAATATTGATCGTTTCGTTTCTTCTCCTACCTGTATTTACACTGGCTCTCCAATCCTGAAAACCAAAACTACACACATTTTTATGATTGGTAGTCTTGGTGGTATTTGAGTTATTTTATGGTTAACTCGCAGTATGTATGGCGTGTGTCAGTGGTTAACGAACTCTGTGAATCAGCTGACTGCTACGCTATAGGTTCCGTGTTAACATCCCGGCTGTGACGGAACATTGTGGTATTTGCAATGCGTTTCGATTATCGGTCTTGGATGTTTTATTCTTATCTATGTTATGTAGTTTATACCATATCGATGCTTAGCACCTGTGACACTAGTTCTTACGATATTAACTGCAGGGCTCAGTCAATGTGTGTGTCGTGATGTAATTTATTTATTTATTCTGGCAGCCACACCATCACTGAAAACATCAATTCTTCATCACCTATTCTTATCTAAATCCCTTTACAATTATTCCTTACAGCCTATTATGACTATGATTTTAAAAGTTAATTTAAATTATGCAGCTATATCAAAATTATTGCTGGTTTCGCTCGAACAATGCATGCATCAACAAATGCGACCATCGATTATGTGCATATCGAGCATGTTAAATGTAGGTGAATCGTGTCCGGGCCGGGTCCAGCCCAGCTGCTATCGATCGTTACGTAACGCAGGTCACCTGACAATCATTATCAAAGGACGTAATTAACGACATTAATTGTCTCATTTACTCAGTAATTTGCCACGTATTCCCTGCGTCATTTCGGGTCTCACAGCTCAGGGTTTTTAAACTGTGTCTTTGTGGAACTTGTTTATCAAAATATATTTAGAAATGCAAATAAAAAACTAAAACTCGACGTATGAAACAAGAAAATATTCCATCTGACAATGTTGATTATTCATTCATATTCATGATTCAATTTAGCCGAGGTCATATGCCAAGCACACTATAACAGTATTAGACAAACTTAATCGTTTTATTTTGTTATGTCAGGTTGGGTTTGGTATAGGTAAGTAAAAGTAAGTAAATACTTTATTCATTAAAAATGTAACATAATATTCCTTTAACTAAATAATGAGATAAATAAAAACAGGAGAACGTGGTAGCTCAGTTTGTTACGTGCCTTGGATAACCGACCGACCTGACACGACAGGTCGAGGGTTCGAGTCTCGAGTTGCTGTAAGTTGTAGCTGCCATGTTTCTGAATGTGCCCGGATAGTGGCGACAGATTCGCAACCTGTCACACTGGGACTCAACATAAACATGCGAAAAGCTGTGTGTGGCAAGCACCTCTGCCAACCGCTCTCGAGGGACTGCGGCGTGAGTTTATGTTTATGTTTGAAAAAAAACATGTATGTGAACTAAACTGTAAATTTTTAAATAACATTTGTAATCAAATAAAGTAAAATGCTTTTTTCAACTTACGTAACACAAACTAAATCGCAAACGCTGTCGTTGGACAGTCGGGTTTGTCAGTTTCATTTCAAAATAACAAAAACTCATCTATTATTTGAATCGTATCGATAACGTAATGCATTTTTTTTTTAAATAAACATGTTATTTTATAATTTTTATGTTATATTTGTCTGTGAGTTTTAAAGGTAAATCTAAGGAGATTGCCGTTTGCGACTGTAGTAAAAAATTTCTATGAATCTTTGTAAAGCGCCTCTAACGGATTGATGAGGAATTCAGATTGCTTATACAAAATCACTGATCTATGTTACCTGAAGTGTCAAAAAACTGTACGAACTCATGGTAGACAAACTGTACGAACTCATGGTAGACAAACTGTACGAACTCATGGTAGACAAACTGTACGAACTCATGGTAGACAAACTGTACGAACTCTTGGTAGACAAACTGTAGGAACTCATGGTAGACAAACTGTACGAACTCATGGTAGACAAACTGTACGAACTCATGGTAGACAAACTGTACGAACTCATGGCAGACAAACTGTACGACCTCATGGTAGACAAACTGTACGAACTCATGGCAGACAAACTGTACGAACTCATGGTAGACAAACTGTACGAACTCATGGTAGACAAACTGTACGAACTCATGGTAGACAAACTGTATGAACTCATGGTAGACAAACTGTACGAACTCATGGTAGACAAACTAGTAAATTATACCAAAATGTTAACACCCTCAGTTAGATTAAAATCAGCAAATTAATGAAAAGAACCACAATTATTGTAATGATAGAATTTTCTTGAAATGATGGTGGGGCGCGCTGCACACCGTATTTGTCTGGGCGATTGTCGTTATAGGTTTTCGGTTAGAGTGCTAATGGCGAGTGGGGGGGACGGTGTGAGTGCAGGTGCCAACTACTGGTCGTAAAGGGACCTACACTTATTTTCATGGCTTCATGTCGCAAGGCATGAGATACACAGGCATGAGATAACAACCACATTGACTCAGCCCTGCAGTAAGTATCGTAAGAACTTGTGTCACAGGAACTAAGCATCGATATGGTATATACTACGAGTACATAGATAAGAATACAACATCCAAGACCGGTAAGTGAAACAATGCGTCACTATTCCCGTCCTTTTTTGTTAGTAACTTTGTTTCATTTTTTTTTATTTGGTTCACCCAAATCAGCTAAGTTACCCAAATTGGGTGTGATAAGGGCGTATAAAGATTCAATTCCTTTAACTGACTGACTCGATCTGACAGGTTGAGAATTTGAGTCCAGGGTTGCCTTACGTTGTAGCTGCCATATTCCTCGTAGTGCCCGGATAGTGACGACAAATTTTCAAGTGATTCGAAAACAAGCGAAATGCGGTCCTACCCCTCTTGAGGGATTAATTACAGCGTGAGTTTATTTTATTTTATTTGTAAATTACAAATATAATTAAACATAAAACCGCTACTTATTCTAACTTGAGCCACCGTATAACAAGAAATGACGAGTTTAACGGCTTAGCACGCGAAGGGGCGCCACTGCCATTTAGCACATCGTCTTGTACTATTTAATGTTAATGCTTTAGATATTAACTAAATAGTCGATTGTTACTGAAATCTTTTATTGATAAGTGGTTTGGAAATATATTCGGAGCCTGGTATACGAGTAATTAATTTTCAATTAAAAAGATGTACAAATTCTCAAAATCTCTTTAACGATGAAATTTTAGTAGTTGTCTTCTATTTTATAATATTTCTAGTATTCTTTAGGTATAGTGAATTAAATTTTGTAGTTAAATTATGTTATGAAGAAAATATTATAAAAATCACTTCTATTCACCTGTGTGAATTAATTTCAAAGGACTCCGCTTGTGTCGAATTATTTCAACGGGGTGATGTCTCTTGGATGAAGTGGTTCCGATTTGATTTCAGGGGGAAATGGCACCCTATTACCAAGCCTCCGTTGTCTGTCTGTCAGCTGGTTTTATCTCATCAACAAAAACAGCAAAACTCTTGAAAATCAGAAAATGTCCATTTAAGTTGCCAACATGATAAAAATTGAAAAATCCTAATGAAATTAAACATTTAAGGGGGCCCCAAAATATGAAAAGTGTTATAAGATATTTTTGCTTGGTATTATATATAATTAAAAGAATATATAATATTATTATTTAATTTTATACGATGGTACAGAAACTTTAATGTGTGAGTCCAAATCACTCTTCACCGGTTTTAACTTTTAACTTCGCCTTGTTTAACTGACGCAAAATGAGGGGTTTTATAAGTTTGACGTGTCTGTTTCTGTGTATGTCCGTAGTCAGTATGTCTGTGTGTGTCTGTGACATCATAACTATAAACCTCTGGCACAAATAAGTACAATGCCCGCTGCCCAATCCGTACCCTGATAAATAGACAGTCAGGTCATAAATTCTGTCACATGTTCAATATAAAATAATTGAAACAAGTTTATTCATTATGTAACCATTTTTATACCAAAATGACCTTAACAAAACATAGATTCTTATGACACTAAAGTTTATTCAAAATGACCTCCGTGATTTTGAATAAAGGCCTTCAATCTGCGCGGCCAGTCGTCTATTGCAGCACGAACGAGGTCCATGTCAATATCGGCGGCTGCCTTAATCAAGGATGTCTTGAATGACTCCAAATTGGGATGAGGCTTTGAGCACGCCTTTTCCTCAAAGTGTTGCCATATTTTGTAATCTAACGGATTCAAATCTGGACTGGAGGAGGGCCAGTCTTCGTGCCGGATGAAGTCGATTTTACGCGCCGCTAGCCAGTCTTGTGTGCTCTTTGCTCTATGAGCTGGCGCCGAATCTTGTTGGAATACCCAGTGCCTGTTATTGAACATGGTATGAGAAACAGGTTAGAAGTTTGTGGCCAGCATTCTAAAAGAAAAGTTTTTATTGTGTGACAATACTTATGACCTGACTAGGTAATTATAATTCTGTACTTAGTTCTCTAGATATTGATATTTTCTGTAATAATTTTTCAAAATTTAGATCCTTCTTGCTTTAAATTCTTGTAACTAGCAGTGTTGTTTACTAAAAATCCCTTTCTACATACCTAAATATATAATCATGTTGCGCCTAGCTGTAATTTAAGTTTATACATATTTATTATTTGATTACACCAAAAGCTAAACTGTGCTAAAGTATAATCTTAGTTGGTAAGCCTAAATAAATGAAAAAATAAACTCTCGAAGCGATTTTGATGTACTGTTTCTTGTTCGAAAGATGACTTAATCGAGCATGTTCTTATGTTCTTGATATAGATTCACCCATTCTAAAGTTATGTGTGGTGAAAGTGACGTGAAATATCAACCAGGGTATCAAATAAAAGGGCTCGACACGTACAAAACTGTACGTTTAATGAAACACGAATAAACTGTTTAAAATTTTTGTAGTATCCCAAGTATCCCATCTGGGGTTTTTCAAATTTGTAATTATTACCCACATTTTAGGAGTGGAAGTTAAAAAGCTTGAGGTATATATTTACAGGGCATATTCTCAACAGTTAACTCAAACCTGCCTTACGAAATGTCAATAATATTATCCATAGGCATAATATTGAAACTAATATTTTGTAAATATTAATTTAGTTGTTAAATTAGTAATAATTGAGATAAGCAAATTCAATTATAGATCAACGAAGCGTGATTAATAATACACTGTGATGGAAACCTACGTTGTACTGTCTCATTATTTGTCACGATCATTAATTGGAATCCAGTTATGATACAATTGAGGTTTCATTTAAAAGTTTATCGGTTTGTGTTGTTATGAAATTCAAATTCAAAATCTTCTATTTAAATAAATTTAAAATAAGTGCTTTCAAATCGTAATTTTTTATCCACCACCGGTCCGGAATGCTATCTACGGGGAAGAAGCCGCCAAGAAATCTCCGTAGTTGCTTTTTTCAAAAATTTAAAATAATATTTCTGATGTGCTTTAACTTGATTTTTTTTTTCCAGTTGCCATTTGTGCCATGTTGCCAGTTGTTATGTGGAACTAGCATTTCAGATATCTTCATTGTCTGTAATCGTTTTCAAATATTAAATTTCATCAAAGGCTAATTTCTATGGATATCTGACATTTGCAATCCACAGTTTAAAGGTGAAAGAACACTTATTCGAGCCGAACGCGCATAACAAATCGAAGTCAAGAAGCTTCGCACATCTATCCGCACCGAAAAAATTGACCGCACCGACAGAACCGACTGCACCGAAAGAATCTACCTCGCTGAATATTGTTTCTAATTCCTTTATACCTGTCGTTCTCTAAAACAAGAAAGATTTGGCCGGACATGGCCGTAAAAACCCAATAGGATTGCTAGAGTAGGATTGCTAGGTGTCCAGCTGGACATATACGCAACTATTAGGATATGAGCGCATCTTTCTAAGTCGACCGCATCACCAGCGCCGAATCTGATGACGTCATCCGAAATCGTCTAGGAATTCTGGGGTTCTTCCAGATTCGGACTATTTGGCGCGGGTAGATGAGCGAGGTTTCATAGGATTTCATATATCTTCCTTAAAATATTTTTGTTCGATTCGTTCGGCGCGTTCGGCTCGGATAAGTTCATCTTAAGTGAACACTTTACTGTTTGACGTCATCATATTCTGTACGGATATGTCACAATTACTTTTAATTAAGAGATCTTTCGCACCATATTAAAAAGGAAATGTCCTTAATTCAAACACACGGCTTTCATAAATTCCAGGTGGTAGAGCACGCGACCTAAACGTTTAAGCCTCCTGACAACATAATGAACTTGTAACGAGAATTAACATTGTTCGTGTGCGCGACGTGCGTTCATTATTCCCTAGTAAAGGTGGATGTTTGTTCTCAAAGCATCCTTCCAAACAAAGCAAACAACATACCTATAACAGCTTGAGCTGTACTCGTATGAACCACGCCCCTATGCCCTTTGTGAGGCCGCAAATCCGACAGTTATAACATGCAGCTATCACGAGTACGTGGTAAGTGACTGAGTTACCTGTCAGCGGTATAACAGTTATTATATCAATTCATGGATAGCAAAAATTCACTTCTTTGGATATAACATTATAAGCAAAAAAGCTTTCTTACTACCTCCTATTTCTTCTGATTAAGTTCGTTGCGGGTCCCAAGACAGCCTTTAGGGTGTCCGTGCACAGCCTGCGCGTCATTGCACAGCTGCATTATTCGATCAAAGGACGCTTCTGTTGATCCTGGTGAACAGGAGTTGCAGTGGTGGGACAGAGTGGTGGGTGTGCCCCGAAGCAAACATGCAGACGAGTCACCTGTTAAAAATGATAGCGATATTGACACCACGATAACCTTGATGTCTGAGGACGCCTTGAGCACTACCAATGCGTTGCCTGTCTAAAGGTAAAGATGTAATACTTCTCGTGCCGGTATTGACTATATATTACCTAAATTATATATATAACAATACTAACATACTTTTAAGTCAACTACCTTAACTAACCTAACACTTACCACTATGGATTCAAATGTCCGAAATAAATATTTATTAATATTATTGACACTGGCTCTCCAATCCTTCAAACCATAACACAGCGAACGGCTTCCCGGTAAAAACAGAAAGGACTTCCGTTCCAGCCCCGAGGATCTCGCACGTAGATCTACCACCTGTAAAAATATTTATCTCCCAACACTTCGTTGTGATGCTTCAGTCCAAAAATTTGCTATAAAAATGCACACAGTAACAAAAATTGTACATACTAACATATTTATTAATACATTGACGGCCTCGGTGGCGCAGTGGTGTAAACAGCCAACTGCTACGCTAGAGTTTCCGGGTTCGAATCCCGGCGGGGGCGGGACTTTGTGTTGTTTGCAAGACACATTGTTTCGCTTACCGGTGTTGGATGTTGTATTCTTATCTATGTAGTATATTATACCATATCGTTGCTTAGCACCTGCGATACAAGATTATATTAGTGCAGGGCTGAGTCAAAGTGTGTGTCGTTATTATTATTATTATTATTACTTTATTAGGTTTATACAACTCCCACAAACAAAAGAAAATAACTAAATCATTAAATATTCATTTTTATTCAATTAATGTAATTGCTTGCTAGTAAAAATTAGACGTACCTATTGTTAACTATACCTAATAATAATTAACGATTTGTTAATTACTTACTGCATGCTCGTTACAAGTTATGTTAGTAAATCTATTTTAATTCCTTCCATCCCTTCTTTATGTTCTTGTATGCTTATAATGTTTCATGTTAAGTTATAACAAGTAGGTATTATAGGATATGAACCTGGCACGTTCAGCTTCAAAGGCTGTCCAAAGCTTTCACGTCTTTAAATTTAATTTTAAATAACGAAGGAAAATGTTAAAGGGTACACGTAATTAAATGTTGACTCTGTGCTTATCAGTTTAGCTAGCTTTGTGGTTGTGATAACCACGTTACTTGCCGCCGCCGCCGCAGGGGCGCGATCAAAGCCTGACCGCTGCTTGTATGTTACATTTTGTATTTAATTATATAACATTTTTTCATTACAAAAATAGGGGCCCTACTCTGAAACGCCGAACATAAAATCAACGATAACACTGCTTTCGAAGTCAACGTGTCGGTGTCTTCGGAGTGAGGTTATTAAACAAACAAAAGTAAACAAAGTTCGATCGCAATGAATGTATCTGCGAGCCAGACTGACCCGACCGTTTATGTTGAGTCCCAGTGTGACAGGTTGTGAATCTGTCGCCACTGTCCGGGCTCATTAAAAACATGGCAGCTACAACCGTATGGTAATCCGAGACTCGAATCCTCGACCTATCGAATATGGATACAATTTTAAAAAGTTAATTGATAAAATAAACGTTAGACAAACTTCTTATTGACGGGGTGTAGCTGGCAAGTTACTGTCAGTGAGCTCACTCGAGGCGTGGTTGTGGCGGACTCGCGGCGGGTCCGAGGCGAGAACGAGATGGGCACGGCACGGCCCCGAGCCGGCCCCGAGGGAAATCGCATAACAATTTAATTGTGGTTGACCAAAACCGCCCCTTGGGCCTGTGTGTGTCATCTTGCGTTACGACCTCTGAGAATGGAGTTTATACAATACATTATGTTAAATTAATTCGTTTTCAGTCGTTTGTTCACTTGGATATCTGTAAATATAAAATCTGTTTTAATATTTAAATGTGAAAGTTGCTATGTCTGCCTGTTTTATGCCTGAGCAGCTAAACTAATGCTATGGAAAAAATCCAAATTGCAATTTATTTAATATTGCGAAAAAATCGTTATTCTAAGCTATGGGTGATTGCAATATATTAACGACCTTGGTGGCGCAGTGGTGTAGACAGCTGCGCTACGCTAGACGATCCAGGTTCGAATCCCAGCTGGGGTGGAACTTTTTGCTTAGCAATTGCGACACAAGATTCTTCAATCTTGCTGCAGTCTGAATTATTGTGTGTGTCGGTATTTGATTATTATTATTATTTTTATTAATACAAATTGTAAAAACCACGTTTTTTATTCACAATCCAACTTTAGACATCCGCTTATTTCAGTGCTGAAATAAGTAATCAATGTAGCCTAAACGACGGCAAATTTAATTTAAATTTTGAGATTAATTAGTTCTAATAACTCTGAGAATATAAATAAATAAATATAACAAAATAAACTTACGCCGTCATTAACACTCGAGAGGGGTAAGAAGGGACACACACATTTCGCATGTTGAGTCCCAGTTTGACAGGTTGCGAATCTGTCGCCACTATCCGGGCACAATGAGGAACACGGCAACTACAACGTACGGCAACCAGAGACTCGAACCCTCGATCTGTCGGGTCGGGTCGGTCGGTTAACCAAGCCACGTAACAAACTGAGCTACCACGTCGTCACGATTTAGGATGTAAATTTAAAGATCAATCAAATTAGAAGTTAAAAACAAGTAAATGGTTTGGTTATAGTTAGAAATTTCAAGATTCATTATGATGCACATATAGGTAGATATAGTTATGACAAACAACGAGGGTTCAGCCCCGATCTCGCAAGAATAAACTCAATAACATTTAGGAGGCCTTTGTAATATGAAGAACGTCAAATTAAATTTATATCAGTTTTAATCCACTTACTTTTCTAAGTCATAAGTCTTTTAATCCGATGGGACTGTTTATTCCGGCAATAAATCAAAACTGAACCATTTTCCTTTGAGTTAAAGTTGTTTTTCGTATGTGTTTCATGACAAGGTATTCTAAAATGTTTACGCTGTGTCCACATTGTCCGGGCACAAGGAATTATGTAGAGGAATCAACGTTTTATACAATACACTGTTTAGGCAAGTCCTTAGGGACGGATGAAATTTTAATTAATTTTTTTTGGTGTCTTTTGTGAAGAGAATTAATTGTAAGCAAACGTGCTCTGTCCGTTAAAAATGCTCTGTTATTTTGTAATTACGGATATTAACGGAAGATGTAACTTGAAGTATTGTTGTAGTATTCATGCCGTGAAGCAGTCGACTGTGATTCAGTTCGAAGGTTCAGAGAGCTATTGTAATAACCGCCACGACAGGTATAACATTTACCTCTACATGGACAACGCATTGGCGGTGCTCTTGGCGTTCCAGACATGAAGGGCATCATCGTGTCAATAGGTGACGGTATCACTTTCCAACAGTCTGTTAGTTTTCCCTTAATGATGTGTAAAAATTACATTATATAAGAAAGAAATACGCCGTGCTCGAAGCAGAAGGCGTACTAGCAGTGTCAAAACCGCCAAATCATTATGTCACCATTACAGTTATTTTTATTTGTAAACGTTTTTACGACTCTGGATACGAGTCCTTTTGAGCCTTGTCGTTAAAATTCATTCTTGAAGATGATAAATGAGATGAAGATGAAAAGATAAACAATGAAAATTATGAATCTGCCTACAGTACGTACAGTACGTAGTACTCTAAAGAGTTAATAATAATCATAATAATATTTATTGAATTTTCTTAGATCTAAATTTACAATATATGTTTTAAATAATTAACAAAAGGAAGGTATAATAATAAAAAATAATAATTAAGTTGTATTTCTAATGACTCAAAACATTAACAAAACACTTTAAATAAAGAGATTATAAATAAACTATGCCCGAACTAGGAAAACCCGTGTTTATTTTATTTATTTATTTATTTAGGGACGTCTACAGCAAGTACATTACACAAACATATAAAAATCACATATTATAAACAGAAACTGATGTACATGCCTACAACAGACGAACACAACATTTACAAAGGTTTCACACACATTATACTAAAATAAAAACAGGTCACAAAGAAAAATAACATTGGTTTAGATTAATCCATTATACAAAAGAAATTAAAAAAGAAAAAAAATATATATAGGAATTGAAATCTAAAGATCCTGAACCTAATGAGAACTATTTCATTCGACTTATAAAATATTGAAAAATTTTGCGTCTGAAACTTGCCAACGAAAGAAAAAAGATATCAAGGTCTTCCACCTTTGAGTTCATGTCATTGTATACCGTACATATTCTAGTAATTGGAGAGAAATGGCCTAGATTGGTTCGTGCAGGAAAGAAACTAAATGTTCTCGTCACTGGATGTCGAGGAATGTGGTAGGGTACCGACAACAAGATGCGCTCAATCAGAGTGTCGCATTTGATAGCGCCATTTATAATTTTATGCGGAAAGGTAACATGCATCGTTCGACGATCGCGCAGTGATATCATTTTGAAGAAGGCGTTGCGGTCACTATACGGATTTCTATGAGAGATGCCCTGCGAAATAAAAGCAAGGTGTCGTGTGAAAGCCCGTTGGATAGATTCCACACGTTGCGAATGCAATGCATAACTAGGACACCAGGCAACACTAGCGTATTCGAGAAGGCTCCTAACTAAACTGTTATACAGAACTATTTTGGTAGTTACTCTGAATGATTTGGTTATCCGGCATATAAAACCCATTATCTTAACTGCCTTTCGAGTGATTTCAGTTATGTGCGAGGTTAACATTAACTTGCTATCGAGAATCACACCTAGATCTCTTACTTCAGTGACCTTTTGTAGCTGACTTTGACGAATCTTTGTAGAATTTGTTTCGGGCGAAAGTAAAAACTAAACATTAAATATGTCAACAAACAAAATAAAAACATTTAAAATACTCATTAAATTACAAAATACACTGATACAAAACATAAGGTACATTTAAAAAGATGAAAAAATAAAAAGAATAGATTAACATAAATATACTTGGCAGCAATTAATAACTGCTCAGTTTCATCATATGACATGTTCATTAGGGCGTTGCTGACTTGCTTTTCACAATTACAATAAGTCATATCGTATAAAAATAATTTACGGTTTAGTTTATTGTACAAGTAGGGCTTTAGAAATGTAAAGAACCTGGAAGAGAACGCATGCTTTACAAATGTAGTGTTAGTACAGACAATATCCTTTCGCCGTTTGTTAGTAGTTTCGTTATTGCATTTGAGATCTTTGTGCTGTTTTAAAACTGTGTTCAATACAAATAACTGCCTTACTGTTAGTACATAACAGTTCTTATATAATAAGTTGTTTGGGAGATGACGAAAAGCGCAGCCAAATCGTCGTATTTCACTTTCTCCACACTTGTACAGCACTACAGATATTTACTGGTTAAAACACTAGCATTTTACACATTAAATTCTGCTGATATATAAGAAAATACAATAAAATAAGAAAATTCTATCTGACACTTCCCGTTCCCGCCAATTAACTCCCGCCACCATTACAATTGACGGTAGTGCTGCTCTCTGACCCGAGAACACTTCAGTATAACCTCGTATTGTGGACCTCCTTTCAATTTTCTACGTATGTTAAAGATAAATCCTGTTTAAAACCGTTTGATGGTAAAGTAGTATAAGTTGTCAGTTTAGGCTAGATTAGCTAAATCTGGATAGCTCGCAAATGAGTCGAAGAGAAATATCGGTTTATATTGTTTACTCTGAGAACGGTTACTGCTGACTTGTAATATTCTTATCATGATACACAGCGTTACTTCTAAACTTGAGGTTCTAGGGTAGCTTTTGCCTTGTCTTGTATACCAGATTGGGGGTTCAGGTTTGGTCTAAAACTGCATCTGGTCGTTTAAGCGGATTACTTGGCGAGTTTGTTAGCGAAGTTCATTTAGCTGTTTGAAGCGTACATTGTGCTTACAAATCTCATCGGAGAATGTATCCATTTAAAATGTTTGTTCAAGCTTAAACTTAGTTATAAACTGAGTTAGAAAGATTTGTGAATTATTGAGGTTGTTTTTCGGGATATTTTCAAAGTCCTGTTCACCAGGATCAACAGTGGCGTCCTTTGATCGAATAATCAACGATTAATACAGCTGTGCAATGATGCACAGGCTGTGCCCGGACAACCTAACGGCTGTCTTGGGACCCGCAACGAACTGAATCAGACGAAATAGGAAAGCTTGAATTAGATAAACTTGCATCATGACTCAAACTGCGGCCGCTGTGGGTTCGATTCCAGCAGACTGTGGCGCGTGTGTTTTCAGACGCGCCGGCTGCGAAAAAAAACTGATTAAATTTTAACACACAATTCAGTATTTTACGGAAGCTGCTGCGGCGTCGCACTAGCTAACGCTGCGTTTCAATACCATGTCGAGAGTTCTTAGCTTAACAAGTATCTACTGTCGATAATGCTCACTTCAATGTTGTTTTAGCAAATTCTTTAAATCCTAGTCTTGACTGCATGATATCACTACGAAGTATGAAACAAAGTCGCTTCCTGCTGTCTGTCCCTACTTTAACAACGGAACTATACAACGGATTTTGATGCGGTAAACATAAACATAAACTCACGCCATAATTAATAAAATAAATAAATAACCACATCACGACACACACATTGACTCAGCCCTGCAGTAAGTATCGTAAGAACTGGTATCGCAGGTGCTAAGCAACGATATGGTATATACTAAATAAATAAGAATACAACATCCAAGACCGGTAAGCGAAACAATACGTCTTGCAAATAACACAAAGTCCCGCCCCCGTCAGGATTCGAACCCGGAACCTCTAGCGTAGCAGTCGGCTGTTTACACCACTGCGCCAATCATTCATCCGAGATCGAGGTCATTAATCCCTCTAGACAGAGGTGTTAAACATCGCATTTCGTATGTTTATGTTGAGTCCCAGTGTGATAGGTTGCGAATCTGTCGCCACGATCTGGGTACAATGAGGAACATGGCAGCTATAATGTACGGCAAGCCGAGACTCGAACCCTCGACCTATGGGGTCCTCATTTTATAAAAAGAGTGATTCAAGAGGAAGGTTTATTTATACACATAAAGAACATGCATAATATCCATGCGAAGCCGGGCGGGAATAATAAGCACCGGTCTTATGCATGATGGTAGTATTCTTCTCCTAATTTGTTGTAACGAAAACGTGTTTTACCAATACTATTTTATATAAAAGTAAGTAAGTAAGAACTTTATTCATGAAATAACACAGCATCTCACATCACACTATTTTCACAAGAAATATGTATTAACCTAAAAGATGCTGTGTTACAACCATTAATGGGTATGCAACTCAGCACTGTGTCAGCTCTTACGAGACCGACGCTGATCTTCCGTTGCACCCCAATTGATTCCGAAGATAATTAAACAATAATTGTGTATGAGTTTAATTACATGAGTGTTGGAATATTTTATAATATTGAATTCCACATCAATAACGCAGGCTATACATACATGGTTCCTGTATAAATACCTTCCGACTAATGAAGTGTAAATATTCCCCGGTGGATTACAGGCGGCCGATGGTTGTTACTGTTGATATAAAACGGGTTTGGATACCATTATCATAATCCAGGAATTGCATCAACATTATATTTTATTATATTTAAATAGACACAGTGACAGTGAAAATTTATTAATACAGAATATGGCTAATGGGATATTAAAATTTATCATGATTACGCATTATTTATTTAACAAAATATTACTGTATTTAAGTTTAAATTCCCGATAGTGTTATATATTTTTTAATTCATGTAACAGTTTTTTTAATGAATATTCCTGAGACGAAATTCTACAATTAATTTGTAAGAAAATTCAGTTATACTTGTTTTTTTGTACATATCAACAATATAAGAAAACTAGTTTTTGTCTACTAGGTATTGGATGTTGTATTCTTATCTTCGTAGTTTATACCATAAAGTTGCTTAGTTAATGTGACACAAGTTCTTACGATACTTACTGCAGGGCTGAGCTTATGTAAGTATGTGTTGTGATATGGTTTATTTATTTTGCGTCTTACGATAGGGCAAGCCAATGATCGTAAAATTCCTTTAATATTAACCTTTCTATTGTTAAATCTGAGAAGCAGTTATTCGACGGTTGCTAGAGGCAACGCAGACAAACTCGATACCAGAGCAAAGTCCCTTGTTTGTTTGAACGTTAGTTTGTATTGTGGCCGACGAAACGGTTGTTCTCTGCTCCTTATTCCAAGTTAACGGGTTACTACGGTTTATTGTGAGGTCACTTTACTCAAACATCAAACTTGTCTTGGAAGGCGTTGAACTATGAGAAAATTGAATTTAACAAGGAAATGTGTCAAGCACTTTACAGATGGTGTGTTAAATCTAAATTTAGTCAGTCATAATACAGGTAATTTAAGCATTTGGCTATTAAAAAGGCGGACATGGTAACTCAGTTTGTTGCATGCCTAGGTTAACCGACCAACCCGACCAGAGGAGTTGAGGGTTCGAGTCTCGGATTGCCGTAAGTTGTAGCTGCCATGTACATCATTGTGCCCGGATATTGGCGACAGATTCGTAACCCGTCACGATGGGACTCAACATAAACATGCGAAATGCGGTGCGTGACACCTCAGCCAACCCTTCTCGAGGGAATACGGCGTAAGTTTCTGTAATGTTTTGTAATGTGTCAGTAAAACACTAAATAAGCTGTTAATTAATCACGAGAGCCATTGTTGATTTTTATGTCATTCATTGTTTCCTATAATAAAATTTGCATGTCTAATAAAAAGGCAAAACATGAGCACTATGTGTTTATATTTGTAAATAACTGTATTGACCATGGTTTTGAGCAAAGAAATGATTTGAATATGAATCATTTAAAATTTTCCCTTACTTTTTCACATGAAATAAGGTACGAATGTAATTCTGAAGTGACTTTTGCAATACTATCTCCGAGCTAGCAGCTCTCGTGTGACGCGGCGCGTGATATGTGCGCGACGTCGCGTCACACAATAGGAAACACGTTGCTATTGTGCCGCGAAACTCACCATATAATAAAACATTCATTTTCGTTTTATACGAAGTTGTGTCGAGACAGTTCCTACCTGCCAGCGTTCGTGATAAAGGATTTTAAGCTTAACTTTAGGCATAATTTTCATATGCAGATGTGGAATTTTTTTAGAAGTAACGTGTTACGAAATTGCTTACTGATAAAGTACCTTCGCTATCTGTAAATAAATATTGTTTATAGGTAGTTATTTATTTAATTCTTCAATCCAGGCCGAACTTAATAGTGTTCGAATCAGCTATTTACTATCATTTCGACCTTGTCAAACAACCCTAATGCACGAAAGTGTTGTGTTCATGGCACAAAAATCTTTAACTAAATTCCTAAATCTTTTAATTAAATAAAAGACGTCTTAAAATTTTTAACTCAAAAAAGCTATTGTAATTTAAATGACTTCTTTAAAGATAAGAAACACAACATAACTCATGAAGTCACGCCGAAGTCCTTCGTGGTTGCTACACACCGCTTTTCGCATGTTTATACTGACTCCCAGTGTGACAGGTTGTGAATCTGTCGCCACAACTTACGGCAACCCGAGACTCGAACCCTCGACATGTCGGGTTGGGTCTTTCGGTTAATCAAGGCACGTAACAAACTGAGCTACCACGTTCTCCAAGAAAGATAAGATTTAATAATAAGTGACTTAAAGCCGAAACGTCAGATTCGTTTACCGCTGCTACAGCATAGGATGATCCAAATACGCTGAATTTGTTTATAGATTCCACTAACATAGTTTGTAAGTGCAAAATGAATATTATTATTTTTCTGACATGAGTTGCTTATACTCAGAATTATTATAATTTATCTATTAATTTAAATCAAATACACTATCATAACAGTTATACACCAATTCGATAGCGCAGTGAACAATAATAGATACAATTAAATTAAACAATAAAATCACATTATACAACATCACAAATAACATACTCAACTTAAGTTTAATTGTTCCACCACAACTTTAAAACACAAAATAAATAAAAATCTAATAATTATAATAGCTAATTATAAATGTAGCCACTTTCGTGAATTCGCTCAACGAACAATGATTTATGTCAATTTCATCATCCACCCTGTTAAGATGCTGCAGCGCTCGTGTGAGTGGGGCTCTCGACAGCAAGTTAGTTCTACTTTCAGGAGTAGCAAAAGTAAGTTTCCTCCGAACCCGTAAATCTAATCGTAATCTTTTGACATTACCTAAATAATATTTATATGCCTCGTGACTGGCTGGACATATGGACTGCCTTATGTAACAGCATCTGCATGTAAATATTAATGTTCACGAATTTGATTTTATACTTTTTCTTCATAGACAATAGGTATATTTCGTTCCATAGTTTATTTTTAAGCAAAAAAAAAGTTACAGTAACTTGTGTATGTGTGTATTTGATATAGATAAAACGAAGCATTACTAGCATTGAAAAATTGTGTAATATAGAAAAACAAAAGCAAATTAGAAATTTTAAATGTAGTGTGACCTGCCGTAATTATTAGAATAGTGCATTTAAATTAATATATTAAAATCTTTACCTCTACATGGGCAACGCCTTGGCGGTGTTTCTGGCGTTCCAAAAGTCAGGGGTATTGTCATGTCAACAGACGGCGGTATTACTTTCCATCAGGTGATTTATTTGATGGTGTCATGTTTCTATTCCGAACCGACACCATTGTTTAACCCAATGCCATAAAAAGTTTAGCGATATAAGGTACAGTCAATAAAAAACATTATATGTAAATAATATATTTAAAACATAAAAACAGTGAAAACCAAAAATCAACTTTTAACCAGTATAATTTACCTGACATATAACATTTAACCAGTATAATTTACCTGACATATAACATTTAACCAGTATAATTCACCTGACATATAATATTTAACCAGTATAATTCACCTGACATAAGTTTCTTATAATTTTGTAATAATTATGCTGATTTATGTCCTCTGACTGCTTGTTTATCCATAATGTTGTAAACTTATTATTCTGAAGCACTAAGATATTCCTTGATTAGTTATTTCGCTTATGTAAACCGGTGGCTTTGTTAATGGAGTACATAATGTATTGTGAAACATGAATATTTACATGCGGCTGTATAACGTTGTAGTTTGGTTTGCGAACACAATACAGCTACACGAAATTACTGTAGCAATAGAGTTAGTAAAATTTCATAATACATGATTTTAGAAGGAAAATTCAATTACTCAAAGATTTGTTGAGATTGTTGCAGTAGTTGAGGACACAAACATGCATTATTTAACTCAAATATTTATTTCATACAAGTGTATTTAATAAACAAAACATAAAAAAACCTTTTTACTCACCAGTTTAAGATCACACATGAAACAACTTTATTTATTGAGATTTTTGAACAAACATCTACATTTATGCATTTTTTAAATTTGATAACTTGGTTCCTAATATTTATAATTATAATAACCCAGCACGACACACACACTGACTTAACCCTGCACTAGGATATTATCATGTATCGCAGGTGCTTAGCAACGATATAATAAACTGCATAGATAAAAAAATACATCCTAGACAGGTAAGCGAAATAATGCGTCTTGCAAATAGCAAAGAGTTCCGCTCTCGCCGGGATTCGAGCCGTGTTTACCGTGTATTTGTATCTTGTTCCGATTAAATGGACCAAATAAAATAAATATACCTGTAATAATAATGAACACTACCTAGACTAGATTGGCCGGAAAAATATGAGAAACACAATGTACTAAAAAATTGTGCGGGAAAGAATAAGAGAACATTTTTAATAAAGTTTATGTTGCTTACAATAACATCATTTTACTACGAGCTGGCTACAGCCTCTTCATAAGAAACAACATCCAAAATAGTCAATAATTTTGTCTACTTTAAAACATTAACACAGCAGCAAACTAAAGTGAAGTTTATTGATATAAGATTATTAGTAAGTATCAAAAATAATTAAATTGACTCTTACGATGCCAGAACATCGTTTTTAGGGTTCCGTACCCAAAGGGAAACAACGGACCCTATTACTAAGACGTCGTTATCCGTCCGTCCATCCGTGGCCGCTATACCAAGAAATACTAAAATCATAAAGAAATTAAAAATTTAAGGTGGCCAAACAAGAAACATGATTTTTTCGATATTTTGGTTTGCTCTTGTTTCTTGTACGAAATTATATGAAGCATATAATGTTTAATTTATAAGGTGGTACGGAATCCATCACGTGTGAATTAGACTCACACTTGACCGGTTTTTTAAATTATTGCTTACTGAGAACAAATTGTTGTTATTGTCTGTTAAACCTTTTTGCTGATTATGCTGTTAAGACACCATGTTGTGTCACAGTGTAAATTGTAATTTTAATTCTATTTTTGATATTTGTTATGATTGTGATCTGTTGTGTTTAACAAATAAAAATAAAATAAAAATTACATAGTCTAAGGAGTTTTAATAATTCACGACAAATGAAATGCTTTACTCTGTAAACCAAGTATTTTATTTTAAACTCTTAAAACTATAAAACACTAATCATATTACATTATTATTAACAAAAAAAAAAACCTATCAATAAATAAACGACTTAAAGTTTCTTTGTCGCTCTTCTACTTTAACACAAAATTAATATTTTTTACATAAACAATAACTTAAATTATAGATAAATAAAAGGAATACTCTTTGGTTTTATCTTTTTTGTTTTTTTAAAGGGTACATATTACTAAGCCTCCGCTGTTACTCTTCGTTATTCCTTTACATTGACATAAATGAATGGAACAGTGAATGACAATGTTGAAATGGTTATCTTAATATTTAATCTGAGTGGTTACGAGACGCTGCGATGCTGAGCGTCGGCACCCGGGACCTGACGGCTACTGATAAAAGCACAAGCCACAGATGACATAGAATCACTTCTGTTATTACGTTCCGCAGATAGGTCAAAAGATGTTAAAATAGAAAAAAGATAACACAGGTAAATGTAAATTATTATGTACTAAAGTGAAACGTAAATTAAATTAAAATGTTTTGTTAGTGATATTAAATTGGTGAGTTTAGTTTAATGTTTTAATTAATTTTAGAAGACTACGTTATTTTAGTTAATTTAAAAGCTGTTTTAAACTTGTGTTTTGCAAATCAGGGTTTTTATCAATATTGTTTATGTTTGATAATATCTATGAATATGAGCGCTAATTTTAAATTGTAATTGTAAGGGCTGTATTAGGTACTGGTGCTTGATATAAAAAAAAACTGTCAGTGAGGGAACAAAAAAGAGATCGGGATATCCATTCTCATCACATGACATTAGCATAGGTTGTCTAACACGATTGTCATTTGAATCACGATTTGCCATAAAAAAATGCATTATTGATATTCATTCTTGGTGCTGGAACGAATTTGATGATCGCGATAAGATACTCGTAAAAGATTGAATGGAATTACATTACCGAAGCACCACGTTTTCTGCAGATTTTTTTAAATACTTATTGCTACTGATTGAAGTGACTGTTGTATTTGTTTTAATAAACTTTCATGATCCGTGAAACGTAACTTTAACACTTCCCCCTCTAACCCACGCCTTGATAACCCATGATTTAGGTCCCAGAGGGATTGGATACTGTACCTGACGACCCTGGTGTGCCTTCAAGTTTTTGTCGGTGGATAATAAAAATATGATTTGATAGTAAATTAGTTTACTGAGAAGTGACCGGTCTGCATATTTCATTTTTATTCTTTACAACTTTCTCTTCGATTGAAGAACGACTTGATACTTTAAAGTTAGCGACTCGATAACTTGTTCAACTTTTCTGAACGTCGGACAATTTTCAACACATCTTAATAATAAACAAGTGGGTGATTTCATTTATTGTTTTTATTTTGTTTTCTTTTTAAACCGTTCTTTTAAGGTTTCCGTACCCAAAGGGAGAAAAACGGGAAACTTTTACTAAATCTCCGCTGTTTGTCTATCTGTCTGTCAGTCAGCATGTTTAAAAAAATATATTAAAGGGGCTTTTTCGCTAAGCGATAATATCGCTCAGTAAAGGCAATGAATACAAAACAGCTACAAAAACAAATACAAACAATTTACAATTTTTTAAGCCTAACTCAGCCAGCTTAAACAAACATCGAGCCTCGTGCGATGACGGATTAGACAAGATGCCGTTAATAACACCGATGTTGTAATTAATTTTACCAAAAAATGATTTCCTACTAGAATCGTTTCGGACACATTCCATCAAAATGTGTTGAACGTATTCAATTACTCCACAATCGACACAATTTGGAGTCCAGACCTTTTTAATTAAAAACGCAAACTTATTTGATGCAATATGTCCGCAACGAGTCAGTTTGTTAAACCATATTAATACTCTTTTCAGAAAATGTCTTTCTGTTCGCCCTGTAAAAACAAATACTTAAAACACAAACAAATTAATAATAACTTAAGATTTAATCTTGTAAAATAGTACGAAACCAACGGACCGGTTGTCGTATTTATCACTTTTTGAGGACACGATAATATTCAAAAAGATAAATCACAGCAGTATACAAACTAAATTCTGATTTTATCCCGAGAAAACAACTTTAACAGTTGTCTGAACACAAATAAAACGTAATGATAACAAGTTAACGAACTAAACAACAACAAATGGCCACAATAACTATTGTTGAAACAACAGCGAAGTTAAATACCAGTCGAGTTCATAAACGAGGCTGACTGGTGCCTAATTGAATAATATATAAATCGACACCCGACTATAGAAGTGGACAAAGGCGCGTTAATCCGCACAAAACACGTCCTCGCATTCAATTATGTCCGAATCAAATGAACACCTAATAATATACAATAAATACCACAGCGGAAAAACACCTCTAACCATAAAATTCAATTCAATTTTTTAATCTGCGTGTTTGAATACGTCTGCAGGTTAATTCTCTAGTCTGTGGCCTAACCTCTGGGATGTCGCATCTTCAACAGAAGCCACAGCTCAGGAACACCCTCATTCAAAAAAAAGTTATAAATTTTCGATCTGCTTATTTGAATATATTTTCATGGTTGTTTCTTTAGTCTGTGGCGTAAGCTCTGGGATTTCACATGTTCTCACGCCATTCGTAGCATCGATGCCTACGAGTACGGACTACGCGCCGGCGTAGCTCGTAGCGCTACGTTTTTCGAAAGTGTTACGCGCGTTTATAAACTTTGTGTGAACGGTTTGGATTGTTTAAAAAATATTCGACAAGTGATAATGAAGTCAGGTTTAAGGACTGCTTTATATTATAACTGAAAAGGTACGTTCGAAATAGTTTTGGATTTTTAGAATCACGATTTTATGTTTGAATAATATACTATAGTGGTTTGAAAAATACGTTCAATTGAAAGTAAGTTATTTAATTATATGAAAAAACTGTTGCATAAAATAGATTAAGGATAAACATTAAAATTATTCATGCATTAAAAAAAACTGTATAACAAAATTAAATTTTTGCTGAATTTGAAAGTTGATTGCCTGATTATTATGTTTAAAAAATATATCCATTATTAAATATTTTTAAAAATAATTTCCCCCAAACTACATTTGTATTATGGTTACTACATTTGTATTTTGGTTACTACATTTGTATTATGGTTACTACATTTGTATTTTGGTTACTACATTTGTATTATGGTTACTACATTTGTATTATGGTTACTACATTTGTATTATGGTTACTACATTTGTATTATGGTTACTTTACAAAATATATAAGATATGATGATAGATATTTAACTATCAAGTATATATTTTATTGTTTTGTAATGTTTCCATGATGTCATCTCAAAAGAAATATTTATTCATGACTTCAGAGCAAATACTTGTATTCATCACCTAAATACCTGCCCTAGCCGGGACTTGAACTTTAGCCCTCTCGTGTCACAGCCAGCGGGTTCAACCACTGGGCCATAGAAGCCAATATCATTATTATGCAATAAAACTTTGTCGGTAATCTAGCGTGCAGTCATATGAACGATTGTAAAAACAACGCCATGGCGCATGAGTTTGCAAAACAACAGAAATCTTCTTTGAAAATTCCTCATTTGAGCACGTTACGTACGTTTATGTTTTTTTGTAACCAACTGGACCTAAATAGACATTCAGAATTCACCAAATGCAGGATTTAAAAAAACCGCACTGTACAGAATCAGATTATTTTCAAATCGATCAAACGTCAACATTTACAATTCGCATATTTGACACTTTTCTGTGGAGATTCCCAAAATGGTCCCTATAACGCGAATTGCTTTTTACGTCAAATTCAAAATGAAAGCCATTAATAAAGCTTTGAATGGCCTTTTTAACCCACGGGGACCTAGTAGTCCGATTAAATACAAGCTACAATGCTGCACTCATTCCATCTCACACACTCTGTTCAATTATGTTTGTGATTAGAGGATGTACAATTCTGCACATTGTTCTGTTGTGCTTATCGTCTTTTGAAAAAGGTCTTCGCGGGATAGACTGACTGTTCCAAACACAGTAACACAATTGTCGTGAAATGAACTCTCTGACATGATCTTCTAACGTGATTTCAACTTGAAGTTCTTCAAAATTGGCGTTTAAAGACGTTTAGAGGAACAGCAAGTATTGCTTCTGATACTGCTAACTTTCAGCTACGGTGACTACTTACCATCAGCAGGCTGTGAGCAAATTTTACTTTAGTGGTTTTTTAACGCTACCCTTTTGAATCTTTGCTACATTGTATGTGCTATCAGGATATTAATTTATATTTGAATAACAGCATCACAAAAGGAACCCTTACGTAAACCAACTTTTTATGCATTAGCTTCATATTTTCAGCCTTTTAAAGGTGCTGCAATAGAACCACGTAAAAATGTCCATTGTTGCCATAAAGCTATTCTTTAATCATGTGTTCCAGCTTATCCGATTTTATATCCGAGCTTTTAATATTGCTAATGGAAAATCTGATATAATGATTCATACGCTTGAATAGCTGTAATTTTTAATTAATTAATAACATAGATACATACAAGTAAGTCAAGAGCATGAGCTAATAAATTTACAAGTGGCTCAAGTTAAATATTGTTTATAAAAATTACACAAACGTTGAACCTAACATAAACTCACGCCGTAATAAATCCCTCGTTAGGGGTAGGCAGAGAAGTTAAACACCGTATGTTTATGATGAGTCCCAGTGTGACAGGTTCCAAATCTGTCACCACTATCCGGGCACAATGAGGAATATGGCAGCTACAATGCACGGCAAACCGAGACTCGAACCCTAGACCTGTCGGGTCGAGTCTTTCGGTTAACCGAGGCACGTAACAAACTAAACTAACTTGTCAAAATTATCTTTTTATTATTTTATTTTTTAAAATTTTTATACATCATGGGCAAACAAGCAGATGGCTCACCTAAAGAATAGTGATATCGCCTATGGACGAGGACGCCTATTTTGAACGCCTATTTAGAGATACAGATATTATAACTCACGTTCCGAGCGAGAACAGCGAACTTCTTCACGGCAGAACTAGAAAGAAGGGTGATACCAACCCAGATGATCTTGCACGTAGATCTGCCACCTGTGAAATAATTTGTATTTTTAATAAATAAGATTCTATGTTTCAAAGTACGAAAAAAACAATATTTTATTTTATATACAAACAACATAAAATATACGCTATTGTATGTACGAATGCCTTTTACATTAACAAACAATTTACTAGAAGCAAACATTTTGAAATGTACGTTCAAATACAAATTGAAACTGTTAACGCATTCAATTCAGGCTGTTTTAATCATTTACCTAATTATGTAGTTTTTGATCGGAGTACGTTTGTTAATTAACGCCGTCTAGTTTCAAAATAATGATACGTGACCATCTCCTCAAAGCTTAATCCATTATTATTATTATTATTATTAGATACTTTTATATCAAATTTTGTTCTTTTATCATTATTTTTGTACTTATTTGATTAATGTTGTTCTAATTTTGGTTTTTTTTTTTTTAATAATTTTCTTTTAATTTTATTTGATTTATTGATTTAACTAGTTTTAATTTGTGCGGTGATGGCTAATGTTATGTACACCGGTATAGTCATACATATCAGACCAAATAGTTACATATGATTTATTGTGTAAATTTGAATATGTATGATGTGGCAGTACTATTTAATAAATAAATAAATTAAATGATAAAATTTTGCTTTTGAAATTGATAAAAGATCGTGTTTTAGTTATTGTTTAAATTATAACTTACCCCATTACAATACATACATAGACTGGGCAGAACTTAGATGAAGATTAGACAAGTATAATCTTGTGTCTCAGTTTCTAATTACATCTAATTTACTATTAACAAGACGCATTGTTTCGCTTACCGGCTTGGATGTCGTATTCTAATCTATGTAGTTTACACCATATCGTTGCTTAGCATCTGCGACGTAATATTCTACAATCTGACTTCAGGGCTAGGTCAATGTGTGTGTCGTGATGTGGATAGTTTTTAGTGATTTATTTAAATATTAAAATAGTATAATACGACAGTAATTTACCCAACTGCGGCGGAGCCATAAAATGAGAGTCGTGTGTTTGACTGGTACATCCGAATTCCAAAGTCACATTAATTCAATAGTTACATTATTTCCATATTTGTAATTAAAAAAGCAAATCGTGTTTTATTTATGAGTCAAATAAATTATAAAAGCTTGAATATTCACTCATTGTTGTTCACAGGACAGGAAAAGTGATCATTTCAACAATGACTAGTGTAGCAGCGCTGGTTCTCCTGTTTCTGGCTACTGGTAAGTCTATACAAGTAATACTCATTTAAAAAACACAAAATATTTTAATGCCCTACTCGTGAAGCTAATCGAAGTTAACCGAAGACGAGAAACTTTTACTTCGGGGAACTTCGTACGGCTTCGGCCAACTTTTCGGGTCGAAGTGCGCGAAGCGTGGAAACTCCGAGCGACTGAGCTCTTCGCGAAGTTGCACGAGCAAACACTTCGAACTCTGACCTACTTCGTTTAACTTTGACTTTGATCCACTTCGCGAGTAGTGTATAGAGTCATTAATAATTTCTGTAAAAAACAGATGTCAATCAAGAAATATTCCATAAGAAATATATATGTTCATTTGTTTTACATTTTGACGAGATATTTTTATGCATTTTTATTTTGTGACTTATACGCTGTTTATAGAGTTTTTCGCCGCTTTGGTCCCACATTTTGAATTTATATTCGAGTTTAAAACAGAGAATGGAGCAATAATAAGTAATAATTAAGAGGAACACCGTCACTTACGTTAATGCGGAATATTTTCGTCTTTAAAACATTGCATTTAATTTTTAAACGCATTTAATACAAAAAAACATGATTATTCATCCAGGTCATTTAAGATAAAAATCCAATTGAAACATCAAACAAAGAACGCTATGGAAACCGATTCATCTGTAAATTAATCTTGACATACAGGAAATTCAGAGGTTTGAATGGAAAAATACGGATAGAATATATAATAAATGGTTAAGCCGAAATAAAATTTGGTCAGCCACAAAAAGCAGCAGATAAATCATTTGGTTACCCAAAAAAAAAAATTGGGGCAATAGAAAATAGTAATTTGCAATTAATTTGATATTGTTTAGTCATTTTAATAAAAATAACTATTTGATTAGCAAGATTTCATGAGTGGTCAGCTAGATTATATAATTGGTTAGCAAAAATAATATTGGTACTTGTAGAAGTCTCACAAATGGTTAGGTAAGGTTAAGTATTGTGTTCACAAAAAAATCGACGAAAAACATCTACTGTCCAGAATGACTAAAATTGCCGATTGATTTAATAATGTTTGCTAGCCTTGATTCGCTGACCAATTATCAATTTGTGCTGATTGATTACATTTGTCTGGTCACAAAAAGATAATCCACTTTATATAGCACCCAAAAAATACTTATCATAATGAGGTTTAAAAGTTAAAAATAGACATATACAATTGCTACCCTGTGCTGTATTTTCGAACTCTGAAAAGATACTCTCGCGACAACAGCTCGCGACAAAAAGCAATCTTTCGCCATTTTGCGTCGACTAGAGAGAGAGTCGAGTGGAGTGTGTCACGAGCTAAAGTCCCCTTCAGACGTTCGGTCGTGGCGATCACAAAAGCGCACGTCCCGTGTGGAGGACTCTTCACATCCTAATAACAAAATGAGCCGCCAACCTCCCATTACACAATAACGGTATTACTTTGCGAGATTAACTTTCCTAAAAAATGAGTATGTGAAAGGTTACTTAAGAAGGCAGTGATCATAACGGTATAGCAAGCATCCTTGAAAAACAAAATATCTAATGCACCAGAATCGGGATACCAGGAAACAATTGTTTTAAATGTCAGGAAATATGTTATAGAAAAAAATATACCAACTTATTATTTTTATTGAATATCAAGTTAATTATTCACAGTTAATTATTATTAAATTATTAACAATAAATCCGATTCGAATGAATCATTTTAAACCATTAGGCTCAAACATTGGCTTTACACTACTGACATGGTTATTTAATGAATTTATCGTCAAAACTTGAAACTGGAAATAAAACATTAACAGTGCAACCTTAACTAGAATTGAACGATTAACCACGGGGATATAATAACTAACAATAAATCAATTTGTGCATTTATGTGAACAACTAAAGTAGTTACGCATATTCCCTATTACTCTAATTTTATACAATAACCATAACTCAAATATACCTACTATTGTATGAGGTACATTACAATATTAATTTTATAACATGCTACAAGTGCACAGCAGCCAGCGGTGCACATTTACACTCAGCGTGTTTAAATAATACAAACGCAACCAGTAATGTTTCATTACGGGATTACTCTTAATTAAAAGTGATCAGGCTTTTGTGTTCTGAAATTAAAATAAATACAGAGTATTTTTTTAAAATTTGATTAATCCGAATTCGTATTTCGATACGTTGATTAATTAATAGTTTTTAATGGAATCATACATATTTTTGAGATGAAAAGCCGGTGGCTGGAAGGATGGCTTTTGTTTGGAAATCAGTATTGGTAACATTAACTAGCTATAGTCTATAATAATAATAACCACATCACGACACACACATTGACTCAGCCCTGCTGTAAGTATCGTAAGAACTTGTGGCACAGGTGCTAAGCAACGTTGGTATATGCTACATAGATAAGAATATAACATCCAAGACCGGTAAGTGGAACAATGCATATAACGCAAAGTCCCGCCCCCGCCGGGATTCGAACCTGGAACCTCTAGCGTAGCAGTTGGAGATTTACACCGCTGCACCACCGAGGTCGTCCAAAATAGTCTATAGTTAAGTCAACGTTCAAATATGTGTTATGATATGCTCTTTCTTTGTTAGAGACCTATGAGATTTTTTGAATGAATTGTTTCGTATTTTTACTGTTGTTATGTCTTAAAAAATAAACATAAATATATATATTCTAGCTCGTGTACTAACTGATTTTCATAACCTAGTCACAATATCATACGAACTGTGATTTTCATAACCTAGTCACAATATCATACGAACTGAGATTTTCATAACCTAGTCACAATATCATACGAACTGAGATTTTCATAACCTAGTCACAATATCATACGAACTGTGATTTTCATAACCTAGTCACAATATCATACGAACTGTGATTTTCATAACCTAGTCACAATATCATACGAACTGTGATTTTCATAACCTAGTCACAATATCATACGAACTGTGATTTTCATAACCTAGTCACAATATCATACGAACTGTGATTTTCATAACCTAGTCACAATATCATACGAACTGTGATTTTCATAACCTAGTCACAATATCATACGAACTGTGATTTTCATAACCTAGTCACAATATCATACGAACTGTGATTTTCATAACCTAGTCACAATATCATACGAACTGTGATTTTCATAACCTAGTCACAATATCATACGAACTGTGATTTTCATAACCTAGTCACAATATCATACGAACTGTGATTTTCATAACCTAGTCACAATATCATACGAACTGTGATTTTCATAACCTAGTCACAATATCATACGAACTGTGATTTTCATAACCTAGTCACAATATCATACGAACTGTGATTTTCATAACCTAGTCACAATATCATACGAACTGTGATTTTCATAACCTAGTCACAATATCATACGAACTGTGATTTTCATAACCTAGTCACAATATCATACGAACTGTGATTTTCATAACCTAGTCACAATATCATACGAACTGTGATTTTCATAACCTAGTCACAATATCATACGAACTGTGATTTTCATAACCTAGTCACAATATCATACGAACTGTGATTTTCATAACCTAGTCACAATATCATACGAACTGTGATTTTCATAACCTAGTCACAATATCATACGAACTGTGATTTTCATAACCTAGTCACAATATCATACGAACTGTGATTTTCATAACCTAGTCACAATATCATACGAACTGTGATTTTCATAACCTAGTCACAATATCATACGAACTGTGATTTTCATAACCTAGTCACAATATCATACGAACTGTGATTTTCATAACCTAGTCACAATATCATACGAACTGTGATTTTCATAACCTAGTCACAATATCATACGAACTGTGATTTTCATAACCTAGTCACAATATCATACGAACTGTGATTTTCATAACCTAGTCACAATATCATACGAACTGTGATTTTCATAACCTAGTCACAATATCATACGAACTGTGATTTTCATAACCTAGTCACAATATCATACGAACTGTGATTTTATTAGAGAAATGAATTGAATTAAAATACATGTATTAGCTAGAAATACGGTTACAATAAATGTTGGAGTCAATTCAATAAGTAGGTACAGAGCATTTGTAAGCATGGAAAATTATTTAAACATTTTGTCTGACCTCGGTGGCGTATTGGTGTAAACAGCCGACCGCTACTAGAGGTTCCAGGTTCGAACCCGAAGACCGGTGTGCGAAACAATGCGTCTTGCAAGTAATATAAAGTTCCGCCCCGTCGGAATTCGAACCCAGATTGCAACTCAATTCCCACCACTGCAACTCCTGGATCAACAGTGGGATCCTTTGAGCGAATAATGCCGCTGTGCAATGACCCACAGGCTGTGCCCGGACACCCTACCGGCTGTCTTGGACCCGCAACGAACTTAATCAGAAGAAATAGGAGGTAGTAAAAAAGCGGTAGTATAGTGGTCAGTATCCCCGCCATACCCTGGATGTATAAAAACGTTGCTGTTTCTGGAACAAAGATAATCGCCAGTGCTTTTTCAGATAAATGTTACCTTGAGCATATGGCAACTGCTGCGTCCTCGTTTACTTAGTGAAGGTGTTGGAAAGTTCTTCAATTATGATCATACAAGTCAAGATTCTTCAAACGATCATCTCTATAAGCTTGCATCTTTTCAACGCAGCTGCAGCATTCGTTTTAAAAATTACAATTTTATCCTAAAATAAATTATTTATTTTATGTGGCCTGGTTACAGTAAAATAACGCTATCTAGATATGCACTTTCGGCTTCAATTTTAATATCCAGCATGCGAGATACCACCGCAATGTGCATCTACCACAAAACTCCGACACATCATATCTAGGGCCGGACTATCCCTTGTTTTACATGGCAATAAAGGCGATAACCGCTTGGATTCAAGCTCAGCTTACAAGAGTAACGCGATCACGCATCGCGGCCCGGCGCAATTTGTGAAAGAATCCTCGTTTTCATTGTTTCGTATGAAAATAATAATTTTGTAGTTTTAAAAACTCCAGGTTTTTAAGTTTTCTCTCTCTCTAAACTGACAGATGCTTGTATGCATTTCATTTGAATTCTCGTACGAAACTGGTTACAGCAGCTTTTAGCGAGTGCGATTGTTTTTGTTTGTCGAAAGTACTAGGAGTTCAGAGCTGCTAGCAAGTGGATTACAGCTCAGGAAATGCATTTAGGAAGAAAGAGCTTTACAAAATACGTTTTGATTTTAGCACCGAATTTTCTGGCGCTGCTTAGAATAGATTAATTCGATTTTTGAATTAGCGTTTTAAAGGTTCCGTACCTAAAGGGTAAAAGCAAGACCATGTCAAAGACTTCGATGTCCGTCCGTCTGTCAGCGGGCTGTATCTCATGAACCAAAATTTTTCCTTGCACTAGTGTTTCCTTTACGAATACAAATGAATTGCTCTATTCAGGCTTTGTAGCCCCGCTGCTCTATATCCTGAATGTATTAAAATAATTGCTGACTCTATTACTGTGCCTCAGCTGTCCGTATTATCGAATCGTATCAGCGGGCTGTATCTCATGAACCATAATAGCTAGACTCATGAAATTCAGAGAATGTCTATTTCTGTTGCTGCTATAACAATAAATACTAAAAACATAAAGAAATCAAAAATATATACAAGGGGGCTCCCATACAGGAAACGTGGTTTTGTTACATTTTTTTTCCTTGTTCTTGTTTCTTTTACCAAGCGATCTAAAAAGTATAAAGTTTATTCTTTTAAAATGATATGGAACCCGTAATGTGCGAGTCCGACACTTGACTGTTTTTTTATTTATGTAGAATAACGTATATATGCTATATATAAGATTTATCACTTAAACTTAAAAAAAGTGTATCGTCTTGTAATATATTTTTTTGTATATTAAAAAGAATTTCTAAAATTTATGTTTTTGTTTAATTTTGATACAATTAATAATGTACACGTTCGAACAATGTAGTTTGAGATGACGTTCTTAAGTCTTACGACATAAGGATTGATATTGCTTAATTTATAGCAAGATGTGTGGCTGTACGTCAGGATTGTCGATCTATTTCCGCATTCCATGCTCAAAGGCTCGTTAGTTCAGGTCTGGACTGAGTCTGGCAGGCAGTGCACTTGCCGGATCACTCGCTCCACTGCACTCGCATGCTACACGCCTGGCATGCTCACCCAAATTATAACCGAGCTATGTAACATAGACTATGGAGAGTGCGTTCTCCCTGAAATCTAAATATTTCACAACATGATGATTCTCTGTAAAGTATTTAATTTCGAAAATTATTTTATTGAAAATTTTGAATAGGTCGGTATCTCTGCTATTAAATAATGCATGGTTTTATAAAATAATGTATTCAATTATTCAATATGCATGCCTTCAGGGGGAAAAACGTGAGACCTAATAAAACAATGTGACATCCTTTTGTAAGTAAATTTTATTTGATTAAAATTTCGGTATCTGTGCTTTTTAATCGCGAATTAATAGTTAATCAACGGCCAAAGAAATCCAGTTTTGATTAAACAGTTTTGGTCTGACGACCTCGTTGGCGCAGTGGTGTAAACAGCCGGCTGCTACGCTTGAGGTTCCAGGTTCGAATTCCGGGCAGTACTTTGTGTTATTTGCAAGACGCATTGTTTCACATACCAGTCTCGAAAGTTGTATTCATATCTGTGTAGTATATACCATATCGCTGCGATACAAGTTTATCTTAATGCAGGACTGAGTCAATGTGTGTCGTGATGTGGTTATAATTATTTGTTATAATGATAATTTTAATTGTTAAAGCCTCAAAACATTTAAGTAGCAAACAGCGAAGGTTACAGTTCCAGCTTATTAATAACCGGGGGACGCCATTTTGGAAGGCAGAGATAAAAAACTGTTGAAGCTGAGAATATTAATGAGAACAGATCGGTACGCAATCAAACGAGGATTACAGGCAGACTGCTGACAAACGTATAACACGGCAAATGAAACGTAGCAGTTTCAAGTGGCGCTAGATTAACTAGAAACTTTATTGGAAAAAAAATCATTCGCGGTAAACGCCAATGTCAGGTGATGAAAACAACCAGTGGTATATAAATGTTTATTTAAACCCGGGAAATAAACAAATGATTCACCCGATGTCGAAGTAAAATAATTTTTATTAAAGTAAGTACTTAAAAATTGTTTCAAAACGCTATTTCTACGGAGAAGAATCCGACAAAAAACTTCCGTAGTTGATTTTTTCAAAATATTCACAATAAATTAATTAAAAATCCAGTTTTCTAATTATAAACCAAATTTCTTTAAATTAAAGTTTTATAAACCAATCTTTATGAATGAATGAATGGTTTATTTGCTGAAACATGGGTACATTGTTGGTGTTACATATAAAATCATCGGGCCTGCATGTTTTGCCAGAGAATGGCGTGCAAATTGTATTTACATAGTATTTAATGAGATGGTAGCTCAGTTGTTACGTGCATTGGTACCGACCGACCCGACCCGACATGTTAAGGGTTCGAGTCAGGTTTCCGTACATTGTAGCTGCCATGTTCCTTATTGGGTCTGGACAGTGGCGACAGATTCGCAGCGGCGTGAGTTTATGTCAAGTATTTAAGGAGATGACTTCAACTTTAAAATAAATACAAAAGATACAATGAATGTAACTTACGATGCCCTTTATCCGAAAACGCCGACAGCATTGCCAGTGATGGTTTTTTTGCTCTAAATTGGCATAGTATTTGCGGTGTGTTTGTTGTCATGAGACATCAAGACATTGTCGTGTCAATAGGCGGCGGTATCACATTCCAATGGGAAAAACAATATAACTCGATGTCTGATCTATTGAACATTTTGATTAATATTAAGATTTAATATCTTATATTAAGGATTAAGGAAAAATTATAAAATGTAAAAATTCACCTTGTGAATGAAATAACCGAATAATTTTTTCTCACCAATTCAGATAAAGTTGTTACTTCGTGTCTGTATTTCAACCTGGGAATTCGGATGATTACATAAGAGAATGCATCATTTACACCCAAGCAAATTAAATACTGTAAAAAATCAAGTTCAAGAAAGTTTGTGAGGATGTATGGATGTTTGTTACTCTTTCACGCAAAAACTACTAAGTGGATTTCAATTAAACTTTACAATTATTTAGCATTTATACATCAGAATAACACATATACTATAAATTACAATGATACTGTGTGAATTTTACAAAATATAAAGATCAATGTCAAGTTATTGAAAATCCTATCAGAACAAACTTGATTTCTACGCGAACGAAGTCGTGGGCAAAAGCTATTATTCAATAGGTTTATTATAAGTTAAGGTTGGTTAATACGAACATCAACATCGACGACCTCTGTGGCGCAGTGGCGTAAACAGCCGACTGCTACGCTAGAGGTTCTGGCTTCGAATCCCTGAGGGGCGGAACTTTGTGTTATTGTTTCGCTTAACAGTCTTGGATGTTGTTTTCTTAATTATGTAGTTTGTACCATAGGGTTGCTTAGTTCCTGTGACACAATCAGGCTGAGTTAGTGTGTGTTGTGATGGGGTTGTTATTATTATTTCAAATAAATCAAACCATTTTATCAAAACAGAAGCAAAAGTTAAATTTGATAATATTCCCGGCCCGGGGAAGTGATTTAATTTGGAATTAGCTTCATTGTTCGCAGCCGCGATATCTCGAAGATTAATTATAAATTCTGCGCGTGACCTGACTACCAAACTGTGGATCTAACAAACAAAGACAAGAATAATCCGCTCTGTCCACAGCGGTGACCTGGCAAACAATTCTACTTAAGATAATATAAAATTGGTGCAACTATTTCGCAGGAAGTTAAACGTGACAGAAGCACACTCGTGATCTCGGCTATCTACTTCATACAGTGAATGACAAGAACATATATCCGTTCTGGTTTCGCAAAACAATATTTTAAATTAATTTGTGTTGTTTTGACGACTAACGCGGACAATGGCTTGTACAAAGTGCGTTGCGTTTAAATTCAAAAGTGACATATAAGAGTCGTATATTAATGCCAGTTACAACGTTACTGACACGGATAAAGTCGATCCATCTCTGTGACATCTCGATATTATAATTTCTCAGTTTTATTTAGTTCCTCTATCACAGGTTTAATAGAATTTCATAGGTCAAAATCTTAACTGTTACCACAACAAAATGGCATATTTCTTAAATAAAAACCTGAATATGAGTGTTAATTTTCAATTACAAAAACAATCAAAGTGAAAAATGTTAATGACAGATATCACTGTCAAACCAAATATCCCACATGTCATATCGAGATGGAAGGCTACAAAAGTAAAGAATTTGAAATATTTTAAGTTAAATGGTTTTATTGAAATTAACATCACTCATAGTTCATTTATTTGCATCAAAATGTGTGTGTGTGCATTCTCCTTTTTTGTTTTTATTTGGCGGACATATTGCATTTTTTTTTTCGTGGTGTACTATATTCTTCTAGCCAAGCTCTTTAATTTAATACGAAACTAAGTAACTAATTGAAAAAACATGTAGTCCGCCATTTTGTAGCGATGACCATCTTGGATATACAATGACACTGAATATATTTTATTGTATTGCCATCAGAACTAAAGCTGTGTTCCTAAAATCAGGTCGATTTTTCAACAGAAATGGGGTAAAATTTCAATCACTAAATTTGACCCAAACTGGTCAAGCTAAATTAAATCCTTTAATAATTAACTGTTGCTATAATTTTCTTGATAAACACCTACCAACTTATTGAAAAACTTTATTTCTTAATTTACATCTTCAAAATATGTATGTGTGTATTTATATGCATGTATGCTTTGTATGTATGTATCTTTTGAAAAATGTATGAATGGTTGAGAAGATGTACAACATGAGGGTAATCTCTCATTCTATTCCGTCTAACAGAGCCGTATAAATTTTGCGGGAACAGTAATAATTTTGGGCAGACGGATCCTTGTCCCTGGGCGCAGTTAGCCTGTTTGGCTTTACAATGGAAATTATTCTGCCAAGTGAAGCAATGATGCCTCTCCGGAGACCCGCTGCGGTTAAATTCCGCAGGCCCAAGTTTTAGACGCTAGCAGAGCACTGACGATTTAATAATAAAAAACGATATGGACAAAAGACATTATTTTTTGTTAGCCTTAACAAATATAGAGTAAATATTAAAAGTAAACAATTATATTCATTAATTTGGAAAATAAGGGTTGCTTTTCGGGGACTGGGAGTGTTAATTTTTTTTCTTCTTTCGTCTTTTCTTGTTTACCAGCAGTACTTAGTGTGTAAATGCTTAACCAGTGAATATCTGTAGTGCTGTTCAAGTGTGGAGAAAGTGAAATTCGACGATTTGGCTGCTCTTATCGTCATCTCCCAAGTTACTTATTAGAGCCTACAGTAATCATACTAGCGTGTTACTGTAGGAATACATTATTCCATCTATTATCCTTATTGAAACTTGATAATTAATTTTAATTGATACTGGCAAAATACTACAGTACAGTAGTATATTTAACCTTATAATAATAGTATAAAATGGGTAATCTTTGAATCTACTGATGCAATTTAATAAAAAAACACAAATAAAATTTATAGTTGACTCTTAATGAGGACAATTTGACAGAGCACACATTTTAATAAAACTAAAGTTGTTAACTCGCTGTTGTATCATAACTTGAATCAGATAGTCATTGAGTTGGGTGATAGGACGTAGTTACAGAAGTTGATAGTAAGATCAGACGAGACCTGCGAAAACTAAGGGTTTAGTTTTCAAAAATAAAAATCAAGAAACTTAAACAAACAATAAAATTAATTGAAGCTCGTTTATGTATTTTTTATTCCTATCCTTAAAGCCTTAAATTAATTATTGGCCCCCGCTGTGCTCAGTATCAATAATTAATTTATGTTTGTATCAATAATTCTTTTCACTGTCTTTTTCAAGGTCCGCTAGGTTTTGTGGTCTGCTGTATGGGAAGTGGCTCTTTGCCGCCTGGTTTTAAAAAGTCGTAACGTCGTACTACGTGATGCCAGCAGAAGCAAGCAAAAGCCGGCTGCGCAGGAGTTTTGGATTTGACCTATTGTGGTTTCCAGACCAACCTAAGCCTGCTGCCACATTAAAATTTGTTTGCTGCATATTCCTGGTCGCGGTTCATTTAAGGCCACGTGTCTTAAATTTAACCTGTCCCTGCTTCATTGGGGCCATTGAACAAGAAGCAACTTGGGACACGTGCTGACGCACCCCATTCAGCCGACATCACCTCCAAAAGGAGGTTGGTGAAGGTTCCGCTTCTGGTGAGAGCAACGCAGACACGGCCTTTAACTTCAACTTCCTCAATCCAATGTACTTCGTACTTGTACTTCGGGCGTGGCTCTTCTCGTCTCCGGCCTGATCTCCTACCACGTGCTAATCCTTGTGACTTGTGTTCTTCTATTTTACGGTTCCCTTGACCAGAAACTGTGTGTGTGTGTGTGGTGTAAACAGCTGACTGATACGCTAATGGGATTTTGTGTTATTTGCAAGACGCATTGTTTCGCTTACCGGTCTCGGATGTTGTATTCTTTTCTAAGTAGCATATACCATATCGTTGCTTAGTTCCTGTGACACAAGTGACTGCAGGGCTGAGTCAATGCGTGTGTCGTGATGTAGTTATTATTGAGCAATGTAAGTAAAATAGTTTTTGAAAATTTAACTAGGTGGCAACACAATATATATGAAGGTCTTTTGTAACTAAGTGTTCTTGCTGTAATTCATCTTATTACCAAATAAAAGTTATATTTGTGCTAATTACTATCGTTTCTTTGATAATTGACCCATAATCCTTCAGGTTATGGGCCCAGCAGATTCTGCAATTGAAAGTTTTAAGAAAAATAGCAAAGAAAAAGTTACAATCGTATTGTGAAGAAATTGACAAAATAACCTCAAAATGGATTCAATGCGGTCAATAAACTTAGAAAAATTTGATGGAAATAACTTTAAGCAATGGAAATTCCAGATAAAGTGTGCCCTAAAAGCAAAAGGGATTGATATTTCAGTGCCTAAACCGGCTGGAAATAATGTTGAATGGACAAAGAATGATGGCATGGCCATGTTTATTATAACATCTTCGATGGACTTCAAACAAATAACTTTAATAGAAAATTGTGAAACTGCTATGGAAATAATGACTAAACTTGAATCAATATACGAACAGAAGAGTGAATTATGTAAAATGTTGATCCATGAAAAGTTTTACCAGTATAAAATGTCTACAAATGACAGTGTAGCTCAACACATTTCTAAGGTGGAATCATTGGCCAAGCAGTTAAAAGAAAGTGGCGAAAGTATTAGTGAAATGGCTGTGATAACAAAAATACTTGGAACACTGCCTCATAAGTATAGATCACTCCGTCAAGCGTGGATGTCTTTGGATCCAGAGCAACAGACTCTTGTCAATCTCACTGCTCGTTTGTTAGATGAAGAAGCTAGTTTACAGTGTGAAGAAGAACAAGAAACCGCTCTTCTTGTGGCTAAGAAAGGATGGAAAAATAGCCCAAAACAAAGCGAGCTGAATAGAAATGCTAGTAATTCAAATCAAAATAAAAACAGTAAACACAGATTTGAATGTTATAATTGTGGGAAACGAGGACATTTTTCTCGAGAATGTCGTGCTCCAAAGAAATCCAAGTATAGAAAACCTCAACAGGAAGGTGCAGACTTGTTAGCGTTTAATGTAGAAACCAAATTCCATGAAGCTGAAGACAATGTGTGGATTTTAGACAGTGGTGCCTCTGCACATATGACCTATAGAAAGGAGTTCTTTGTAGAACTATTTGAATGTAACCAGAAATCATTGACATTAGGAAACAAACAGTCAGTGGAAGTGGCTGGCATTGGCAAGGTGTTAATAAAGAGATGTGTCAATGGACAGTGGGAGAACAGTGAACTAGATGATGTATTGTATGTTCCGAATTTGCGACGAAATCTGTTCTCAGAAGGTGTGATAATGCGTAAATCCTATATCATTATCAAGAAAGACTCTGGTGCATTCATTTACAAAGGTAATGACTTGGTAATGTGTGCAACAATAACAGAAAATAATTTATATGAATTGAAAATTAAAGCTGTGGTCTCAGATACCTGTAACTTAGTTCAAAGTGATCAAAATAACATTAAAATGTGGCATGAAAGACTGGGACATGTTAACCTAAAACAAATCAAGAGTATGAGTGCTGATAATGTGGTAGAAGGCTTGAAACTGAATAACAGTGATAAAACTGATTTTGTTTGTGAAGCATGTGCATATGGAAAGCAGTGCAGATTTCCATTTCACAAATCTATACGAGGAGAACTACAGCCAGGTGACCTTGTATATAGTGATGTCTGTGGACCTATGAGTCATACATCTATCCAAGGTATGAGATACTTTATATTATTTAAGGATGCTGCTACAAGTTACAGGCATGTATATTTTGTCAAACATAAAAGTGATGTGATGGACATATTCATGAAATACAATGCTATGATCAAAAATAAATACATGCATAGTGTCAGAATATTGCATACTGATAATGGAAGAGAGTATGTGAATAAAACCTTCAATGACTATCTCAGCAAAGAAGGTATAATTCATGAGTGTACTGCGCCTTATACACCAGAACAAAATGGGCGTGCTGAAAGAGAGAACCGTACCATTGTGGAGAGTGCACGTTCAATGTTGTATGCGAGGGATGTGTCACTGGAATTATGGGCGGAGGCTGTGAATTGTGCAGTATATTTATTAAACCGGACTTCCTCCAGCCAAACTCCTAAGAAAACACCATTTGAATTATGGAACGGGATCAAACCTCATATAGGCCATGTGAAGGTGTTTGGAAGTATTGGATATGTACATATTCCTAATCAGCTAAGAACTAAACTTGACAAAAAGAGTGAGAAAATGATACTAATTGGGTATGATAATAACAATTACAGGATGTTCAATCCAGAAACCAAAAAGGTTAAAATATCAAGAAATGTAATTTTTGAAGAACATAATGTTCCAGAGATAAGGAAGAATATTACACAAATATACATTGACGATGAAGTGAAGACATTAGGACAACAAAATCAAATGCAAGAAACAAATGTAGAGGATACTCTTGTGGAAACTTCATCATCAGAGAATGAAGATAGCATGTTGAGTTGTAATAGTAATGACCCTACATATGAACCTTCTCAAGAATTAGATGATGATTTAATTCAAAGCAACATAAATTTGAGACCAAGGATTAATAGACGTTTTGAAGCAAACCTAATTGAACTGTCAATGCCACAAACGTATGCTGAAGCGATGAAAAGTCCACAAAGAAACGACTGGTTGAAAGCTATTGATGAAGAATTGCTTGCACATGAAGAGAATAATACTTGGACTCCAGTAGAGAGGTCTGGTCAACGTACGCTTACTACAAAGAGGGTTTTTGCTATAAAAAAGGATGAAAATGATCAGGGAAAACGGTTTAAAGCTCGTTTGTGTGCACGCGGATTTAATCAAATAAAAGATATTGACTATCAAGGAATATTCTCTCCAACAACAAGATATGACTCTATTAGAATTATCCTTTCTATTGCAGCTAAATATAATTTAGAAATTCAACAGTTTGATGTAAAGACTGCTTTTTTGAACGGGTATTTGGAAGAGAATATTTTTATAGAAGTACCAGAAGGAATTTCATTTAAAAATGATTGTATCCTAAAACTTAATAAATCACTGTATGGACTTAAACAGGCGTCTCGTTGTTGGAATAGAAGATTCACTGAGTTTTTAATAAAATATGGTTTTGTGCAATCTCAGGCTGACAGTTGTGTTTATGTAGGTATTTTTAATGGGGTGAAAGTATTCATAATAATTTATGTTGATGATGCACTTGTAGTCTCTTCCAGTTCCTCAATGATTAAAAGAGTTTTAGAATATTTGAAACAAACATTTAAAATAAAAGAATTAAAATTGAAATATTTTGTGGGAATGGAAATAGAGAGAGTAAATAATTGTATCTGTATTTATCAAAGAGATTACATTGAAAAATTAATAGAGAAGTTTTGTATGAGTGATTCAAATCCTGCCAGTACCCCTGCAGATGTAAATGTTGTTATTTCAAAGAAAATGGATGAAAATATTATTAATTTTCCATACAGAGAAGCTATAGGGTCCTTGTTATTTTTGAGCTCTGTTTCAAGGCCTGACATTTCTTTTGCTGTAAATGTTTTGAGTAGATATGTAAACAATCCAAGTCAACAACATGTAAATGCCATTAAACGTGTTATTAGATACCTAATAAATACTAAAGATTTATGTATATGTTATGGAGAAAGTAGTGATCTCACTGGCTATTCGGATTCAGATTTTGCAGGTGATGTAGATACGCGTAAGTCTACTACAGGTTATATTTTTAATATGAATGGGGGACCTATAACATGGTGTAGCCAGAAACAGAAGACTACTGCTCTCTCCACAACTGAAGCAGAATTTGTAGCTGCTTGTGAAGCTGCAAAAGAGATATTATGGTTACAGCAATTATTATTAGATTTAGGTGAAAATATTACATCTGTTCCATTGTATGTTGATAATCAGAGTGCAATTAAGTTAATTAGCAATCCTGTTTATCATAAGAAAACCAAACACATAGATGTGAAATTTAATTTTATAAGGGAAAAGGTTGAGTTGGGTGTAATTAAACTAAATTATATTCCTAGTAACAGTCAATTAGCAGATATGTTAACTAAAGCGTTACCAACTCAAGCTTTTATCTATTTAAGAGATCAAATTTTGTTTTTCTTTTCACAACTCTAATTTCAGTAGGAGTTTATTTTTTTTATTTGTACCTAGTTTAAATTTTAGTGGGAGTATTGAGCAATGTAAGTAAAATAGTTTTTGAAAATTTAACTAGGTGGCAACACAATATATATGAAGGTCTTTTGTAACTAAGTGTTCTTGCTGTAATTCATCTTATTACCAAATAAAAGTTATATTTGTGCTAATTACTATCGTTTCTTTGATAATTGACCCATAATCCTTCAGTTATTATTATTATTCCTATCAATTTCATAAATACCAGTCCACCTTGGAAACCAACCCCATCTCGTTTTCTAGCTAGCATTTTAAATAAGTTATAGCACTGACCCTAACATAAAGTTTTCTTGGTTTGTAATAAATTTTAAGTGGTAGCAAATAAAGTCTGGAAACACACACTTGAATGTTTTCTTTTAAGTAACAATATAATTGTTTCAATAAACTGTTTCGTCTTTATTATCTATTTTATAAATAACTTGACTTAAATAACCATCTTGTTCCATCTATTTGAGATATTCAAGCTATAACAATTAACTCAGGCCAACTATTTCCAATTTGATAAGTTAGTTTCTAGTTTGTGACAATCGTATCTTCGAATTACAATAGACGAGAGAGTTAATCTCTTTAGTCTATATACAGTCTCTTGTTCGTCTTAACTAAATAATAATTAAACCACATCACGACACAATACACATTGACTCAGTCATACAGTAAGAACTTGTGACGCAGGCATAAAGCAACGATATGTAAAAACTACATAGATAAGAATACAACATCCAAGACCGGTAAGCGGATCAATGCGTCCCCGCCGGGATTTGAACCCAGAACTTCTAACATAGTAGTCAGAATAAGTCAAAAACATTAAGTACTTCTTAAGTTTACTAATTGAGACATAAATATATTTTTAGTTCATTTCGTAACAGAAGCAAGAACAAGCAAAAAATGCACCCGACATTTAATTTCTTCATGTTTCTAGATTTTTTTTGTCCACTGATAGACGGACAGACAGCGGTGGCTTATCAAAATGGTCCCGTTTTTCACTGATTGGGTAGGAAACCCTAAACAGCATTAAATTATAATCACTACAAAAAAAAAAACTAAAGCAAGATTTCAAACAAGCAAATGTGAAAAGGCATGTTCCACCTCAGACTCCATATCCGCTAAACATCAGGTGGGATTGGGGTCAAATGCATGCCTAGTTGTAAAAAAAGATTTTCGAACTTTAGTGTAAAATACACTCACCCAGACCTGCTGAGCTAGAGTCTAAATATTTTCATACAACGCCAAATACTAGTTCGGAACAGAAAACACGTTAACCTGAATACTCTTTGCAATACATTTTATTCCTCTCCTAATTTTATTTCCCTCTATTCTAGCTGTTGGAAATAACAAGGCGACGGATTCAATTGTACATCGGCGGCGATTGGAATTGGCCAAGCGTGAGCCTTTGACGGCCATCGCTGCTCTGTGATTGGTTGACGCCGATTGCACTGACCGGCACGTTCTCGGCGTATACGCTGTTTTATTTCACACTTACAAGCCACTGCATTGCTTTTCTGCAGAACTATTTAATCATAATTAATTAGTCGGTCGATTTTTTTAAGATGAAGGATCGTGGAAAGTAAATGTTTAACAAAAATTTGCTTTTAAACTGGTTACCTTTTAAACAAATTAATTATTTATTTCATTTATTACATTACATTACATTCACAAATTATATTTTTAACTCTAAAATCTTTTTATGTTAAAAAGTTGAAAATAATTAAAAAAAAAAATCATTTATAATGTAGTGTGCTTGATATAAAATTAAATGCTTGATAATCATATTATTCAATTACATTACTTTTAATTCGTAAGCCATCAATAGGATAACAATATTGCTTTGCTTCGAAGAGCTAAAATAGCTGATTAGGCAGACTCAAATTGAATCTCACTGTCGACTAAATTCTTAGTATTTCTTAATAATCAGCGACAGTTAAATAAAAAAAAAGTTAATTTTTTCCTATTGGTTACACGAATCACGAATCAATTTTGATTACACGTGATTTATATGTGTATGAAAGCGGTCAAGTTTGAATCGGAATATCACTTGATGGGTTCCGTACTATTTATTTTTTGGTGAAATTTTTAGATAATTCAAAATCATGTTTCTTGTTTAAAAGCCCCCTTTAAATTTAAAATTATTTAGTATTTTTTGTTATCACAGAAATAGACATTCTTTTAAAATAGAAATTCTATTATATCATATGAGACACAACCCGCTGGCATACGGATGGACGGATAGCGAAGGCTTAGTAATATGTTTTTTTTGGTTAAGGACCCCTAAAATGTATAGAACAAATAAACACATTTGTCATAGAATCCCATTATTTTCGATGAATTGCAGTAAAAATAATATTAAATGAAATGTCAGAAAAGCATAAAATATACCAGGCGTCCATCATTGCTGAGGATGTTCCTGTGGAAGCTAAAATTACTTTGTAACATCTTCACACGCTATCCAGAGGTTTCTACTTGAAATTGCAAATTCCTGTGAAACCGACTGGATTTGTTCTGATTCATTGTAATACCGGCTTTCATTGCCGACGCTCCGACGTCTAGTTTTAAACGACGAAAATCGAACCACAGCCGAATGTTTCCTACTACTAAAGTCTTTCAGTCGGGTCAGTCTGGCTCGCAGATACATTCATTGCGATCGAACTTTGTTTGATATATATGGCATCAATAACCTTACTCCGAAGACACCGACACGTTGCTTTCGAAAGCATTGTTATCGTTCTTTTAATGTTCGGTCGGTGTAGAAGTCGGAAATGGTTCTACCTGGATTTTTTATTACTCAAATAAATCATTTTGTTTTGGATAATTCACACAGTATCTTTGTAATTTATAGTATATGTGTTATTCTGATGTATAAGTTAAATAATTGTAAAGTTTAATTAAATCCACTTAGTAGTTTTTGCGTGAAAGAGTATCAAACATACATACATTCTTACAAACTTTCGCGTTTATAATATTAGTAAGTACTAGCGGCCCGTAGTGGCTTTGCACGGGTGAACAGCTACTCCAAATATTAGTAAGTACTAGCGGCCCGTCCTGGCTCTGCACGGGTGAACAGCTACTCCAAATATTAGTAAGTACTAGCGGCCCGTCCTGGCTCTGCACGGGTGAACAGCTACTCCAAAATTTTAGTAATTCTAACGGTGGAATAATTTTTGAAATCGGTGCAGTAGTTTTTGAGTGTTCGTTACAAACATACATATTTTTCCTTTTTTAGAGGACGTGGTAGCTAAGTTTGTTACGTGCCTTGGTTAACCTACCGACCGGACCCGACAGGTCGAGGGTTCAAGTCTCGGGTTGCCGTACGATGTAGCTGCCACGTTAGTGAAACTGGGACTTAACATAAACATGCCAAATGCGGTGTCTAACACCTCTGTCAACTTCTAGAGGGATTACGGCGTGAGTTTAATAATAATAATAATAATAACTATATCACGACACACACATTGTCTCAGCCCTGCAGTAAGTATCGTAAGAACTTGTGTCGCAGGAACTAAGCAACGATATGATATATACATAAGAATACAACATCCAATACCGGTAAGTGAAACAATGCGTCTTGCAATTAACACAAAGTCCTGCCCCCGCCGGGATCCGAACCGGGAACCTCTAGCGTAAAAGTCGGCTGTTTACACCACTGCAACACCGAGGTCGTCAAAGGTATCGAGGTTTATGTATGTTATGTTTTTATAAAATTTTCCTTTTTATTGCATTGCTATAGATACTTATTATAGATTCTTCCGTTCAGATTTCAGAATTGATCTTCACTAATCGTTTTAATATAGAATATATCTCAGTAGGTTATATAAACACTGGTAATAATAGTTAAGCCCCAAACAGTGCAGTTTAGGGGGACAGTAGTAAAGCCGATGTACAGCCGCTAAGCCACTGCAGTCCCAGCGCCGGATTAAACACTGACCTACATAACAGTGCCCAGTGCTATCAGAACAGCAACATTCACTCGTTTAGTTCTAGAAGAATCAATTATTTTAATATTAACACCTCTACGCTTTATTAATCTTCATTCTATTAGTAAAAAATCTTAATCAAATCTTAAATAGGTTTAAAGATATTTATTTATAATAAGAACTTATATAATATACAATGTGTATGAGACGGTTCACTTAGAATGAGAAATAATAATTTAATTTTATAATTATTATTATTTTTGACGCAGCGCAGCTTCCAAATGCTTCCGAGTAGACAATATAATAAATACGTACGACTGGCGGCAAGAACGCGCGCTTTGTAAAAACTTTCCCGACTCACCCTTATAATACCTAGTCAGGTCATAAATTCTGTTTATTCCCACCATTGTAACCATTTACCTAATAGATATCTTGTTGGAATACCCAGTGCCTGTTATTGAACATGGTATGAGAAACAAATTCCACAAGGTTCGTCAGGACTGTATTTTGATACACAACTGCATTCGTTTTTACACCTTTCTCACAAAAATGTACCTCTGTTAAGCCCCAATAAGAAACTCCCAACCATACCATGAGCGAGGATGGAAAATGACCTTGTTGGACACGCGGAATACGGTTGCTCGCTTCTTCACTACTGTGTGCGTACACCTTATCATTTTGTGTGTTGTAGCTCTCTTCTACGGTAAAAAAATTTTCATCCGAAAAAAGAATTTCCCGATATTTTTTTCCCGCGTACCGCTTCAACAAAGCGCGGCATCTCTTCAGTCTCAGGTCCATTAGACGAACATTCAAACGATGTCCTGTTTTTTTTCGATATGCCCGAAGCCCTAAGTCTTCATTTAACACCCTTTTCACCGTGGTTCTGCTTAACCCCATATGAAGGGAAGTTTCTGCATACGTTTGGGATTTCTTTGAATTCGAACCTTCACAGCTGTTATCACTGCTAGAGTCCTAACAGACCGAGGGCGACCACTTCTTGACCTGTCATCTACTCTAGAGTCTTCATTGTATCGTTTGATGATATGATAAACGAATCTTTTGGTTAGATTTAAATTTTTCAGAATGTCAAAAATTTGAATTGACGCGTAACCGCAACGATGCAACGCAATAACTGCAACACGGTCTTCTTTAAGCGTCCACTCCATATTTAAAAATGAGTAAAATTCTAAAAAGTATACATTTTTATTTTCATGAACATTTCAAAATTCGAATTCAATAAACTTTTATGTGGCCAGCATTCTAAAAGAAAAGTTTTTAGTGTGTGACAATACTTATGACCTGACTGTGTATATTGTGACTGTCCAAATAAAGCGACAACATTCAAGTCGTTATCGTGCCTACGATGGTTTTATATTGCTACCTACCTCCATGTTGCATGGAAAAATTGATGTTGTTGTTATTGACAGATTATTCGCGATGCACAAGATAAGTGGTGGAGTTGCCTGCTTATTATTTATACATTTTAATTATTTGTAGATTCATGTATGCCAATAAATACACACGTATCAAAGTATAAACTTAACTCAGGAATTGCTCGTATAAATGTAAAAAATTTACCATCATGACTGTTTAATTTTGTACGAACATTTTTCATAAAAATTGCTAGATTAATCCTTCTTAAACAAGCTCTTCTATACTATAATAAAATTATAAAAGTAAAGATTTTATTGTTTGTTTAAATTGAATAGTCTCCAAAATCACTGGACCGACTTGAAAAATTCTTTCACTATTAGAATCCTACATCATCTCTGATGGACATAATGAGTAATATTTGCAAAAAAAAAAACCTTTATCTACCCGTGCCAAGCCAAAGCGGACCGTTACTAATAAAACCTAAATTAACAAACTTTGATATAAATTTGCCTCGTAGGATACCTCGGGCTCCTTGTGATCCGCTTTGCCCTGGACAGTTTCGACCTGACCTGGAGAAACACTCCTGTGTCAAGATTAATACGACTGTGCAATCACGTCACATGAACTGATGATAGTTAAACATTTTCTCTAACCCAATTAATACGTTTAAAGCCAAGCTACATTTTATTCTGTAAATTAAAACACATTGACATGCCTGAACCTAATTTAGGGCTCAACGAGATCTGTGAAATTTGGACATTGATCATTTAATTTTTTTGAATTCTTATTTTTTGTTTGATTTCATCATATTTAATTAGTTTGTTTTTGTGTCTTTCGTTTATTATTGTTGAACTGTGTTTATGACAGTGTAATCGTCGCTGGATATATAAATAAATTTATATATTTAATTTTTAATAAATTAAATTCAATGACGACCTCGGTGGCGCAGTGGTGTAAACAGCCGACTGCTACGCTAGAGGTTCCGGGTTCGAATCCCGGCGGGGGCGGGACTTTGTGTTATTTGCAAGACGCATAGTTTCGCTTACCGGTCTTGGATGTTGTATTCTTATTTATTTAGTATATACCATATCGTTGCTTAGCACCTGCGATAAAAGTTCTTACGATACTTAGTGCAGGGCTGAGTCAATGTGTGTGTCGTGATGTGATTATTATTATTATTATTAATTAATACTTGCTAATTCCTGGTACCTATATCGAAAGATAAATCTGAGCTTGGTTTTTTTTTGTTTCCATATTTATTGGTCTAAACCCCATATTTTAAAATTTAATGTATTATATTCGAACTCAACATTATTATAATATTTCTTATAACATTTATCATCACGATAAACTGATAAAATAATAAGGCAAACGACATTGTTTAAGCTTTGCTTGTGGTAGATAGGTACCATCTTCGTTTCTATTTCGAACGTGAAGCAGTTTGCTGTATTTCGGTTCAAAGGGTTGGAGAGCCAGCATAATTATTAGCACAAAAGATGTATCATCTTTACCTCTATGAACATGGCATGGCATGGATGGGGATTCGTCGTTTGCTTGTTTGCCAATGACATTGTATAAAATGCTACCCAAAACTCATTTATTGCTTCGGAGGTACAAAAACCAATGAAGCTAAACCTTTAGATTTTAAATTAAGAAAAAAAAATACTGAAGATCATGGATGTATATTTTGTTAAAATGTTTTTCAGAGCCTAATGTTTAAACATGGCTTTTTAAAGAAACTAACCAACAAAACTTTACATAAAACCTCATGAAACCTCTTGTCTGCTAGCTAATATTAGTCTTTCTATCAAACGAAGACCGTTCCGCTACGTCTGTGATTGAACAAGCTCATTGTATCAGTGTGCGTTTCCTCTTACTGAGCGAACTCGAAGTTTCGCACACTGACACAATCTGCACACGCCTGACCAAACTAGCGCAAACTTAATGAAACCGCCTTCGTGAAAAGGAACGGTTGTTTATTTGAAATTCAGAATCCATTAACAGATCTATCGTTAAGCCAACTCGCCTGGCACTGTGGAGGCCGTCTTTGAGATATATCTTGTTACTGTAACAAAGATACTTTAACAAAGTAATGGCTTGGGGTATTAGCCTATTAGTTTTAGCTTATTATTATGTGTATGTTCATGAATTTTAAACTACTAACAGTCAATAACGAGACTTATATGCAGATTAGTTAAATAGAGTTATAATTTTGGATATTATAAATGTGCATGCTGTCAGCTTCAAAATTTGCAGCAACCAATTACAATTTAACATTTTATGCGTAAAAAGGTTGCATGTTACACTGCTGATCCTTAAATATATATCAACGTGTCAAATTACGGAGGCTGTCAAATTTGGAGTCGGTACAGCTCCTTTATGGAGTAATTGGAACAGTGCTGCATAGTTGAGTGAAAGCCGTGTCCAATAAAGTGACAGAGCGGCGGGCAACGTGTCCGGTCCTGCGTAATAGAAGCAGGCATTCGCTTCATTGATTTACAATGCACTGCTGGTACTTCATACGTGATGGCCACGTTTGCATTTATGCCTGCAGGTTGTTATCAAATAAGATTATTGTATATTATTAGTATTATATTATTATTAGTAGCTTTTGCTGAAAATTGTTTTAATAGGATTTTTAATTTCGTAATATTTTGTACGATTCACAAAATATCTTTATAAATTATGAATTAAGTGTTATTTCAGATGTATAAGCTTTATTAAAGTAAAGTGTCAAAATCCTTTTAGTAGTTTTGCGAGAAAGGGTTACAACCTTTAATATATACATTCATACATCCGTACAAACTATCGCGTTAATAATATTACTAAGGATATCGACGACCTCGGCGGCGCAGTGGTGTAAACAGCCGACTGCTACGCTAAAGGTTCCGGGTTTGAATCCCGGCGGGTTCGGGACTTTGTGTTATTTGCAAGACGCATTGTTTCGCTTGCCGGTCTTGGATGTTGTATTCTTATTTATTTAGTATATACCATATCGTTGCTTAGCACCTGCGATACAAGTTCTTACGATACTTACAGGGCTTTGCAGGGCTGAGTCAATGTGTGTGTCGTGATGTGGTTATTTTATATTTAAAAGGCATATTGAATGTTTATAAGGAGAAAAAGTGCAAAAAACGCACTTTCTTCTTTCTTATGCTAGGTTTTACATGATGTATATAAAAGTAAAATAAAACACAGACACAAAATATATAAACACTATAAAACCTGAAATAGAGTGCCACCGGCAGTAGGACAATGGTCGAGCTACCGGTGGTTAGGGCTGCAAATAGAGGAACCTCCTGACAATGCGTGTCGTGTCCAGGAGAACTGCTTTCTGTATCTCACCCTTGATCTAGCTATCTAGCGAGAGACTGTTCAGGTGTCAGATATTATATTATATTATGAAATTTAGTTCAATTCTTATTTTATGGCGGCTATCGTATTGGACGACAACTAAGCCAATGTCACGTGATGAGAACAAACAATGTTATAAGTTAGAAAATGATCGGTGTTCTGACTTGTGATCAGTTGCCGAATCTGTAACGATATAAACAACAATTATTTACATTATAAGGACAGCACATGGACAACACAAGGACAGCACGGAAACTTCACAATTTTATATTATGGGTTTTATAAATTAAATTATTAAAAAACTACATTTCTATGCGTCAGATAAATGACAGACAAATGACATCTTTGTCATTTACAGTGAAATGACTTCATTCATGGTTAAGTTCTATGGTCAAACCGATTTTGTTTTTTTTTGTTTGCGAATATCGAGTTTTTGGCGACTTTCCTGTAAATCTCTTTGTTTATTCTAATTATAATTCACGGATCGTAGTCCATTTTCATTAGATTTAATTAAAAAAGCAATCGAAGGGGGTTGGTTTAATTAAGTCAGGTAATAAATTTGAGGGGTTCGTTTTTAGGAATGAAAAAAATACGAGTTTTCCCTTTAATGGAAGGAACACGTGTCGTTGAATTTAAATTATTTTAGCGTGAAACTAGGAAATGGAAGCTTTTAGGGTTCCTCGTGTGAATATTGAGACGATTCTAAAACGTAATCGTCTATGGATTGAGAGAAACAGTTGCATTGAAGTGAAACATGTACAATGATAATAATAACAAATAATTTATTTAAGTTATAAAAAGTAAATCATTTTAACGTAACGTTTTTTGGTCTCTGGGCTATTTCAATTGCTGTCTCCGCTTTGCTGGGAGGGAAGTCTGAAACCGCTTTCTTACTACCTCCTATTTCTTCTGATTAGTTTCGTTTCGGGCCCCAAGACATCCGTTAGTGTGTCCGGGCACAGCCTGTGCTTCATTGCACAACTGCATTTTTCGTTGATTATTCTATCAAAGGACGCCACTGTTGATCCTGGTGAGCAGGAGTTGCAGTGGTGGTACAGAGTGGCGGGTGTGCCCCGAAATAGTAAAATTATCTAATTAGATAAATTTTAAAGTTTTTTTAACGACATATAAATAGCCAAACTTAACCAACTTTAATCAAAAAATATATACTTAAACTTTGAATTTGTTTTATTTAATACCTAAAACCGTCACATGCTTGGCAGTTTTCAAAATAATGCTTTCTCTTTAAGAAATGAGATATCTGGGAGCAATAAACACTTTTAATTAAATTCTTTCCGGTTAACATTTATTTTGTAAAACAAACGAATTGCTTTATTTTTAAAGAATTTAAAACTTTATTGAAAATAATCTATTTTGCTTTAGTTTTACTAAAACGTAATTATGTATTGTTTTTAAATTAACGCATTTTTATCTACCCTGAAGATGTTCTAGATATAGCTTTAATCCAAAATATAAAATTTATTTTACTAGATACCTTACCTTTTTGTACCTAAATTAGAGATACCAATTTGAAAATATTTTTTCAAAATTTCAGGTATCTCAAAACACGAGTAATTTCAGTATAATTACGTTAGTTCTCAACCACAATAACCACTGCCTTACCATGTCCCTTTAAAAATAATGTCCACTGCGTTACTGAGCAATTATTTATCGTGTTCTTCTTAATATTTAGATACAATTTATAATTCATGTGTATACGATTCTGAGTTTGCAAATATTGAGTTTTACGAAAATAATAAATTGATCGGACAATAAATTACGCCATGAAATATGAAAGAGAAATTTTGTAGGCCCAGAAAAGTAGGATTGCCCACCGGCATAATTTTTTTTTCTTTGCACAATGTTCGTATAGATTTATTCGTGTTTGTTAGAATCACAACAAAAATATATTTGTATTCGCTTTAGTTTGCTGCGTAGCTCGAAATCCGAAGCATTTTTAAATTTGTAAAATATTTCCATTGTTCTTCCTTGTTGGAAACCTACAATAGGTTGTTATCTGATACCAGAACCTCTCGTATTTATCACTGTACGAACATTCTAATAATAAAGCCACATTACAATGCTTAAATTGACATGGCCCTACATTGAGGTTGTATAATCTTATATTATATATATAATAAGCAGTCATACACTGTATACTTTGATAATAATACTATGTACAAGGCCAGTACCATGTGTGTATTGACCTCTGTGGCGCAGTAGTGTAACGGCTGGGTCTTACGCAAGAGGTTCTGGGTTCGGTTCCGGTGGAGGTGGATCTTTGTGTTATCTGCAAGACACATTGTTTCGTTTTCTGGTCTTAGATGTTGTTTTCTTATGTATGAAGTATATACCATATTATTTTTAAAAAGCCAACGATACAAGATTATATTTTAGTGCAAAGCTGAGTCTATGTGGGTGTTATAATGTGGTTATTATTATTATTAAGTGAAACAATGCCTCTTGCAAAAACACATACTTAATTCTGCTGCCTCCGGGAATTCGAAACCTCTCATGCAGCAGCTGTCACACTGCTGTATGCGTTAGAATTCAAGTATTTGCAACAACTTAAATTGTTATAATAATTTTTTATCAAAATCATGGGTAAATAAGCGGATGGCTGCCTGATGGAAAGTGATACCGCTAGATTATTATTATTAAATAAATATTATTATTATTATTAATGTGTTGCCCATGAGGTAAAAATTTTATACCTCTCATGCCGGTAATTACACTGGCTCTCCAATCCTTCGAACTGAAACAGTGAACTGCTTCGCGGCAGAAATAGAAAGGAGGGTGGTACCAACCCAGACGATCTTGCACGTAGATCCACCATCACAGAAACCAGATTTTTAGTACCAGTCCCCTGAAAGATACATCTCTAACTAGTCCGACTACTGCTAATTTGAGTGAGAAACCCTGACAAGAGGCTTGCGGTAACAGTAACGATTGTCGACTCAATTACAACATTTTATTATGTATGCGTGTTTGGTCTCGGAGCAGGCTATAAAAGCAATTAGCAGAGAACGCGCGAGGTAATGGCCTTTATGAGCCAATGCTGGCCTGCATGAGCCAATGGGCGATTTGGCAGACGTCCAACTGTGCGACAGGGACGCAACCACACCCCCTCCCCCTCCCACCACAGGGAACGGTCAGCTCGGAAATGGCGGGAATTTTTCATTCGTTTCGAACATAACAAATAGTTGGCCTTTATTAAATTTTTCGACCGTTCCCAGTTTTCGTGGGAATCGACAATTATTAACTCTGACAGTAAATTCTGCTACAGTTTCAATAGTTTCTTTAAACAATTATCATTAAAGACTTACACTGGTTAAATAAGACAATATTGTGTTTTTTTTTTTCATAAATGAAAAGTTTAACCGACCGGAATATGAATTTCGTTCTATGAAAGTTTTAAATGGCATGAAAGTTACTACGAAAAAGACTACGCTTAACGTCCGTAGCACCCGTAGTCTCGTAGTAACTACTACGGGAAACGTTTTAGCTTAATACAGCGAAGTTGTAAATGCATGAAAGTTGCTCGTCTTTTCTCAGTTTTTACTTTAAAATATGAGCTGGAATAATTTGAACTTGTTCTATATGATTGGCATGTTACTACTTTCATGCCAAATTTCTCATAAAAGGCATGGACCCTTACCTAAATAATATTCATTTATACATGAACATAAATTCACGACGTAATTCATCCCTCGAGAGGGGTTTTTGCATTTCACACGTTAATGTTGAGCCCCAGTGTGACTGGTTGTGAATCTGTCGCCACTATCCGTGCACAATGTGAAATATGGCAGCTGCAACTTAAAACCCAAAACTCGAACCCTCGCCCTGTCAGGTCGGATCTGTCGGTTGATGAAAGCACGTAACAAACTGTCCTACCACGTCCTTTTAATAATTTATTAATATACTATATATTGCTTTATGACTTTCCGGTATCCATATCATGTTGGTTATTAATGATATAGGCTTAAAACCTTCCGAAAGAAGATACATTTCCAACTACCAATGAGTTTTTGACTGAGGTGCAATAAAAACAGGTCTTATACACCTGATGGAACGTGATACCGCCGCTTATTGATTCGACACCCTTGATATCTAACAACGAAAAGAGCACCGTCAATGCGTGGGTGATTCTATACTTCTCGTGCTGGTAATTGCACTGGCTCTCCGATCCTTCGAGCCGAAGCACAGGAAACTGCTTCACGTTGTAAACAGAAAGGAGGGTGGTACCAAACCAGAAGATCTCGCAGGTAGATTTATCACCTGTGAAATATTATAATGCAATATGTATACTTTACAAAGCCAGATGCTGGATGTTGGTAATCTTAGGTGATTACGAGTTGCTATGGCTTCTCTAATACCTCACAGAGACGATGTCTTCAAGGGCTTCTCTTATAAAATTGAATTATAACTTCAATTTGAAATAATCCTTTCATATAAGAGGTTCAAAGTAATACTTTTTTTTTAAAACCGGTCAAATGTGAGTCGGACTCGCACATGATGGGTTCCGTAGCATATTATGAGATTAAATAATATTCACTTTTTAGATAATTTCATAAAAGATATAAGAGCAAGCAAAAAATATAAATGAAATCACGTTTTTGTATGAGAACCTTCTTTTGATTATTACTTTCTCTGTGTTTTTAATATTTGTTGTTATAGCGGCAACAGAAATATACAATCCCTGAATTTTTTATGAGTTTAGCTAATATGGTTTATGAGATACAACCCACTGACAGACAGACTGACAAAACTGTTGAATATCTGAATATCCATAAACCTAAATTTCCTTTTTCTAATTGAAAATGTCTATTTCGGTTGCCGCTATAACAACAAATAATAAAAACCTGAAGAAATTAAAACTTAAAGGTGGCTCCCGTACAAGAAAAGTGATTTAAAAATCTTGTTTCTTTTACGAAATGATCTAAAAATAACAATACGGAACCCTCCATGTGAGAGTTCGCCACACACTTGGCTAGTATTTTTTTATTTATGTTAAAACCTAACCAATACCAGCTACGAGCAGCTTGTTTGTTAATTATTGATGGAAACTGTTAAGGCTATTGTATTAATTGTTTTAAAATAACCAAATGCAAAAAAAAAAAGCTGTAAGTCCTTGATTCTAAAATATATAGAGAGAAAAATAATAACATGTTTGAGCATTCATCCCCGTTTTATCTTCCAGAGATATGGACCGCAAAGCAACCACATCTTCAAATGAGATCAAATCTATACAGAACCAAATCTCCATTTGGTCGCACATCCGAACAAATTAAGGGCAGTTTTACAGTTTTAAAAGTATAAAATTAATTATCTCGAAGTAACTAGATTTAAGGTTGGAGAGCCAGTGTTATTACCGGTACAAGAGGTATATAATCCTTAACTTTAAATGGGCGACGTATTGGCGGTACATTCAGACATCAAGGGCATCTTTGTGTCGGTATCAATTTCCCTCGAGTGAGCCGCCTGCATGTTTGTCCATGATGCTGTATAAAAACAAGGTGCTACAGTTCTTCAAGAAGGGCGCTTAAGGGAGGAGGGTTTCCATGGTCGGCAAAGCGTGTATGATGCCCCATGATAATGCAAACGTGCATAGGCTACGGTGACCGGTTACCATCAGGCGGGCTGTAAGCTTGTTAGCCACCTTCCATAATATGCTTAAATATTCCATAATATGCTTAAATGTCAATTTTTCCATAATATGCTTAAATATTTTTTTTAGATACTTGGAATAGCTTTGTAAATTCCAATTATTTCATTATTTTAAACTAAAGATAAAAAAGGTTCTGAAATGGACTGCATGTATTTTCGTTAAGTTGTTTTTCAAAATCTCAGTTAATTAGGTATAATTCTTGTTATGTAAGTTTTAGATATACAAATTCATTTTTTTAATCCAAGTTATAACAGATAGAAAGATGAAAGGACAACGGAGGCTTAGTAAGTCTGTTTTTCCTTTGGGTGTGACCCTAAAACGGGCTTACTGACGCTGAAAAAACGCTCATTCTGAAACGGTCCTTAAAATGACTAACGTGAAATATCCGAAGGTCTCCGAACATTTCCGAGCCCGACTCAGAAGGTGTTACATGTTCATAACTTGATAATTGTCTCTAAGGGACCTATCGTGTTGAAGGACTGTTCCATACTGTGTTGGCAATGGAGGTAACTTAATATATTTTTTTTAGAAAAATAATGTCATAATGTATAATATCTCAGATAAGAGTTCAAATTCAAAATGTTTTCATTTAAATAGACTTCAAGTGCTTTCAAATCGTATTTTTTAGGCGTACCCAAAAAGTGTACAACGGCATCCTATTACTAAGTATACGCTGTGCGTCAGTCTGTCTGTCAACGGGCTGTATCTCATGAACCATAATGGCTAGAATCTTGAAATTTTCGGACAATATCTATTACTTTTACCGCTATAACAACAAATACTAAAAACATTTAAAATTTAAAAAATAAAATGGGTTCCTATTAGAGAAACGTGATTTTCATGAAATTTTTTGCTTGTTCCTGTTTCTTTTATTTCATCTACCACCAGTTCCGAATGCTATCTACGGGGAAGAAGGCGGCAAGAAATCTCCGTAGTTGCTTTTTAAAAAGTCCAAAAAAATCATTACGTGTTGGAAAACATAATAATAACCACATCACGACACACACATTGACTCAGCCCTGCAGTAAGTATCGTAAGCATATCGTATCGCGTATCGCAGTAACTATGGTATATACTAAATTAATCAGAATACAACATCCAAGACCGGTAAGCGAAACAATGCGTCTTGCCAATAACACAATGTTCCGCCCCCGCCGTGATTCGAACCCGGAACCTCTTGCGTAGCAGTCGGCTGTTTACACCACTGCGCCACCGAGGTCGTCAAAACATATATAAAACATACATACATATATATAACATATTACATATAGGTCTAAACAAAACAATTGAAATTGTCTCGGTGACTTTTTTTTCTAAGGGAAAAAAAATGTTTCGGAAACAGATCTATCGCCAATGACAGGCACTTTTTGCAAATTTTAATAATGAAACAAAATCGCTATTTGCGTACACGCGATAATTAATTATAATTATACATTTTTTTATTGTTTACCGGCTTTTGCTCGAGTCATCGACCGCGAAAAATTTGCGTTCTCGGGATAAATTTATGTCATTATCGGAATTCGTTATGCGGAAAAATATAGATAAACGAATTGTTGTATACTTTCATTATTACATTATTGTTAAAGCTAAAAATATAAAGTCCAGAGTCTTAAAATAGTTCATTGCTTCGATCGAGGAGAGAAAGAGACAAAAGTTCCTGCGTCCAAGATGCAAACTGTCTGCCACCAAACTTAATTAAAATGGGATTAGCGGTTATACAGTATCCCTCGTAAAAGGGAATATCTCTTGGATGGATTTTTGTATGCATGGAGGGAGGGAGCTTGTATCATATTATATAAAATTACGGTTTTTATTGTTATTGGGCAGATAACACTGCCATTTTAGTTTTTCCCCATTCAATAATATATTTTTAGAGATTCCATGAGTATAAACGGCGAATATGACATTATATGAAAAACATTTATTGTATATGTCAAAAAATATATTGATTATCAAAATAAATTCGACAAAATGTTTACAACATATTTTGGTAAAAAAAAAAACAAAAAATATGTGTTTGATAAGTGTCATTAACTATGTACTGATTACATTCATCCCCACTATTCCCCCCAAAACTTTTTGGGGGCATCGATATCTATCAAACATAGCTAAAACTAAGCTCGACTAAGACGCCTTTAAAAAAAAAAAACATCAATATCGCTTCATCCGTTCGACAGCTATGATGGCACATACAGACACGTCAAACTTATTACAACCCTTTATTTCCGTGGGGGGTTTAAAATAATTTAAAATTGTTCGGTAGTGCAAACATTCCAGACCAAGTTTTCAAACACTCAAAGTGCATTTATATAATTTAAACAAAGTTTTCCGAACGTTTTGCACACAATTTAATAAAATTGAACGCAAAGTGGATTAGCCTTTAATATGAGCTCCTCACACACACTAATAGCCTGACATATTTGAACCTTCAAAGGGTTTCTACGTTCCAGCTTTATTTGTAATTAATTACCTATTTCAGATTATACACAGTTTCGCTTTTGCTTTGTTTAATGAAATTTCATCTTACACTTATCTTAGTAATAAAGATTATAAAACTGTTTTAAGTTGAACGGTTTTACTGGCATTACGACGTTCTCGGTTTTTTTTGTTTAATCGGCGGCCATATTGGATTTTTTTTCATGATTTCATTATTGTTTTTTTTTTAATGGTTTCATGTTGTCCGCCATTTCGTAGCGGCGGCCATCTTGGACAAACAATGATTGTGAATATATTATATTGTATTGTCATCAGAACGAAAGATGTGTTCCAAAAATCAGGTCGATCAACAGGAAGGGGGTAAAATTTTAAAAACTAAATTTGACCCAAACAAACTGGTCATGCATAATAAAACCCTTAAAAAATGTCGGTCTCAATTATACCGGTAAGCAATAGCATAATCATAATAATAAACCACATCACGACTCACACATTGACATATAGATAGAGCTTATGTCAAAGGAACTTAGCAACGATATAGCATAAACTACGAGTATATTTATGAAATTCCAAAACCGGTAAACGAAACAATGCATCTTGCAAATAACATAAAGCTCCGTCCCCACCAGGATTCGACCTCGAAACTCTAGCATAGCAGTCGACTGTTTACACCACAGCGTCGAGATCGTAAATAAATAGAAAGACTAGATATTTCTTTTTCTTACTAGAATATGAACTGATTTTAACTTCAATTGTTGATGATATATTGTTACAAACTATTACATAATAATTATTATTTTAATTTCTAATGAAAAACTGAGTTCTAATTTCCAATAGAGCAATGAATAGATCGAGAGAGAATATTTGACGTAACGGATACGACCAAATCCACCGACGATTCGAAATGTCATATGTTGTAAGAATTCGAATAGCCTTTGTGCTTATTGATTTATAGCTCAAATTCGAATTGGTTTCCATCCGTTTGTGCTTCCAGAAATAATAGGCTGCAGCAATTTGAATAGAGATATGTTTCGCTGTGTGTGAACTAGTGCGCTATGTAAGATTTTTCAGTAATATAATTTAAATAATTTTAAAATTACCACTTTCTTCACTACAATACTTCTCTTTCACATTAACTCTTTCATTTGTTTATTTAATTGGATTCTCAACAGGAGATACATAATTTTATTTACGACAGTATTTCCATTATTGTAAAAGATAATTGTTCTCCCAATTACAGGAACAAAACATTAAAATAGTGCCATTGCTCGGAATATTACGCGGTAATAACGTGAAATTTAAATAATTAATTTCGAAATAATAATACAATGCAAATTTTTATATAGGTAAATGAGGTAACTTCTTAAATTATTGGTGTGCAATTTTTGGCTCATGACTTACCTATATGACTTATGAACAGCCATAAAGTATAGTGCTAATATAAAAAAGCTAGGTAGGTATGTCTATTACATAATGATATATCTTGAAAGATATGTTGCTAGCAATCTGACTTACACTTGACTGGTTTCACTGGTGGTAGATCTACGTGCGAGATCGTCTGCGTTGGTACCACCCTCCTTACTATTTCTGCCGTGAAGCACTTCACACAGTGTTTCAGTTCGAAGGATTGGAAATCTAGTGTAAATACCGGCAGGAGAGCTATAACATCTTTACCATCACGACCTCGGTGGCGCAGTGGTGTGAACAGCCGACTGCTACGCTAGAGGTTTCGGATTCGAATCCCGGCGGGGGCGGAACTTTGACAATATGCAAGACATATTTTTTCGCTCACCGGTCTTGGATGTTGTATTCTTATCTGTGTAGTATATACCATATCGTTGCTTTGTGCTTGCGATACAAGATTATATCTAAGTGTATGATTGAGTCAATGTGTGTGTCGTGATGTGGTTATTATTATTATCAATATCACATGGGCTACGCATTGGCGGTACTATTGGTATTCCAGACATCTAGGGCATCGTCTTCTTCTTTTTTTTGCCATCAAGTGAGCCATCTACTTGTTTCCCCATAACATCCGACGAAACCGGGACGTTTCACTAGTCTACTATATAAAATCTCAAAGAACTGATCTAGTTCTCATGAATGCTCGTTACGTTTACCGCAATTACCATCGCAGTTAAATCCAGTTAATCAGTCCGACGCTTGCTCGTACGAAACGGGTTGCGGTGCGCTCGCTAACTAGTTGGCATGACGTAATCGTTGCAAGTCTCGTGAACTAGCTAATTATCAATTTCTCGGGACTTGAGAAACTGCAATTACTTTTGCATACTGAACTAACTTCGGAGGTCCGGTGGAAAGCGGCGTTTGCAACTTGTAATGCGTTGGTGCGATTTAATTACAGACTTTATAAAACCATAGTGAAGACAGAAAGGATGTCTTATTTAATTTATCTATTATTTCAAAGAAGGTTCTTATGAAGGTAAAAATTCCAGGTGAAGAGGTAAAACCTCTCATTTCTTTGCAAACAAATGAATCCTAGCTGTCAATTTCAAAACCAAAACAAACGCTATTGTCAGAACGACGTCTCTCGGCGTAGATCGTCTGAAAAACTGCCTCCTACCTAGCTATTAATAATAAAAGATCTATGCTGCTAGCAAATACTGTGCCTCCACTTAAAATATTAACGATAAAAGACGCGTGGCCGACGTAGTTAAAGTTCTAAGTACTAAACAATATAAACCTGTCGTACATATTTGTGAGCTCAGTGTTCCTACTTATTTTATTCGGTGACCGGGTGGTTGTTTCACTTACCGGTCTTGGATGTTGTATTCTTATCTATGTAGTATATACCATATCGTTGCTTAGTTCCTGTGACACAAGTTCTTACGATACTTACTGCAGGGCTGAGTCAATGTGTGTGTCGTGATGTGGTCATTATTATAATGAAAATATCTGATAGTTATAATGAAAAATATTTTATCATGAGTTAGATTCAAAATTTATTTATTTTAAAATAATAAAACGGGTATGCACCCAATTACATTATTATTCATACAATATTATTACAATCACATAATTCTAAGTTCAATTAAAATAAAACGAATACAAAAAAAAGAAAAAACCAATTGGATTATAAATTAAGTTCTAGCATAAATACAAAAATAACAATATTAATAATCAATAAGATCAACAGAAACAAATCGTCATACATTCACACGAAGATTTAAACAGGGATACATCGACGACTGTTATCCATCCGCAAACACATCACAAGATTCAGGATAGGCAACCAGAGAGCATTGAGTAATTTTTATAGTTTTCTTTGCAGAACCTACTTAAGATAACAATTTTTGTGGCGACACAGTGTGCGTAATGCGAGGCTTGCTCTATTGAAAAATATAAAAAAGTAATTAATCAGTTTATAAGTCAGTCCGCGTTAGGTACTACTTGAGTACAGTCGCCTCCCTGCCGTACCGATGTACTGTACGGGTTGGCTAAATACATTATGTGCACCTAACAACCTGTGTATTATTCAGCACTGAACAGTCCCCATAGTTATACCTACATTTTAAACAAGTAATAAACCTTCTCGAAGCCTTTTTGATAAGTATAGAGTTGATGCCTTGATTTAAAATCGGTTGATGGGATCAAAAGCTTCTCTAACCAGCTCTGAAATAAACCGTTCTTAGAGAACTCATCAACACGGCCCGCTGGGCCAACATAAATGGATACAGTCACGTTTGGGAAATCATTTCATTTCATTAGCATGTTTCAAGTCACATTATGATGTGAATAAGGGCGGGCAACCCTTCGTGACGTCACTCGCCCGAACCTTCGAGATTACGCGCTGTTTATAATTTTAATTAGTTTAGAAACTTGGCGACGTTATTCAGTTAAACAAGTCAACCGGATAGAAGGTGCCAGTTTACGAGCTTTCGAGGGTTCCGCTGACAAATTATATTTTCAATCAATTTATAGTCAAGTTAGTATTTTTAATAGTAAATTAATATTGACGTGAAAATATATTTTGTCAACGGAACCCCTAAGTTCAGTGAAAACATTTAGCAACAAAGAAAGAACATTTACTCAGAGAAGACCGTAAATAAATAGTTTGTTTTAGTTTCATGTACTTTAATGACAACAAAAACATGTAGTACGTGTAATACTAGAAAATGAAATTGCCTTAGAGCTCCATAAAAAGTGTGTTTAAGTAATCGGAAACAAGATGATCTCTTAGCAATTTCATTTCTTTGTAAAAAAAAGAAGTTACGAATAGATCGAATAGAAGATGTGAAACAATAGGTATTGTAAATTATTTAAAAGGATAATATTTTTTTGTGTTAATTTACTGTTATAAATGTCACCTGGCTCGCGACTGGCCCTCGACAGGGCGCGATGGAAGCAGCTAGAGGAGGCCTTTACCCGAAAATTGGTACCCAATAAACAATCAGTGAGTGAATAATGTGAATGAATTAAACTTAACTAAAATAATTAAACGTAATTTTCTAGAATTGATTAATATATAAATTTAAATGATTGTAATGTTTTTGGGAAATAAATGGCTAGTAATAATAATAATAAAAATGTCACCTACACTATAAGACCCGCGTTTCTCATGGTTTGGACGCGCGCCATTCGTCTTGTAAATGAAGTGGATTCCGAAATTGTCTTTCAACAAACTCCAACTGCGATTTATAAAGTTGATTGTACTTTGAATCTTTGCGTTTGGATTCTGTTGAGAGTTCTATTTTGTGTGGTTAAGGATTTAGGATGTTTGCGCCTCAGAAATTATGTTGTCACCTAAACAGAAATAGGAAACGCAGGCTTAGATATATCGAGAACCAATTGCTTCAGCTTTGAGTTCTCAGAACCGTGAATAGGACTCATACCAGATTTGTTGGCAAAGCGCATTTGAAGGCTCTATTGTTAAAAAGGTATCATAAAACCTCTCAAGGAATAACCTTACTTATCTCGACTTTAAAATAATAATAATAACCACATCACGACACACACATTGACTCAGCCCTGCACTTAGATATAATATTGTATCGCATGCACTAAGCAACGATATGGTATAAACTGCATAAGATAGATAAGAATACAACATCCAAAACTGGTAAGTGAAACAATGCGTCTTGCAAATAACACAAAGTTCTGCCCCCGCTGGGATTTGAACCCGGAACCTTAGCGTAACAGTCGGCTGTTGACACAACTGTGACAAAGTGGTCGCCAAATAATTCAACTTTTCTCTCAATAAGATATAATTAACTAGCTTTGGTCTGCATAATCGTACGCATGGTCTATAGAATTTATCACGGTGATAAATGAAACTTGATAAAGCGCCAACTAACAGATTTATCAAACTAAACAAGTCCTGTAGTTCGTTTTTTGAAAATCTCAGGTCAGGAGTCCAAAATTTCGGGATAAAAGTAATCCCTGGGTTCAGTTTTTATGCGATTGAGCAACAAACATCCTAAATCGCACACTATTAATAACTAATTAATATAAAGATCAACGATAGTGGTTTATTTTTTATTAAATAATTATTATTATCCATCTCTTGGACATTTGCAGCGTACGTCTTCACGCAACGCTGTAGTGACGCTGTTTGTTGATATCAAAATTACGATATTCACCGTCCCAGCCCCAAACACCACGGCATGCCACTAACTAACACAGAATATACACGATAAACAGACATGAAACTTAAGCAATATGTTGAATAAATTTTAATTAAGAAAGCTTATTTATAATAATATTATTATTTAGCTTATAAATTAAAAGTTATGTAGAGGATAAAGATATATGCAAGTAATTTAATTAGCTGCACAGGCTTATCTTATCGACAGTAAGAGTGTAGCTAGAATTATTATGTTTAAAATTGTAAGTTGTAGTAGAAAATATTGTATTTGAATATTGAAAAAAGCAAATACGGAGGTTTCTTGCCGGATTCTTCCCCGTAGAAATACCATTCCGAACCGGTGGTAGTAAAAAAAATGACGATTTGAAAGTGCTTATTTTAAGTCTATTCGAATAAAAAACATTTTGACTTTGAAATCAAATACTTACCTAAATCTTAGGCCAGAAATATTGGCGGCAAAACTTCCCTTCGTTTTCACATGATCTAGGTAACAAATAGGACTACACTCGGAGACTTGAATCGAATTTGACATGACCGTTCGTCATGCCAAGAACATTTTACAAATTGGCGTTTTTTACGTTTTAATTTTGCCTAAACTTTGACGATGAATTTTTACCTGATAACGTAAGTGGAAGAGAGGGTATAAAAGTGTTTAAGGGTTAGTTTGTATAGCGATTTATTTGACAAGTTCTATTGGTCAATCGGCTTGACCGATTTCAACATAAACGGCGTGGATAGGGTGTAGTTGAGTTTGTCTCAAATGCATGAGTGTGACATAGGCTTTGATTATTAAAAACCTCCTCACGAACTCGACCTCGGTGGCGCAGTGTAAACAGCTGACTGCTACGCTTGAAGTTCCGGGTTCGAATCCCGACGGGGGCGGGACTTTGTGTTATTTGCAAGACGCATTCTTTCGCTTACCGGTCTTGGATGTCGTATTCTCATCTGTGTAGTTTATACCATATCGTTGCTTAGTTCCTGTGACACAAGTTCTTAAGATACTTTCTGCAGGGCTGAGTCAATGTGTGTGTCGTGATGTGGTTTAATATTATTATTATTGTTGTTGAATAGATTTGACTTATTGTTCTTCTTCTTATTTTTATTAATCTTTATGTAATGTAATTAGGTATCTTTAAAAAGTTTGTAAAAGACCATTCTAAACTATGTTTTTATTTTATTAATTATAATATTTTATTTATAATTTTTACTTAATCCAGATAAACGTTTAATCTTTAATCACAAAAACAAAGGCTTCTAAATAGAGATATTTATTACAAAGTTAATTTATTAGAATAGGGATAAAATATTGAAAAGTACCGCAGGCGCGGCCAAAACTACATTCATATTTTCTGTCTGTATTCATTGGTATTGTATATATTTTTTTTAATATTATCTTTTTATCAGAATTTTTATCATAATATTGGTCACTAGCTTTTACCTGCGACTTCGTCCGCTTATAAATCGAAAATGGTCCCAAGACTAATTTTTAATTACTTGACATCTATCGTTTTATTTTGGACAATTCTTACAAAATCCTTAAAAAACTATAGCCTTTGTGTTATTCTGATGTATAAGCTATATTATTGTAAAGTTTCATTAAAATCCATTCAGCAGCTTGTGCGTGAAAGAGTAACAAACACCCATACATCCTTACAAACTTTCGCGTTCATAATATTAGTAAGCAAATATTCTGGTCAGTTACAAGATGCAGCCCAAGTAAGCGACATCATCAATGTCAAATTAACCAGTAAGTATTTAAAATGGTAACGTGCATGTATTTTCAGTTTATATTTGTATAGTTGAAATTTATACCTGGTTGAATACCAGTACGCGGCTCGCTTGTCGGTGAAAATGAAGGATATATTTGAAATATAAGTTGGCAGGTACCCTTCTGTATGTATGATGGTGGGCAGCAATTATACTGCTTAGCAACGCCGCTCTGCGCCAATAACGCAATATTACTGGTGTGCGGTACAAAACACAGGCTTTAGGGACTTTATTCTCCATTATTTTTAAGTGGTATGTTGGATGACATGGTAGCTCAGGTAACCGACCGCCTCGGACCGAAAGGTCGAGGGTTCGACCCTTGATTTGCTGTACATTGTAGCTGCTATGTTCCTCATTGTGCCTGGATTGTGACGACAGATTTGCAACTTACACTGGGACTCAACATAAACATGCGAAATGCGGTGTTTAACACCACCGCCTTTACCTTTGGAGAGATTAAATACGGTGTGGTTGGTTGTGGTATGTTTGTGTATATAAAAGGTAAATTAAGCCTTTTAAATATTTTTTATCCAAACTTTGCTGATGTATGCAGAAGGACACTGCATCATAACTTCGAATGCATTCGTATAGTAGCTTCATACAACCCGGCAATGCCACCTCACAAATAACTCTTGTAGAAAGTTACTCACTTTATTATGTATCCAAGCGTTTGACCAAAGTTTCAATTGAATATGTAAAACTTAAAAAATACTCGAAGAAGTCCAAGCAGTACTTCTGAATCACATCCGCTGGGAGAAGCGCATATGCAAGAGAAGATGTAGGGTCATAGCCCGAAAACCAAATGATCAGAACTGCGCAGTATCAATCGTTATCAATAAAATCTGCGCCGGACTCCATTCAAAATGTAAAACCTTAAATTTAAGTTTTGGAGGCTTACAGAGTAAAGGCCTTTCTTTAAACGCGGTTTTCTCTAGTTAGCACCACACAAGCATCATTCATCTCTCATCTCTATGACTCCGTGGTTATGCGTTATTAGAAACGCTGCGAGGATAATGAGCTGATGCGAAGCCACTTCACAACTCGATGGATCTCTAGCAGCTTCCAACGTTTTATCTCGGTCGTTTCAATTACTATCGTAATTCATAGACTAAATAAATGCTTCGGACCTTTGAATTTGTGATGGCTCGTGGTAGCTCAGCTCATTTTTGTTTATGGGCTGGTTTATGGTCATAAATAATGATGTTTTGATTTCAATGTAATAATGTGACATATTTACTTTTCAGGTAAGTCCAAGTCCAATTACCAAGAGTAATGTCTCATGGTCACACCGGAAAATAATGTGTTATGGTCACACCGGTAAGTAATGTGTTATGGTCACACCGGTAAGTAATGTGTTATGGTCACACCGGTAAGTAACGTGTTATGGTCACACCGGTAAGTGATGTGTTATGGTCACACCGGTAAGTGATGTGTTATGGTCACACCGGTAAGTAACGTGTTATGGTCACACCGGTAAGTAACGTGTTATGGTCACACCGGTAAGTAACGTGTTATGGTCACACCGGTAAGTAACGTGTTATGGTCACACCGGTAAGTGATGTGTTATGGTCACACCGGTAAGTAACGTGTTATGGTCACACCGGTAAGTAATGTGTTATGGTCACACCGGTAAGTAACGTGTTATAGTCACACCGGTAAGTAACGTGTTATAGTCACACCGGTAAGTGATGTGTTATGGTCACACCGGTAAGTGATGTGTTATGGTCACACCGGTAAGTAATGTGTTATGGTCACACCGGTAAGTAACGTGTTATGGTCACACCGGTAAGTAACGTGTTATGGTCACACCGGTAAGTAACGTGTTATGGTCACACCGGTAAGTAACGTGTTATGGTCACACCGGTAAGTAATGTCTTATGGTAACACCAGTATGTATGTAAGTGGGTAAGTAATTTGCTATTTATCACAATCTAATATTGTTTATTTCGATGAGCACGTGTAATATTTTGTGCCATTTTAATTCAATTGCTGGAAGGTAAATTAATCTTGTAAGCGCTTTAAATGTTATAATTGAATTGATGTAATGTCTCATGGTCACACCAGGTTTTTCTCACTGTTCTATTAATTTAAGAAGTAGGAGAATTAGAAAGAGTGGAATTGTGGGAAGAAAAAACCAGACCGACTCTTAAAGAACTGATCTTTCATAAAAAGATTATATACGGCAGTAAGTATGTGACCTTGCAATATTACTTGGTTGTTTCAAGTAGTCTTGATATAAAAAATAGACCAGTGCCGAGTCGAGTGGAGTCGAGTGGAGCGGAAAGCAATTAAAACAAGCGGGTCGTGTAATGAGTGACGCCGGAGTACAGTTACTTTAAACATGCAGGCAGATTTGAACCTTTTTTCAGTGCAACACAGTTGAAGCATGTAACAGGTTTCGTTCTGCCGACTGTACCTACACTTGGAGAGCGAATTGCCTCGGCCACGTGCTCCAAGCGCGGCTCTTGCTGACTGTACCACTTCCCGTCTGATCTTTGTTCCCCAACAATAGGGAAAGCTGTTTGGAAAATAAACTGTCGTGACGTTTCCATGACAACGACAATAAAAATATTTTCGAACTAGAGTACCGTGCAAAGCCGAGGCTTGCACAAGAATTTTTAAAATAATATAGCCTATCAGGCACACCCGCCACTCTGTCCCATCACTGAAACTCCTGTTCACCAGGATCAACAGTGGCGTCCTTTGATCGAATAATCAACGAAAAATGTAGGTGTGCAATACACACAGGTAGGTGTGACACACGTCTTGAGACGCAACGACCTTAACTAAAAGAAAAAGGTAGTAAGAATGCGGTTTCAGACTTCCCTCCCAGCAAAGCGGAGACTACAGACTACAGGCCCAGAGGCCAAAAGCTAAAGGGATCTACGGTCAGGAGACGCCTGACCGTCAACACACCACGGCATAATATAGCCTATGTCACTCATTGATAAAGTAGCATTACACTGGAGCAAGATTTAAAAAACAGGATAAGCAGCTAAGTTCAGTCAAAATAATCTCCTATAGACAAACTTAAAAACATTAACAATTAATTTTATAATACATAATTATAACCACATTACGACCAACGCTTTGACTCAGCCCAACGGTAAGCAATGCGTCTTGCAAATAACACAAACTACCCGCGCCAGTATTCGAACCCGGAAACTCTAGCTTAACAGTCGGCTGTTTACACCACTGCCCCCCAGCGGTTACACATACGGGGGCTGTATGTTCGATTCGACCACTTACTCCTTTCGGGGGATTAATTACAGCGTGAATTTATGTATTATGTTGTGTGTCATGTGTATGTTTGTGTGTATCTTTATTAAGTTCGTTCCTGAGTTAATTTACTCAAGTAAGATCTGGAAAACTCAGCTTTAATCATTTCAGGCTTCTGTCAGCACACTACAAACTCAAAACAATGCAAAATTCAATGGATCCATTAAAATTCATCAAGTTAGAACGGTTTGCGTTCCGAAGTAGTTTAATCTGAAACTTAGTAACTCGAAACTTGGTCTTTGTTGTAAACTAACTGGCGAACACGCCCGGCTCCACCCGCACTTGCGACAACAAAGTATTGACTTTATTTTAAACTATTCAAAGGACATGGAGGGGTTAGTAAAAGTGAAGATTTACATACAACGTACAAACAAACGGTTTGCTTGATGGAAAGAGTCTCCTATAGACACGACGATGCCGCATACACGTTCCTCATGTAGAGGTAAAAATGTTATATCTCTAGTGCCAAATTACACTGGGATTCCAATCCTTCGAACCGAAACACAGCGAACTGCTTCACGGCAGCAATAGAAAGGAGGGTGGTACCAACGCAGACGATCTCGGACGTATATCTAACACTTGTAAAATACTGCAGACAGGGATTACCAATTTTTTTTAGTATTTAGACCAGTAGCTAAATGCAACAATTTAATTGACTAAACTTCGCCAGGTTGCCGAAATTCGACATTTATCATAATTGTAAATTTTACGAAGTATGTGTGCGTCAAACACATTTTTTTTAAATTTCTCATTTTAACAGATAGTAAATCTAAGACAATATGATATTTAAATCTAATACATTACAACAATTAAAATTGACTCTCTACAACATATACTTGAGGGCCTATTATCAATCACCTCACAATGTCTCTTACACTCGACAAATGCATTCGATCATCGCCATGCAAACACTTCGCATTCCGCACATTGCACATGAGGGTAATAATTTCCACTTTAACCGAGATTTGAAACACATATTTTGATTTTAGGTAGAATAAGTTAAGTTGGTTAAACCAATTGAGAAATCGAAGCAACAACTTTGTAAGGATTTATTGTCATATTTTGTGCATCAATAACCCGACAACCTCCAATGAATTAAGCAGCTCAAGCCACCTCTCTTTTGAAGTAAAATACAGTGTAGGCTGTAGTTTATCTGTGAAATATATTGAGTCTAAATCTTCTTCTATTTTAGTAGACAGCTTGGCAATAGAGAGAATGACGTGGTGACAGGCGGAACTACATAATTCTTACCTGGCAATGCCATTTTTTGGTCAAACTCAGCAATTTCATTGGCCAGTTTACATTAAAGTACAAAATATTAAGAATATCAAAACAAAGGATGTTACCGTCAACGTTGTCATTCACTTCAAATCTATTCATTCAGCCACTGACTGTCTCACTGAACAACAACCGCTTTGCTCGATAAAAGTACTTTTTCAACAATTCTGCATTCTAATCCGCGACCAAAACCTAAGAGAGATTGAATATCTATGTGCTGTTGAATAATAGTCCGTTTTCCAACAACATAAGAGTTAATAGCTTGTCTTTGAGGAGAGTTCGGTATTTGTGGAACTGAGTTTCACTGACGCTGGAAGATTGGTGATTGATCATAACAAATAGTCGAGTTAACGTCTGTTGAAAAAAAAACACTCAATTCTACGAAAAAAATAGGACTGATTAAATGTTTATTTAAAGCCGTGTGGTTTTGAAGTATGCCTAGGTACAATTTTTTAATTTAATAGCCGTGTTTATTTGATTATGTAGTCTGCCTACTATTTGGTTAATTTAATAATATTTTTCTGGGTACACCCGCCACTCTGTCCCACCAATGCAACTCCTGTTTACAAGGATCTACAGTGGCGTCCTTTGATCGAATAATCAACTAATAATGCAGCTGTGCATTGACGCACAGGCTGTCCCCAGACCCAACTACGGCGAAGCCAAATAGAAGGGTATTTTATGGTATGTGAACTTCACAAACCTATTTTAATTTATTCCTTTATAAAACTTAATCAAAAGTTCAATCTTTTACTGACACAGTATAGTAGGGCGGGATCGCATGAATGTTTGAGACAGGGTCAGTGGTCATCAATATTGCACGTCACTAGTGCTGTCCCCTGACCTCGATCGCTACATTATGTATAATGTTGGACAAAGCGACGCTTTACATCTGCCGTCTGACAACAAACAGTATCTAGGCTTTAGTGTTGACCTAGAATTGTTGATTTTTCAACACCGAATTTCCCTGTTACCTTTAATAATTCAATTTTTTTCTGAAATAGATCAGTTTGTTTTGTTAAATGGATCAACTTGTATGCTATTTTGTTATTCAATTAAATATTGGCTCTTAAAATTTGGTGCCAACAGAATACTTTACGAGTTGGATATTTTTGGTTTTACCCTTCAAAAATATTTGAAGTTTCGTTTATTCTTTTTCATTTCAATTCCTTTGTTCCAGTGTATAGGAAACATATTTCTGGGCGAGAGTGTTTTATCGCGAAATCCAAACACATTTACAAACACCGTTCCAATCGAGCCTTGATCGAAACAATACACGAGTCCCTTATTTATTCTGAATTTGTCAAAGTGTTTGTGGTGTCTCTGGCATCGACTGAAGAGCGTTTGTCGCGAGATTAGCAATTCTGATGAGGCACTGTTTGCTGCACTCCAAGAGGTCTGGCTTAGAGCACCCTGTACAGCCAACCCAGACAATACACCCAAACAACCCGTCAACACCCACAAGCGAAAGCAGCTTCTAATGTGACAAGATAAATCTCAAATTCCATTGGTAATGTTGACGCACGTGCTGCGAGGCGGCCTGTACGCAGCATGTTGCAGTAACCGCACTTTACGATACATGACGTTGGTCGCCGATAATTTAACAACGTCAAGCTATTGAGGCGAATTAAATTCACTGAACGTATGCAAGTTGCAAAATTTTACGTTCAAATTTATCCAGCTGTTAAAATATATATATTTTCCGTTGAAACTGTAACCGGTTGGGATTAAATTGTTAATTCAAAATTTCTCGACATAAATTTTATGTTCCAATAGAAACTACATAGGTACTGTAATTTTTTAGTCTAAAGCAAATATTTTTTATGTGCTCTGTTTGAAAACCTTTTTTGCATAAAACGCCATTAAATATCGGTTGATCAGAAAAATATCTAAAAAATAACTCTTTGTTGCATTAAGAATAACAAATAAATAATTATTTTTTTCTTTTGTCGCATGTATAATAACCACATCACGACACACACATTGACTCAGCCTTGCAGCCAGGTTGTAGAATCTTGTGTCTCGTGTGCTAAGCAACGATATGGAATACACTACATAGATAAGATAATATGGCATGGTAAAAACTATTTAAGGTATGTGTGATTTTCGTTGATTCGTCAGTTTAATGAAATTCCTGAACGATGATTGCGAAGACACGAAAATGTTGTTACTTTGTTGACAAACATAACATGTCTCCTACAGTTTGTCTTAAATTCTCAAATATTTCGTATATACCAGGCTTATGTACCATGTAATTACTGATAGTCAATGTTTGTTCAGAGCTTATTCAGTTGGAAAATCAACTATTTACCTTCGAACTATACGAGTTAATTAACATTCGCGAAACGTTATAAATGTTCCATCTCAGTACAGATCGACGCAATTACCTTTGTAATTAATAATTAAACTGATTAATTAATCATGTTGTTATCCAATCAGCCGTCAAGCAACTCCTAGCGATTTGATATAGAACATGTTTGAGTGAGACAGACATACTTTTCTGATGATTCCATCCTTTTTGCACAGTTTTTTAAATTAATTATCACCCGACAAAATTTTTCAAGTCACATCCGCCCTTTCCCACCCGTGACATAAATTTAAAACAATTGATACCTTATTCATCAGACTTGGTTAATTCGTTTAGGAGGCACTGTGGAACACGATACACAGAAATGCATGGACTCATGAAATCATTATCCGTCTTGATAAAAGAGGTGATTTGTACGGATAAAGAATTGAGTCATTTAAAATGAAACCTTACCGTATCATGGTAAAAATCAGTCAGTAGGTAAAAACTATTCGATGTAGATTAATGATTGGCAGTCGCATGACTCCTACTAGAGAAGACCAATAATTAATCTATGGCTTATTATTATTTTTTACCCAGTTTTAATATTTTTGTCCGATAAAATCACGGGCAAAAAACAAGCAGGCCACATGTTTTTCATTGTCTTAAAAATCTTTTAATTACTGATCGACTTTATTAAAGTTTCGTTAACTTTCGTATTGTATCTAATTTAAATATTTAATTGTTATTTGTTTGAAAATTGCATGCTTCATTGTAAAGCAAAATGTAGTGAAACATTAATAACCGATAAGATCTATAAAACCTCGACAACCTCGGTGGCGCAGTGGTGTAAACAGCCGACTGCTACGCTAGAGGTTCTGGGTTCGAATCCCGGTGGGGGCGGGACTTTGTGTTATTTGCAAGACGCATTGTTTCGCTTACCGGTCTTGGGTGTTGTATTCTTATTTATTTAGTATATACCATATCGTTGCTTAGCACCTGCGACACAAGTTCTTACGATACTTAATGCAGGGCTGAGTCAACCTATATTTGGCAAAAAAATTATTTGATTTAATTTGAAACTTAGTTAATGTTAAAAACAGTACTTGCCAAGTACTGAGATATTCTATGGTAAGCGTTCATCGACTGCTGATACCTTCAAGCACAGTACTTCATGTCGAGTATTGTTAAAGTTAAATTAAATTTTTGTCTTGTGGGAGTGGAGAGTGGAGATTGTATGAAAGATAATCGCCGAAGACATTATTTGGAGTTGCCAGCATTTATATATTAATAGTGTTACACATATAAAATAAAAGTCATAGTTGACTTGTTACTAAATTTTTTTTACTCTCTTAATAAATATATAGGTATGCAGTCAATCTTCTGCCAAATAATGTTACATGTTAACCTTTTTAAAGAGAATGAGAAACGTTGCCATTATTTTTAAGATTCTATTTTTGTTTTTATTTTAAGTTTAATAGTTCATTTTAATTTTAATTTTATATTTATTAGTAATTTGTAAATGTATTTATTATATTGTCTTGTTACGCCTGCACCAAAAATGTTGTGTGCATCTGTAGTTGGCGTGTACACTAGACTATGCACCCTTATAATAAAATATTGTATAGATTTATGTGCACGCTGTTGATGTGCCAATTTAAAAAAAAAAAAAAAGGTAACAAAAGGCTGTTAAAAAAGTTTTATAGTGTTGAGGAATTTGTTCAATTTATACTTGTATATGAAAAACTAAAATCGAATTATATTTCAATGGTTTTAATTTTAAATTTTAATTTCGTTGATGTTTATAAGATAGCCGTTGAAATAACATACCGCTATTGATGCATTAGTGATATATAGGTGCTCTATAATTTGTTTGATAGCATTTAATAATATTTCAGCCCACTTACATTTGTTGGCATACATCTTACTTACACGAAAATCAGACAAACATAGATTAATGATTGGTTGTCGATGCGTTGTCCCAATCATTAATCTATGCAACTAAATATCTTAATCTTTAAAAGTCATGAATCTTTTCCGGGTTTCCATAATTATTGTGTTTTAGTGGTTGATTTCAAACGATGGCATTTTACACTTTAAAAATCGCCTGACTCATTACTATGACCAAAACTTCGTTTACATCTTTATGTATTAGTTTAAAAAGTCAGAAAAAACGTAACTGACATATTCTTAGAAACAGATCTGAAGTTATTTGATATAGAAAAGATTACCTTCGTATTTGTAAATCGTGAAATCTGAACTTCTTTGATGTGATTGCCTCAAGGGCCGTGTTAAAGCGTAGTTTCCTCATTTCCACCTTTATTTTATATAAAACACTAGCGACCCGCCCCGGCTTTGCACGGATATCATATTATAAACATATCAACCTTCCTCTTGAATCACAATTTAAAAACCGAAATAAAATCCGTCACGTAGTATTAAAAATCTAACATAGGGACAGACAGCGGGAAGCGACTTTGTTTTATGCTATGAGAACAAACGGTCATGATCTTCCATCGCTTCTCTAGACTGCCAAATAACAACTTCTAGACTTTATTAATTGATAACAAATCACTAATATTGACCTACTGTACATACACACAACTACTACCCCGACACAACACACACACTTATATAGACAAAACACACACACAACTACTACCTCGACACAACACACACACTCATATAGACACAACACACACACAACTACTACCCCGACACAACACACACACTTATATAGACAAAACACACACACAACTACTACCTCGACACAACACACACACTCATATAGACACAACATACACACAACTACTACCCCGACACAACACACATACTCACATAGACACAACACACACACTGCTACGTGTGTATTATACATACGACACAACAAAATAAAACAAGACAGACAATTTTTGAATACATAAATACAGACACAACACAAAACATGTACAATTTAGGCTTAAAAAATGTAAAATTCGAATATTATACTAAAATTTGTATGTATTTAGCAATCATTTAGGTGCAATGACGCATGTACTCGATGATTATCGTCAAAGGGTTCATCCCCTCGAATAGTTTGCAGTAGTTCTCCCCTTTCGCCCCCTGGACCAATACCCCCCCTTCATCATTGACCTAATTGCTTTCCGACCGAAACCAGGAATTCCATGCGCTTTTATAAATATTTCCTTTATACCGTATTTCGTATTGATTGCTAAGTAATTGGTTAGATTAAATAGACTAAATAAACAAGTAGAAATTTATTAAGAAGTCAAAGGAATTATATGAAACAAAAATATTTGACGTACGTTTATTTTTTTCATAAATTGGCATATAATCAATTCCTAAATATTCTAGAAAATGTACTCGTAACGGTTGGTAAACTTGATGGCCGACGGTAATTACATTTCGTTAAAACAAATAGGTAAATTAAATTTTATAATATTTCTTACTTGGAGCTAGTACTGCATAATCCTTGTTAATATTATAAAAGAGAAAGTTTGTACGGATGAATGGATGTTTGTTACTCTTTCACGCAAAAACTACTGAATGGATTTTAATGAAACTTTACAATTATATAGCTGTACATCAGAATAACACATAGGCTATAGTTTAGAAAAATACTGTACCTATTAGAACCATTTTAAACTTCTACGCGGACGAAGCAGAAGCCAGTTTCAAATAAATTGCGCTGTGTATTTAGAATAACGAAAAAAATGTGTTTTTTTTTTTTGGCTCTCACATTTCAAAGCTCGACAAAACGAGGATACCAGACGCAGATCCACCCTAATGAGTGTCACGTATGCCTCCAAACACATCGAATATGTGCCTTATTCCTCATAGCACAGACCTCGGAATCGGACGCGCTAATTTAGCTCGCTAATGAACTGCCGATGTGGAGCTTGTTATGAGGCGCTTCAGTATTAATTTGAATTTTTACTAAATCCCAGTAAAAAAACGCGAAAAATATTATGTCGGTTGGCCAATGAAAACCACGCAGCTACAGCTACAGCTACAAATCAACGAGAAGTTGCGTCCACTCTGATATTTTTATAACGGCTAAATTTATATTTTATACTGAACGACTTTTATACCTACTTGGTTTGTTATTGCTACTTGATACCAAAAACTATTTTTTTAAATAATAATCACACATCGACTCAGCCCTGCAGCAAGATAGAAGAAACTTTTGTCGCAGATGCCAAGCGATGATATGGTATAAACTACAATGAATAATACATTCAGGACCAGTAAACGAAACAACGCGTCTTGTCAATAACACAAAGTTTCACCCCCGCCGGGATTAGAACCCGGAACCTCTAGCGCAGTCGGCTGTTTACACCACTGCGCCACAAAGATCGTCTGCTTTCTTACTACCTCCTATTTCTTCTGGTTAAGTTCGTTGCGGGTTCCAAGACAGCTAGGGTGTCCGGGCACAGCCTGTGCGTCATTGCACAGCTGCATTATTCTTTGATTTTTTATCAATAGTCGCCACTGTTTATCCTGGTGAACAGGAGTTGCTATGGTGGGAAAGAGTGGCGGGTGTGTCTCGAAAGGTCGTCAATACGAGTATCATATTAATCAACATTTATATTATTTCTGCAGATTATATATATATCTATAATATTTTTTAATTAGGTTTTCCGATACTATGCAAACTGTTCACTACATTATGAATAATATATTATTAAGTCTTCTTATTCTAGCAAGGATTTGAACATCAATATTGCTTTGTTATGCTTAGCTAAACGGGTGGAGAGATTAGCGGCAAGTGATGTGTGGTGCGGTATAGATGCTGTATGGACTGATGTATGAACAAGGCTCGTCTTAACGTCAAAGAATTAAACTCAGATACGTCTAAATACGATTAAACTAAACTTTCAATCCTTTGCTAAAAATACTGAAACGGGATTAAATATTTAAATTAATTTTGAAATTTCAGTTTATTCAGAAAAAAATGTTTCAAATTTTTTTGTAAATAATTTGCCTGATTAGTGTTTCACAGAAAATGCTATATTTTGATTAAGTATTGTTGGTAACTGATAATTTGTTTTCGTTATAAAAATCTTCATTTTGTAATATATATAATATACTTTATGTCTTCGAGCTGGTTCAGCCGCTTCCTTTGCCGAAGAAGCCAAAACACGCAAAGATGTATCTTTGGGTAACAATTACATATTTGAGCCGTTTGGTTTCGAGACTATGGGTTCTTGGAGTGCGAATTTCAAAAGATTATACAAAATTTTAAATTTTCAATTAAAAAAAGAGAGTCATGACCGTAACGCTGTTCTACATTTCGCTCAGAGGTTGAGCATCGCTATACAGCTTGTAAATGCAGCCAGTGTTATGAGCACACTCCATTGTAAACATGATTTTTATTAGGTTTTTAAATGTATTAATTAAGTTATTTATTATTTTCCATATAATATACTTTATATAATTGGTTTTCGATACGGAAATAAATACTTCAACACACTCAATAGGGGGAATTCGAGCAGGATATTCCAAATATAAAAGTACGGATGCTCTATCGATAGTTAATAAAGTATTTTGAAGTGGCACTTCTGTGAGATGTCGTAGTTATCGAAGTGAAAATGAACGAGCTTTGAAGGAACGGCTGGAGAACGAGCAATGTTAGTCGAGCGACTGACTCTCTAACGCCTGGTGCCTACACACACTATACCTCTCAAAATAATTTACCCTCTTCATATGCACGTTCAAATTAAGATATTATATTACTTCACTATTAGCTTATTGATTTATATTTGGAAAACAAACAGTACAAATCGATAACAACGATGTAATTTTTATTACAATAATGTAATTTTTTTAATTTTTTAATGAACTTAAATTCTAAATATATTTTGTTCCCATGACAATCAAAAATTTTAAATAATTTGAATTACAACCATTATATTTGTAGGCTCTTAATAGAGCAGGACTCTAATTTATTCTGAACATCTATATACTGTACCCGTTTCTACAAATAAATATTACTATTACTATAACAATTAAATCTTAACCAATAAAGTATTTAACGACCTCGGTGGCGCAGTGGTGTAAACAGCCGACTGCTACGCTAGAGGTTCCGGGTTCGAATCCCGGCGGGCGCGGGACTTTGTGTTATTTGCAAGACGCATTGTTTCGCTTACCGGTCTTGGATGGTGTATTCTTATCTATTTAGTATATACCATAGCGTTGCTTAGTTCCTGTGACACAAGTTCTTACGATACTTACTACAGGGCTGAGTCAATGTGTGTGTCGTGATGTGGTTATTATTATTATTATTTATTACAAAATAGTAGGTACTACATACACAAAAAATAATTACAGAAAAATAAGTTAATTTTATTACTTTTTTCTTTGTTATCAGTATTTAAAAAAAAAATACCTCACAAATATAACATCTATCGGGTGCAATATTTAAAAGGCACACGTAAACTATGAAAGCATATTTACCTTACAGTAAACTGATGTTACATTACATTGTATTTCTCCATAAAATATATGTCATTGAAATTGTTAGTTGGTTATTTAGGAGCTCACTCAACAATATATTCCATACTCTAATATACCTCCATACTTTTTGACTAAAAAGAAGATTAAAAACAGAAACATTAGAATATTTTAAGTCGGTGTGCCTGAACCTTAACTGGTGCATTGTTTTGTAGGGACTGCTGAGTGGCTGGGAGACGCACGCTGCGGCTTTTAAACCCATTCTTTCGTCTCATTGTTCCTACGTACGAGACCAACGTTAGGCGCGCGGTTTTTTCCAGTTTTTGCAACTGTTATTATAGAGGTTTACTGCCGATTTTTTTTACAGTTTCGGACAGTGTTCTCAGTTTATTTAGGGAGTTATACGAAGTTTTCTTTTTCACTTTTTCTGGTTTAATTTCGTTGTGAAAGTCTGCAGTAGGGAGGCTGCGCTTCTCTATGGATAATAATTTTCGGGGTTGATTTTTTGGTTTTGTAAAAGAAATAAGTTAGGTTTGCGTAGTTTGCATGATAACCTCTAGGGCAACTGCTGTTTGTATTTATATATTAGACGACCTCTGTGGCGCAGTGATGTTAACAGCTGACTGCTACGACAGAGGTTCCAGGTTCGAATCACGCCGGGGGCGGAACTTTGTGTTATTTGCAAGACGCATTGTTTCGTTTACCGGTCTTGGATGTTGTATTCTTTTTATGTAGTTTATACCGTATCGTTGCTTAGTGGCTGCGATACAAGATTGTCTTAGTGCAGGGCTGAATCAATGTGTTTGTCGTGATATGGTTATTATTATTAAAATAAATATGTGGCGGGATCAGTAGTGCTGTTAGCATTTTTTAAATGAATACAATTTAAATATTGTTAATAAATATGTGTATTTTTGATTGTGTTGCTTATGATTTGTAATTAATTTATTGATATTTGGAATTTGTATTTAATTTAAGGTTTTTGTCATGTTTGAAATAATTAAGTTATTGGGTTAACACGTTTAATTTTAATAAAAATAAATTATTAAAGTATATGGTTAATCTCAGTTTCATGATTATCTAACATTTTTAAAATGATAAAAGTAGGTGAATGATCTGAAAAAAGTTCCATGAAGTTGTTGAGTCCATCAACAAACAAAAGACCGATTAAGAACTCAAAGTTTTCAAGATAACTGGAGAGTTTTTTGTTTAGTTCTTTTTTATCATCTTTCATAGAAACCGGAGGCTTCGAGAAGCTTCGAAAAGTTTCCCGTAACGACTTCAAGTTAATTAATATTTCAAAGTTTGATCAAACTAATGATTCTAGATAATTTAACACTTGTTGTACAACTTGTTTGAAGTTCTTCTTTGTTTACTGTGTGGCAAATCTGGCATTTTTATATATATAAATAAATTGGCCCTCTTTAAGGCAGGAGTGAATAGGTTTCTCCTAGGCAGGCATGATCCACCTTAGACCTCATTGCCACTTAACATCAGGCGGGCTTGGGGTCAAATGCCTGCCTGGTCATGAATAAAAAATAAAAAAAATGTCAAGATAGTTGAAGTAAAGATACAAGCTTAGAATATTTCATATTCTGTAAAGTTGGATACTGTTATGTCAACAAACTATTAGAATTTGAATGATTATTTTAAACTACGGAGGTTTCTCGCGGGATTCATCCCCGTAGAAATAGCATTCCGAATCGGTGCTTATTTAAGTCTATTCGAATAAAAACATTTTGAGTTTGACTTTGAATCAAACGTAACATCTTAGAGTTGATGTTTTAGGTATTTAAGTATTTAAGTTCTGATGTATTATAGTTAACTGGTCCCACGGGATGTAGGTGCGACATATTGTGGTGATAATAATAATAATTTTATTTGCTAAAACGTAGGTTAAAATGTTCTTACAAGTTAAGGAAGACCCGTACCTCTGAAAAAGGTGTGCAAATATTTGCATACAGTAAAAAGTCATATTTTTAAGAACAGTTACAAAGTGGAAATGTCAAAATCAGAAAATAGGCAGTTACAAATTAATTAAATAGCGATACCGAACCATTAAAATTTTTTAGTCAAAATGTTTTAAGTCCAGATTAAACAAAATTAAAATGATCTCGTTTAGGAAATCAATGACTGCTTTGCATTGATAGTAGGCTTTTTCTGACTTTTTGTGACCATTAGTATACTTATGGTAACCTTTTTGTGTTTTCGTTTTTTGTTAATAAACGATATATTCCGACGTAGTCTCAGTCAGTTCTAGAATAGAATAATCTTTATTTGTTAGGTTTTGTTAAACACACATCTTAAAATTAATATAAAACTCCCTTAAAAACTTGCCATAATTGGCGTACAAATATAAATGAGTCAGACAAATAAATATCAAAACTTATAAATGTTACAAAAATCAAGTCAAAAATTAAAATAAACTATGAAAATTAAATTAAACAGAATAAATTTAAGTCAAAGATAATTAAATGTGGTCCTTTAAAATTTATTTGATATCAATTTAATCATATTTCCTGGTCATTTGTTATAAATTTTATAGCCATTATCGGTGCACTCCTTGACTATAAACAAAGACGTTGAAATAGTTCATGAAGCAGTTATGAAGACCATGATAAGGTCTTCGTCTCGACATTAGCAACGCATTGGCGGTGCTCTTGACGTCTAGTCATCAAGGCCATGGTTGTGTCCATACGCGGCACTTGGCACCAGGTAAACCGCCTCCTTGCTTAATGTTATTTAAAAAGAAGAAAGACGTGGTAGCTCAGTTTGTGACATGCCTTGGTTAACCGACCGACACGACCCGACAGGTCCAGGGTTCGGGTTGCCGTACGTTGTAGCTACCATATCCTTCTATGAGCCCGAATAGTGGCGAATGATTCGTAACCTGTCACATTGTGACTCTGTAGAAACATGCGAAATGCGTTATTTAACACCTCTGCCAACCCCTCTCGAGGGATTAATTACGCCGTGAGATGATGTTTTTAATGTGAAAAATAAACTATCACATACTTTTCAATTTAGCTAAAGTTAAAGTAAAGTGCAGTTTTTTTATTTTATAGTAGTATAGAAACTTGTAAATGATAATTTTAACAAACTACCTGGACTTTGTTCGTTAAATGTTCATAAATTTACACATTTTGCAGTCGGGTGTTTCATAATAACAAAAGTTCCAGTTCGGTTTTCATTTTAAAAAAACTGGTATTGCTGTTGCTTTAATTATAATGAAAATGTAATTTACCAAATTTTTTGTTCCTAATTTGTTATAATTCATTTAAAGTTATTTGTGCGTATTTGAAACATTTTATACATCATCGGCAACAAGCAGAGGCTCACCTAATGGAAAGTGATACCGCCGCCAATTGAAACGACAATGCCCTTGATGTCTTAGAACAACAAGAGCACAAAATTGTGTTGCCCATGTAGAGGTAAAGATGTTATACCTCTCGTGCCGGTAATTACATAGGTTCTCCAAATCCTTCGAACGAAAACACTGCGAACTGCTTTACGTTTGAAATATAAAGGATAGTGGTACCAACCCAGAAGATCTCACACGTAGATCTACCACATGTTAATAAAAACGAAAACATTTAATTTACAGCACATGTCCTATATAATAATAACCACATCACGACACACACATTGACTCAGCCCTGCACTAGGTATCGTAAGAACTTGTGTCACAGGAACTAAGCAACGATAAGGTATATACTAAATAAATAAGAATACTACATCCAAGACCGGTAAGCGAATCAATGCGTTTTGCAAATAACACAAAGTCCCACCCCCGCCTTTTTATAACATAACCTTTAGTACCATTACTTTTTTTTTTTTTTTTATTCAAGACCAGGCAGGCATTTGACCCCAAATCCGCCTGATGTTAAGCGGCGATGAGGTCTAAGGTGGATCATGCCTGCCTAGGAGAAACCTATTCACTCTTGACTTTACTTACACAACCTCCTTCCATAGAATAATGATTGGCAGCGCTTTGACCATGACGACTACCAATCATTGGTCCTTTTTATATATGGTCATGAGCAAACAAGAGAATGGTTCACCTCATGCATAGTGATACCACCGCCTCTTTTTTCGAAGACGATTAAAACCATGTAAAAAGGCCAACAACACAATTTCTCATCTTAATTAAAACAGAAAAACTAATTAAATGAGTTTGTAAATTTATCAGAATCGAAAATGTACCAAAATATATCCGTGAATAACAGAAGAACGTTTAAGTAAACATTGTTAATTGATTATTACCGGGAACTGCTGTAACAAGCCGCAGTAATTCCTCGTCAAGCGGCAATGTAAATCGAACAACTCGCCCTGAACGATAAATATAATAATGTACTTTGTTGCAACTAAAAGTTTTGTATAAGTTGTTAATGGAAAACAGAACATATTTACACAGGTTTATATTTTGTGAGATTTCGCACATGAAAATAGAATGTAAGTTTCCTAAATGAGTTTAGTACATTGATATATGATAAATAGCAAACTTTAGCCATTTTTTTCAAATACTGTAATTTCTAACTAACGAATTTCATTTTAAAAAATTTCTGACATCCATAAAATTTTACACAAACATATATGTAATAATAATAACCACAACACGACACACACATTGACTCAGCACTGTTGTAAGATTGTAAAGCTTTTGTAGCAGGTGCTAAGCAACGATATAATTTAAACTACATAGTTAAGAATACTACGTCCAAGACTGCTGTACGAAACAATACGACTTAGAATACAACGAGAGCGTAATTAGTCATAGAAACGTTGTAAGTAAATGCTTACAAATTTTTAAAAGAACCATCCATCGTTGTTCTTAAGCACAATGCTCTAAGGAGCTTCCAGTTTGAAAAGTAACTTTTAATTAAATACGTCAGTACATTAACTTTATTTAAGTACTGAAATGTCAATAGTATTCTCTCATCATTTGTGGATACTACCTGGTGGTTATGTTAATTAATTTTTTAAATGGCTATTTAAACAGACTTCTTGAATCTTTTGCCAAAAATTATATATCACGTTTTTTATCAAGTGGGTGATAAACTTACTTAGCGAGGACGTGGTAGCTCAGTTTTTTACGTGCCTTGGTTAACCGACCGACCCGACCTGATAAGGCAAGGGTTCGGGTCTCGGGTTTCCATGCATTGTAGCTGCCATGTTCCTCACTATGCCCGGATAGTGGCGACAGATTCGCAACCTGTTACACTGGGGCTCAATATAAACATGCGAAATGCGGTGTGTAACAGCTCTGCCTACCCCTCTCGAGGGATTAATTACGACTTGACTTTATGTTTATATGAGTGTGTTTAATGTGTTAACTTATTGACATAGATATAATTATGGATTGAAGGATGCGGTAGTTCGGTTAGGTACGTGCTTTGGTTTACCGACCGACTCGACCCGACAGGTTTCGAGTTTCGATTTGCCGTACGTTGTAGCTGCCACTGTGCTTGGATAGTGGCGATAGATTTGCAAATTGTCACACTGGTACATAAATGCGGAGCGGTTTATGTGCGCGTTGTATATATTGTCTGTATATTTAAATAGATAAATTAATCTATGTTTCTCATGATAAGTTGAAGTGGTTGATTTTATTTGAAATAAATGGCGTGACTAGCCATTAAATTAAAACACTTATATATCGATGCAAAACAAACATAAAACGAAAGGTATATGGCTGATAAAAATAAAGGTTTATTTTATAGTTAACTTCTTCTTTAGTAACTTTAATGAATGCATTTTTATATTTTTCTTTGAAAAGACTGCCCTGGAATGCAAGTAGTCTTACTTTTAATTAACTTGCAAGTTGCATTAGTCTAATAGCTAAGTTGGACAAACCGAAGTTAACGTCGGAAGTTATCAGCGGAATAGTGATTACTTTATTAAAATGAAGGATATTTTTACTAAAAACTTTCATGTCAAAAAAGTTATTTCTTAAAGCGTTGATCTCTTATTGAAACCAGTGCGTAGTAGTGTAGTGGGCTAGATATTACATCTCAAAGTCAAAGTACTTTTTTATTCAAATGTACTTAAAATAAGTACTATAAAATTGACATATTTTTATCACCAACCTGTTCGAAACGCTATTTCCACGGGGAAGAATCCGGTAAGAAAACCGCGTAGTTTTACTTTCAAAATACTTACAATAAATTCATTTCTATAACGATTACTTTAAGCCTTATTTTAAAAATAAAATAATAATAATAACCACATCACAACTCACACATTGACTCAGCCCTGCGGTAAGTATCGTAAGAACTTGTGTCACAGGAACTAAGCAACGATATGGTATAAACTACACCGATAAGAATACAACATCCAAGACCGGTAAGCGAAACAATGCGTCTTGCAAGTAACACAAAATCCCGCCCCCGAACCCGGAACCTCTAGCGTAGCAATCAGCTGTTTAAACCACTGCGCCACCGAGGTCATCAAAAAAAATACATTACATTAAATACAAAGAATGCAATTAATATTTCGTATGAAATATGCGGTCGAAAAAGATTCATTAATAGAAATAGTGTAACTAGTAGTAATCAAGAAAGTCCGACTAAGTTATAAATCAGTTTGCTTAATAAAGAGCTATCTCATACTAGAACCATGTGCATTTACACGTCAAATTACAACCATAACCGAACATTATTTGTGAGATGGAACGTTATTGGCAAATAAGCTAACGGTTCACCTGTTGGAATGTGATACCGCTGTCCACACGACGATGCCCCTGATGTATTAAGCCAAGAACTCCGCCAAAAATCTGTAGTAATAAGTTATTAATATAAATGGTTTTATTGAAATGAACGCCGTTCTCTGGTTTTTTGTTCTTTATTTGGCGGCCATATTGTTTTTTTTTTAAGACAAGCCCTTTCATTTGATATCCATATTGAGAGGATTGTGAAAAAACATGTAGTCCGCCATTTTGCAGCGGCGACCATCTTGGACGAACAATAATACTGAATATATTGTATTGTATTGTCATCAGAACTAAAGGTGTGTGCCTTAAATCAGGTCGATCTGTCAACAGAAAGGAGGTAAAATTTTAATCATAAAATTTGACCCAAACAAACTGGTCAAACTAAAAAACCGGTTAATAAAAAGGGAAAACTTATCACGTTGTTCTGCTTTCGTATATAAACATTAAACGTATAAACTGTCGCAGTGTAATATACCGGGGTAATTCGGGGAGTCCACGTGGGCAATCTCGGCAGGTACTCATGCTGCGGGTGCTATTGTTTTTTTTATTTTAGGCACAGGCTGCGTCCGCGATATGAGGCAGGATTACGGTCCTTTATGTCCTGCTTGTTTGGACGTGGAACACTATAGAAATGTGCGTTGTGAAACCGCGAAATTAACTCTAGGAAAGTCCTTTGTAATGTTTTTCGGTTTTGTTTATGGGGAATTGTATGGGGGTAGAAATATTTCACTAATTACTAGACACGAGTCCGGGATATAATTACCGGACTACGGCCAAAAAAAGGAGGGTTATGAATTTGACCGGTATGTATGTACGAATGTTCATTTGTTCCCTCATAACTTCTAAACTACTAATCATAAAGTGATACCAAATTACACGAAAAAATTGCCCATAACTAGAGGACAAACATGACACATCAAAAGATACCTCGACCTATATTTTTTTCGGTGGCGCAGTGGTGTAAACAGCCGACTGCTACGCTAGAGGTTCCGGGTTCAAATCCCGGCAGGGGCGGGACTTTGTGTTATTTGCAAGACGCATTGTTTCGCTTACCGGTCTTGGATGTTGTATTCTTATTTATTTAGTATATACCATATCGTTGCTTAGCACCTGCGATACAAGTTCTTACGATACTTAGTGCAGGGCTGAGTCAATGTGGTAATTTATTTAATTATACCTCTTTTCTGCCGTGGTCATATGCCTATACCAAACTTAACCTAACATAAAATAAAAGGGAGTAAGTTTGCCTGATCTGTAGGTCGCATATGAATACGTCTACATTGAATAGTTTACTTAATAATTTCAGATGAGAACATTTTCTTTCAATATATTATATTTATTTGTGAACATAAAATATTTACATGCAGATGTTGTTACATTGGATAGTCCATATGTTCAGCCAGTCACTAGGCAAACAATTTTTCTTGTTTCATAATTTTAGGAGCACGGTTTTGAGTAGTTGAGTTTTAGTTTTTGAACTCACCTTTTTTCACGGGTAATTTCGATTTAAATAATGATTTATCGGGTACGAATAATTCTCTTTTCATGAAGGATGGAATGAAATATGTCTTCAATAAGTGCCTCCATCGGTATCCATTTGAGATATGCGAGTTTGACAGAAGCGCTTTTGTGACATTAGTTTGCGAGAGCTGGTTATTGCACCTGGACGTTTCCTATGCGAGGACCGGGCACAATAGCTTTCATGACCGATAAATTTAAAGTTTGACTTCAAATAACACTTTTCGTTGAACTATAAATAAAATTTAATATTTAGACTATGATAAAAAAAGAAAATTCTTATTCATTGTTATTAATTTGCTTTTTACCAATTAAAAAAAAAACTGAATTTCTATTTTTTTGCAATAATTTTACAGTCAAGGTATATCCTGTGATTTTTATCCCCCGCTCGAAATAGAGGGGTGTTATAATTTTATCGTGTGTATCTGTCAATCTGTCGATCTATTTGTCTGTGGCGTCGAAACGGATAACTCGATTTTGATGCGGTTTTTTATTTCTGAAAGCTGGCGTGATCAAGATGGTTTATAGTTATAATTTGTACAAATCTGATGATCTCTTTGAAGATTACCAGCTCATATACTAGTTGATGAAGATATTTAACTTTCACAGGTCCGATTGATTTGAAATTTGTTGATACTGTTTAATATAACTGTTTTGTTAATTGCCTAGGTTTATCATTAAAAAAACATTTATTTCTATCATAATTATTTATCGGTTATCGACTATATTCTATGGATTTTTTTTAAATTTATGTCGGGGGTTTCGGTTTAATATTTTAAAGTAAACAATAAGGTTGGCGTAGAAAATTCTCTTTTCCTATAACTGAAGTTAACGGAGCAGGGAATTTAGAAACATGTAGTAAATTTCAAAAGGAATGTGACAAAGGTAAAACTAATTCCCCATTTAAGGCCCCAATAAATTCACCTTAAGCTTCCTCCTGCGTGAGGTCGTGGAGTCCATAAAGATAAGGCTAAATTAAACCTAATGGCCATGTAATTAAGGTCAATATTAAATAGAATCACTCCTATAATAGTGAATGAGAGCGTTCGTTCCCGCGGTTCCGATTGTTCAGGTTACAAAAAAACTGGTTACTATAATTTTACATCTCAAAACATAACATAAACTCACGCCGCAGTCCCTCGAGAGGGGTTGGCAGAGGTGCCTGCTACACACCGCTTTTCGCATGTTTATGTTGAATCCCACTGTGACAGGTTGCAAATCTGTCGCTACTATCCGGGCACATTGAGAAACATGGCAGCTACAAGTTACGGCAACCCGAGACTCGAACCCACGACCTCTGGTCGGTCGGTTATCCAAGGCACGTTACAAACTGAGCTACCGCATCCTCCTATACCATACTGCATATATACGTATTTATGTACTATAATTTTATTTTAATTTATACAATGAAAAACCTTCATTGGTATAAGGACAAGTTTATTGATTTCCTTTGGTTTTTGTTTAGTAAAAAAATATATTTAAGAATATATATACAAGAAACAAACATTCACATAAATAATAAAGCTTTTATTTACATTCCTGAAATTACAGAGTTTAAATACTTTTTACACAATATCTATCAAGTCTTTCATTATTTTCTTATGAGCATGGTTTTTTTTCACAATTTTTAATTTTTTTAAAGATTTAATAGAATCCGTCGCACAGGAAGAGTATTATAAAAAATGTCTAGTTTTTTGATAATTTCATTAAAAAAATCATGAAAATACTGAAATTTACGATAAAATCACGTTTTTTGTGAGGGACCCCATGAATTTTCAATTTATCTATGCATTTTGTATTTTTTGATAATAGTCTAACACTGAAAATTTAAGTCTAGTTTATTATAATTCATGAGATACAACCCGCTGACAGACGGACGGATGGAAAGCGAAACATTTGTAAAAGGGTCGTGCAGTCGTAAATATTGAAAGCCGTTAATCTTGCAACTTTCTTTTGATACATTCAGTGTTGCAAGCGTGTAATCATGTGCTTGTTTCACCTATTAATAGCTAAATTTTACAATTCCAATATCCAAAAACAAAATATATTTAAGCCATAAATTAAACCGCAAATTTGTAATTAGTGAATTAACAATACTATATCTATGCTTGTTTAATATTCGTTTAATGAACAATACCTACAAGTGTTCAAATATTAACCTTGTGTTTGCGTTAATGAAATGCCAAAATTATTTACATTCCTGTGGTTACACCAGTTTTCCAACCAGATTAACGTTATCTAATAAATTAAACATCATCCTAGTTAAATTATTATCAGTCTTATGTCATGGAGATATGATTGTAAAATAATTGAACATAGTAAGCTGACACATCCTGATGTTTATAAACTTATTGAAATTTCAATTAACGCGGTTTTGTTTCTTTGAAATAATAATTAAAACCACATCACGGCACACACATTGATTCAGCCCTGAAGTAAGATTGAAGAATCCTGTGTCGCAGGTGCTAAGCAAAACTACATAGATAAGAATTCAACATCCAAGACCGGACGCGAAACATTGTGTCTTACAATTAACACATAGTCCCCACCGGGATCCGAACCTGGAACATTTTACAAAAAGCCGGCTGTTCCACCACTGGGCCACAGAGACCATATAAGGGATAAATGTTTTTCTTTGAGAAGCTTTATAAATGCCCTCATTAATTTTAAATTGAAAAGGCTATAATTATATAGGTCAAGAGCATGTGAGTAAGTAAGCATGGTGTTGGATTGGTTGTTGATGGCAAGAATTATATGGAATTATATTTATGGAAAGTAAAATGACAATTACTGCTGTCAAGTCCCGAAAGGCACATGGCATTTTAAAAAAGGCAGAAATGTTAAACAGTTACAAAACGACGAAAGCACCAAATGTTATTCCTCAATTACACGAATTTACACAAATACACAGTCCCGAGAGAGTCGCGACACCTAACATGTGGGCATAGAGTAAGGAAGCAGAGACACGGCAATACACAGCTAAATCTGTGTTGAAAATGTTCAAAAGGGAATATTCATGGCTTTTTTATTTATTTATTATAATTCGATACCACATATTCAAACAAAACCGTTCGATTATCTAAAATATCTGATTGATTAACTAAGTTGTAAAGCTTCAAAGTCGTTGGTTAGAAAAAGAGATCCAATATGTACAATGACGTCAAAGTACACCGTCGCCATACAACTTCCACCAAAAAAGTTGTTTAGATAAGCGAGATAGATATACTTACTTTTAATTGTTATCTCTCTGTTTGATCGTACGATTCTAATTCAGTTTTCATTGTAAATTGACTAATTCCACATACTTTACGATAAATTGATTGAATAATCAAATTAAATATCATGCATATTACTTAAGTTTTATTACTTAGAGAGTGTAAGACTGTTTGTTTTTATCTACTTCTCAGACAAAAAATGTTCATGGAACAAAAATGTTTCATCTTTAAGTAAACTTATTTGGGTCGTTATTCTTTTTTACCGACAATGAATTGACGTTTTGGTTTTTTTTTTGAAGTAATGATAAAATTATGGTTTCAGTGTACGATATAAAATTACATCCGGGTTTTCATGAGGACTATAAATGGAAGTTTCCTTTTCAGGCAATATTGTTTTTTGATGGTGGTTTTAAAAAATAACGTGACAGAGTGGTCGTTTTCAGTAGATACGTATCAATTAAGTAAATAAACAAATTAAGTATCAATAATCTAATGAGATGCCATGATAAGATGAAGGACAGGCTATTGTCGGTAAAAATGTAGAACGACCCATTCACACTAATGAAAAATTTAATCAAACACAACAGGTGACTATCAATACAATTAGAAAACAGTTAATTATTAAAATCTAGATCGATACCCTATCTGGTATTAATCAACAAACAAAACATGTGGTTATTACAGACGTTCACACACATCACACACAAACACATTATTAACACACACATCTTGCACATCATTAACTACGATATGGTAAATATAGATTAGAGTACTACTTACATCCAAGACCGGTAAGTGAAACAATGCATATTGCAAATAAAACAAAGTCTCGTCCCCGCCGCGATTCGAACCTGGAACCTCTAGCGTAGAGGACGCTTAAATTTATTCAATGAATAATCCCATGCCATGTCTTCGTATTACTTGCTCTCAGCTAACCCAGTCCGTGAGAGTTTGCAATGCTAATGACCTAGCTATCTAGACAGCAGCCAGCCTGGGATCATGCTAACTAACTCCACATTCGCTGGATTGATTGCTGCAAGGCGTAACTCTAACCCACTTAGTCTGCGGCTGCATCACATGCCGTCGCTCAGTTCTTCCACTTGATTATGTAGTTGCGTCTTTTATGGTGCCAACGGGAACCTATTAAGGTGCCTTCGCTTTTCGTTTATCCGATGGTGGTTTGTGTTTGTGGTATGAAATAGATGACAGACCGCGTTAAGTCAAATAAAACATTAAAAATGTGTACCTGCGAGACAGGCTTTGCCTGGTGCAGGACTCATAGCAACTCAGCGAGTAGTCTTTGCAAACAATATTGTTTTTCTTTGTTTTGTGTAATCTTCTTAATCATTGTAAATTTATATTGTTTTTTTTTTATTTCAAGAATTCTTGTAGCTAGGCCGTTAATTTTGTATTTTTGTGTATTCTATTACCTCTACAAATGACAAAAACATATTACTATAGTGACTAACCTTGAAAATAGCGGTACTGTTGTCAATTGCGTTGGAAAATTATGTGGAATAGAACTTTATTTTTACTTTAGTAGATTTTTTTAAGTAATATTTACGTATTTGGCCACAATGTCACAGTGACGATGTTACCAAAAGCAAATGCTTAAATGTTAACATTATTTTGCTGTGGCGATGCTTGTTTGACCCTTTATTCATGTTAAAAATCCTAAAATTATTTTACAGACTAACAGGACCATTCACCTAATGAATAGTAATACCACGCATGGCACGTGAGGTAAAGCATCTTTACCTCTACATGGAGAACACATTGATAGTGATCAAAGCGTTATCAAACATCAAGGGCATAGTCGTGTTGCCTAGTAAGGCGGTATCACTTTCCATAAGGTGAACTGTCTACTTGTCTGCCTTGTAAAAAAGTTTTAAGCGAGTATAGTGATAATAGTGAAAAGGTTTTGAGCTAAAATATATTTTCTGACACGGATAGGTGAATATTTGTCAAATCATACAAGCTCTGGCATGTTTTGTTAAATCTATAGATGTTGGAGCGGACGCGACGCGATGGCGACGATTGGTCATGGACTATGTCACGTCCTACATCCGTCCAGTCACGTCCCAGACTGAAATATTTATCATGTTACAAACGGAAAACTTTGCAATAATATCGTTTCAACAAAGTTTTCTGTTATTAAGGAGATGATAAAATGTTATTGGGGAGACAGATGTTTTTTGAGCTAGTCGGCTGGCGACTCGAAGTTTATGAATAGTCGCCCGGGAGACCAGCGACCAAGTGTGTTTAGGTTCATCGAAACCTATAGAAAGTAAGCGGCCAGATTCTCATGCAATCGAAAAAAGTATACATTCTTAAAAAGTTCGAATTTCAAATTTTGGCCTGTGATTGAGCAGCGATCACAGATTGATTTGAAAACAAAGGGTAGACAACATTAAAAAGTTGAAAGTGTATCTCTTTGCAATTTCAGAACTTTAATAAAAATAAAAAAAAAGATTTCGTAGTCAAATTTCACCGAAAAATAGTTTTAGAAGAGCATTAATGTAGTTGCGGCAGCGTCAGCCGGAACGGAACGTCATTGTCTATGCAATGTCAAACTGCCCAGTTCGATTGATAACTTTTCAATGGGAGCGCCAGGATAGGGGCTATACGTACCATTCGAACTTTTCAATAAAACAGTCAAGTTCTTATACGAATTTAATGACTGTGGTGGAGTGGTGTAAACAGCCAACTGCTTAAGGTTCTGGGTTCGAATCCAGGCGGGGGCGGAACTTAGTGTTATTTGCAAGACGCATTATTTCCCTTATCAGTCTTGGATGTAGTATTCTTATCTATATATTTTGTACCTTATCGTTGCTTAGTTGTGATACAAGTTCTTACGATACTTAATACAGGGCTGAGTCAATCAGTGTGTCTAAAAGCATCAGGCATTAGAATCGTACCCAAGTCACCGGCGGCTAGTATACAGCGCGTATATGTTTTTTGCGCTGGCATTGGTCGAATTTAGTATCTTTATTGATATTATTCATTAAATCTAAAGGGAGGTTAAATGTTTCAGCTGCTTCAAAGTTTTAAATTGTTATTGTAATTTTTATTTTTAAATAAACTTTTATCTTATTTTTAGTACACAGACGAGAATTTTACAAAGTCTTCGCATAACAAGTCATTCGTTGATGCTATTCGGGTTTCAGCTTAGGAGCTTTGTGCAGATTCCTAAATACAGGAGTTAAGGTAGGAACCCATGGAGAAATATATTATACTACTCGTGAAAAAAAAAAACAATACATGACGATCCAAATCCAATTTGTAGTCATTTTTTTAAAACTTAAACTCCAAAAGATCAACTAGGGGAATGTGTTAAACTTTTTTAACAATAATACTAAATACATCACGACACGCACATTGACTCAGCCCTGCAGTAAGTATAGTAAGAACTTGTGTCACAGGAACTAAGCAACGATACGGTATATACTACATATATAAGAATACAACATCCAAAACTGGTAAGCGAAACAATGCGTCTTGCAAATAACACAAAGTCCCGCACCCGCCGGGATTCGAACCCGGAACCTCTAGCGTAGCAGTCGGCTGTTTACACCACTGTGCCACCGAGGTCGTCAAAATTCGTCATCACATTAACTCAGCCCTGCACCATCAAAATCTTGTATCACAGGCACTAAGCAACGATATGGTATAAACAACACAGATCAGAATAATACATTTAAGACTGGTAAGCCAAACAACGCGTTTTTCAAATAACACAAAGTTCCGCCCCTTCTGGGATCCGAACCCGGAACCTATAGCGTAGCAGTAAGCAGTTTACACCGAAGGGATTGGAGGCTTCAAATCAAATAAATTTATTTGTGAACATATTATAGTCTTACCTGGTTTTAAATTTTAAAAAAACTCATTAAAAATCACACGGAAGAGATCCAGCGAGAGGAACCTGTTTAAGATGTAAATGTTTGTACAGGGTGTAACGGAAGACCAGCGTCAGTCCTCCTTGCAGGACATGATGCTGAGCTGCATACCTTTTCATGGTAGCATTATATTTTAATGTCATGTCTTAAATTAATACCTGTTGTTTTTATTTACGTAATTATTTAGTTTAAGGAATATTATTTTACATTTATGAAGAATAAAGTTTTTACTGACTTACCTACTTTTTCTAGTATTATTGAAATTGTGGGTCAGTATGCTGAGTTTGAAATTTTGTAACTTCACCCCGATCGGGGTCGGCTTAAAGTTTAATAATAGCTATGCGTGAATTGAGACGGATAACTCAAAAAATGGTCGTCGGTAGGCCACTGCCACTCTGTCCCATCACTGCAACTCAACTCAACAGAAAGAAAGCATCAACACCTCAATTTTTACAAGGTCGTAAGATTTTACAGGCGGTAGATCTTCAATTGAGGTCTCTAAGTTGGTACCTATCTACTTTTTCGCCCCTGCATTGTGTTATTTGCAAGACGCATTGTTTCGCTTACTGGTCTTGGATGTAGTATTCTTATCTATGTAGTTTATACCAAAGCGTTGCTTAGTGCGATACAAGATTATCTCAGTGCAGGGCAGAGTCAATGTGTGTGTCGTGATGTGGTTGTTATTATTGTGTTGATATACTTTCCTATCAAATGTGTAATCTTTAATAAAGAATATCAAATAGCTTGTGAGCACCCAGCCTTACTGTCTATACAACGCACGAGACCCAGTACATTCCCGTGCGATGTCACAAACATACCGAATGAGAAACCATGCCTCACGGTCCAACAGTGGAAAGGTATTCAGCGGTCTTGGAATAAAATAGCAAATACCTTTTAATAAATTTTAGGAAAATCATGGTACTCTTATACGAGAGTAATTTTATACGATGTATTTAAAAGATGAAGACATTTAAATATTTTGTGAATTTACAATAAAAAAATGTGGTTCATCACTCTATGTCCTATAGAGGGCGCCCTACTCAATTTAATGTGATTTAATATATCCTATAACTAGCGTACAATCATGACACATCTAACGATACCTCATTTGTCAATATATGATAAGTAGTTTAGAAGTTATGAGGGACCAGATGAACATACATACATACATACATACTGGTCAATTTTATAACCCTCCTTTTTGCTCTAATGTTGTCGGGTACAAATAGCTTGTGTTCATAATTCGTTACATGAATTACGATATTTCCCAGGTGATTTTTGTAATGTTTTTTTTAATTTAACTCAATTTTTCGTAGATCGAAATTCTCTTGTTTTGCAACTGACTGCTGTGTTAAATTATTTCGATATGATCATGCATTAAGGTAGCGTGATGCGTGAGTGTTCCCCATCCCCCGATCGGAAGCCGTGGGGACGGTTTCCCCCCCGTCCCCCCACCCTGGGGGCGAGTGCCTTAATTAAATGCAACCCATGCCTTTGACCAAACACTTAACCCTTTGACGAGACACTTTCGTTGAGCCGTTTTCATAAGCTTCTACCAACAGAACAGTCCACATGCAGTATTGGTTCTAACTTCATGTCTTAAAGATTGGTACTCATGTTTAAAAAAACAAAAAAAAACTGTGGGTTTATGATTGAATGGTTTATTTGCAAAAACTTCGGTGCAACGAGGGTACAACATCAGTTTTATGGTTTTGCCAGAGTATGCTGATTTTTTTTTAAATAAAATAAACAAAATGAATTCAAGACAAGATCAAAAGCCTGCATTATATTATAAATAAATATTTATAAATGAAAGTTAATGAAAAAAAATACAATAAATCAAAGTCTATAGTTTGACTGAATAAAAAATAAAATTTAATGATACTGAAATTAATTACCTACATTTTGTTTGAAGAATTTAAAAAATATTTCATTTCGTAGGAAGAAATTGATAAAACAAGGGAGTGCGGGAGAAAAGTGTCTAAAATCTTTCAATATCTTTGGACGGTTTTTCCATAACTCCGGTCGAACTTGTGAATGATGTCCGCTTAGGAGAAACTTTGTGAAGTTAGAATTTAAAAGTATTAATAAAATCAAACTCGAAATACCTTTATTCCATAAACTGTAAAAAAAAAAAGCACTTAGAATCGTCGTTTTTTCTTAAAAATGACTCGAACACCAGTTCGGATAATTTATGTTGAACAAAAGTTACAGAACAGAAGACTTTTCACTTATGTGCTAGTCAGAATCGTAGATTATTTCAAATAATTTTTTTTTCATCGACAAAAATCCATTCAAAACTAGTTTCAGCTATTTTAACTATTTAAAAGCTATTATTTTAATAGTTTATGCGTCTAATGATCACGTTCTGAAACCACTAATCCCATTAAAACTTTATCCATTTTCATCTGCAATTAAAATTGATATTATAATGTATTCACTTTAAAAATCATCCGTGATAGCTTGCTCGGTGCACACGGATTTTAATTCGAGCCTGATGTAATGCAGTCTTTGTTTACAAAAGTCATGTCCCGTATGCCATCAGCGCCCAATTACCCCGTATGTGGGGTCTGGGGTGGTCTGGGGTGTAGCAGGGGTCTGGGGGGCGAAACGAAACAAAAGTACATTTTTAATGAGTCTCTTCGCCCGCGGCTTTAGCTGTTTTAAATGATATTAAATACTATACGGTGGATGCGATAATGTGACATTGTTAGACTGTCAATTAACGTTGAGTTCGCGCTTGGCATGCTTCTATTTAACTAAATCTGAATCCACACATGCCATGACTCCAGTATTAATTAACAGAAATGAGAATTTAGTGTCAAGGGATGAGAATCCTGAAATAGGTCAATTAGAGAAATATATTTCTATTTAATGCTATAACATCAAGATACTAAAACATCCTACACATTATATAAATAATATCACTTCTCATCAATTACTGCCTTCAAAAACTTTTGCTAGAGTAGATACTTTGTTTGATGTTTAATATGAACCAATACTTGATTATGTAAACAAGGATGCATACATTGTCTGTATGTGCATACAACAGACATATACTAATGATCTTTCATTTTCTATATCGTTGCAACGCTATAGGTTCCGGGTTCGAATCCCGGGGGGGCGGGACTTTGTGTTATTTGCAAGACGCATTGTTTCGCTTACCAGTTTTGGATGTTGTATTCTTATATATGTAGTATATACCATATCGTTGCTTAGCACCTGCGATACAAGTTCTTACGATACTTACTGCAGGGCTGATTCAATGGGTGTGTCGTGATGTGGTTATTATTACAATTAAAAAGTTTAACCCATCATGTGCGAATTCGACACGAACTTGAGCGGCTTTTAAAATCAAATACTGTAATAATATGAAAAAAGCAGATCTTTTCGGGGCACACCCGCCACTCTGTCCCACCACTGCAGCTCCTGTTTATCAAGATCAACAGTGGCGTCCTTTGATCGAATAATAAACGAATAATGCAGCTGTGCAGTGATGCACAGGCTGTGCCCGGACACCGGCTGTCTTGGGACCCGCAACGAACTTAATCAGAAGAAATAGGAGGTAGTAAAAAGCGGTTTCAGACTTCCCTCCCAGCAAAGCGGAGACAGCAATTGAAATTTGAAAAAAGCAGATCTGTCGGCTGTTCGTCCGTCACAAATTAAAATGAATGTCATTTAATCAGTTAATTTTAATCAGAAATATGCCTTCGAAATTAATGAAACGAGAGTGCCTGCGTCACTGATATTAAATTTCCATCGGATATTGTACAGTACGTTTACAAAATATACCAGTCACCTGCGTCATGTGATTTAATTGTGTTTAACGATCGAACGCGAGTGTACATCCATAATGCGATGTATTATAATAAGTCACTTATTGCCCGACGAATGTATACCTTATCCTTACGTAGTTAAAGTTCAATATCAAGTGAAGGAGTTTTTAACGCAATCTCCATTGTTTCAAAGTACAGTTCTCATGAAAAGTTATTATCAATATATTTAATGAAATTTTCGCTGGAAACATCCCGGTGACACTAGAACGCTCTGCTCACGGCCTGATAGATGTAATCTGTTGTAATATTTTTCCTCATATTTTACACATATTTACTTGCATTAATAAATGTATCTTGTGGTTTATTTTGTATTATGGTTTGACTTGCCATGGAGTTTCAATGAGAACTAAATGCAGTCAACTTTAAAATGAAGGGAGATTCATTATATTCTAGGTTGGTACGGAAGCTTCTCACACCATAAAACTATGACATCCTCCATGGAGCAGCGCATTAAACTACGTGACGGTCTCGGGTTCGAGTCCCGGCTCTTCCAGGTATTTGGGTGAGGAACTCAAATATTTTCCCTGAGGCCATGTTAGTTTTCTATCTTTTTGATTATATATTTCCGGCGGGGACGGAACTTTGTATTATTTACAAGACGCATTGTTTCGCTTACCGGTCTTGGATGTTGTATTCTTACTAACGTAGTTTATACCATATCGTTGCTCAGTTCATGTGTCACGAGTTCTGAAGATACTTACTGCAAGGCTGAGTCAATGTGTGTGTCGTTTATTTATAATTTATAATTATTTTTTATCTATGTATACACGTATATCGTTGTTAAATATAAATTAGAAGCCTGTAGCCTAGTTTCGGAATATAACAATTTGTGTGAATTGTCCCGAGATATTTTTATTATTAACCTTAGCTTATTATTAAAGATTAAAGACCTAAAAACCATCAATGGATCCCAAACCACCGAATCATGACGGCTCCATCTCTCAGCCACCCATGAGGCAGTCATTTATGTATGTCATATTCTAAGTATTCAAACTGTCATTACTAAGAAAGACCAAAATAACTCATGTAATAATTGTTTTTAACATAAAATATATGCATTTTCGGGGCACACCCGCCACTTTGCCCCACTGCGACTCTTGTTCACCGGGATCAACAGTGGCGTCCTTTGATCGAATAATCAAAGAATAACTAGCTGTGCAATGACACACAGGCTGTGCCCGGACACCCTACCGTCTGTTTTGGGACTCGCAAATATAAATAAAAAATATAATTTTTTATCAAATTTATTATATAATAAAAGTACGACACTTACGTGCGATTTTATTAATTATAATATAAAATTTATATAAAACAGAATGATCGCCCGAGAGCTAATTTAATGATGATCGCATCTCTAGGGGGCGTCGTTTATGGCGCGGCGTTTAAAAGTATTGCTGTTTTCATGGCGCGAATGCCATCAACGTACGCTTTATGGCTTAAGATACGGAATACACCAGTTCAAAGGAAACAACGTGTTAGCTCGATATCTCACTTTTACCCCACTACGGCCTGCAGGGCCAAGGTAATGATTTCATAAGTTCTTGCACACAAATTCTATTAAAAGTACCACCTAATAGATCGGCACGCTTCAGAGGTTGTTTTAAATTTGCAGCAGCCAAAATTTGGAATGATCTTCCCCCTCCACTTAGTAAGAAACAAAGAACAGGTAGTTTTAAATCTAAATACAAATTAGCATTATTAAAAAGGCATATTGCACAATGCATTAGACGTAACAATTACAAAGATATTACAATAAAACTTTTTCAATACCTAATTAATTTGAACCCTAATTACTAAAAACTTAAACTATTTTAATGCGAAAATGAGAAAGAATGTGTATTGTTTTCATTTTAAGCTTAATTTGCACTATATTTCTATAAGTTATTTTTTATAAAACGTAGCGCCCATGACTGTTCCCTCATAACATCTCAGGGATAAGGAGGCAGCTGAAAATCAGCGCCGCTCGAATGTACCTATATGTTCGGGCAGCATAAAGCTGAGCTGTTTTACTTTTGACAATACTTAATACCTTTAAGTTTAAGTTAATTATAGTACCTTTTCTTTTTGTACCTTGTTTTTGGTAATAAATATATATTATTATTATTATAAGCGTTTGTATTTGACGGCGCGCTAGTAATATTGGCTCCGTGGCGTCGTATCCTTTGCCGATAGTTTAATTGATTTCTGAACGTAACACTAAAATGGCGGCTAGCGTGACTAAGAGAAAAATGGTAGACGAACGGTGGAGCGTCAATGTTCGAGCGTTTTACGTGTTCGGTGGAACGTTGCTTATTTAAATTCAAATATCCTTGCTCAATTATTTGTGACATAGTTAGTGCATATAGTGATTACCAGACCGTACTGCCGTTATTTTATTTCGCGCTTAACACCGCTGTCCGCTAACGCTTGATAATAGAATATGGGAGACCGTGATTCCGATGAGGGCAATTGCCCTTATATTATATAAAACATCATTGGCTAAAAAGCATACCGCTCACCTGATAGAAAGTGATACGGCCTACTGAAATGGCGATGGTCGTGATGTCTAAACCACGAAATTGCAAATGCGATGCCCATGTACATCTAAAGTTGTTTAACCTCTCGTGCCGACAATAAGGAATATGCATGACAAATTTTATTGATTTATAATAATTCGATACACAAAATCCGTAAGATTTTCTCAAAAATCTGAATTATTAACCAAGTTATAAAGCTTCAAAGTCTTCGCTTAGATAGTGTGATCCTATATGTACAATGACGTCAAAGTACACGAGCGCCATACAACTTCTATAGAATAGGTTGTTCAGATAAGCGAGATAGATATGTTTACTTTAAATGGTTGTATCTCCCTCGTTTATTGTTCAATTCTAATTCTGTTTTCACTGTAAATACTAAACGATAAATTGATAGAATAATCAAATTAAACTTCATGCATATTCCCAAACACACACACTAGCATCCTTATTTTTAAAGATGAAGCATAGAGGTTTGTTTCCTGTCTTCTAGCTATCTTTCTAAGAAGCGTTACCGATGCTTAGTATTTCTAGATCTTTCTAATGATGAGTCTCAAGTGTGAGATAGTGTGATGAACAAAAATTATAAATTTGGTCATTAAAAAGTCGATGTTTGTCGTTTTTGTATCCTGTGGTATAGTTTGGGACAGCGGCAGCTTGTGGTATATAATTTTCCCAAGATATTCGTTCTGTAATGTAATAATGTATAAACTACCTAAATGAAAATAAAATCGATGAATTGCTTGGTCACTTTATTTATTAATAGCTTTTGACGTGACGTGATTTTGTCTGGTGGGAATTCATTTTTTTATTCTATCCAGAAAGTAACAAGCATAGCACCATACCATTTTAAAGTAGAGGCCTAATCGAATAATGCAATGTATAGTTTTTTTGCATTCCAAGTCGTAACAGCGACTTATCACTCATCTGTTTTTGAATGCTGGGAGCGTCGATATAAAGGTGAATGCATTTTTCAAACAAAGTGTACTCACGAGCATTATTGATAAATTTAAAAATTCACGTCTCCATCTTTCATTATTTTGTTATGACATACATAAACAAAAACTAACGCCGTAATCCTTCGCGAGGGGACAGGTGTTACACACTGCATGCCGCTTGTTTATGTTGAGTCCCAGTGTGTCAGGTTGCGAATCTGTCGCCACTGTCCGGGTAAAATTAAGAACATGGCAGCTACAACGTGCGGCAATGCGAGACTCGAACCCTGGACTTGTCGGGTCAGGTCGGACCAAGGCACGTAAACTAAGCTACTACGTTTTTTGTGTTATACAATAATTTTCATCATGAATCATAATTTTTATCTTTTCATTCATAACTTTTTAGTGATGAACCTCTAGTCAAGTTATACTTTTTCAGGATTCCGAACCCAAAGCATGTCAACTGACCCTATAAAGCCCCCGCTGTCTGTCCGTCGGTACTTCTGCCAGCGAGTTGTATCTCATTAACCATAGATACTGGAAATTTTATGTGAATGCGTATTTTTTGCATCTTAGCAACCAGTACTAAAAACGTTATTCAATTAAAATCAAACGGGACTCCGATAAAAGAGACGTGATTATCATAATCTTTTGCTTGCTCTTGTTTATTTTTTGAAAGTGTATCAACATTTTACAGAACCATGTGCGTGTTACATATGCGTTACGCATGAGACGTTGCATGCACGCGATAGACTTTGCACCGGAGCGACGACCCACATAATTTTCCCACAGCAGCGCGCTGCACGAGGCTCCGAATCAGGACAACGTGCCAGCGCTTTACCTCACACTGGAAACCAAACCGACCGTCACTTTTTGTTCTAACATCGACAATAAGACAACTGGAAATTAATATTTAAATTGTATTAAATAAGTAAAATATCTTTGGTTTTTGCAATCTTCCACTGTGACCCTCTATAATTTGCGAGTCAGACTCACGCTTTGCCGGTTTTTAAAAGAAACATTATATAGTTGATTTTACATGAAGCCAGAGGCGGATAAAGAAATGTAATTTAAGGGGGACTAGACCACCTCTCGTATAAAATTGACGACCTATTTGTAGAACCGCTTTCGGGGGCAGGTTGCCTCGTTCACTTTGGGTTTGAATTTCGAACATTAAAAAAAGCAACTACGGAGGCTTCTTGCCGGATTCTTCCCCGTAGAAATAGCATTCCGAACCGATGGTAGTACAAAAATTATGATTTGAATGTGCTTATTATCAGTATATTCAATTAAAACTATTTTGACATTGATTTTGATTTTAGCTAAACCCTCCTGAATCTGCTAGTCGTGAAAATGTCTAATGAATAAATCGATCGTTCCATCCACTCCGCTTGAGTGTTCTTCGCTTTAGGTGCTGTCACTTTTCGTTAGGAAGCACTTTGATTTTATACGTAACAAGGCGGACAGCAAAAAGCTTCCGTGAAAAAAGTTTTATTTATTAAAGCCGAGAAAAAAACACCTTTTTATACCATTGTATTGTTATCTATGTAGTTTATACCATATCGTTGCTTAGTGCCTGCGATACAAGATTATCTTAGTGCAGGCCTGAATCAGTGTGTATCGTGATGTGGTTATAATTATTAATACAGAAAAAATACATTTGAGTTTTAAAATATTTGTAACAATTTCATGGCTCGACTTCCAGTTGTCTGATCGCAGAACATCATACAACTAAAATAATAAAAATCGTCGTATTCTCTTAATTTTATGGTTTTTAAAGCACTTGTTTCTTTCCTCCTAATAAGTAGTATTTCACCTTGTTACGTATTCTATAGAAAAAATTAAATTTTCCTTTGTATCCGAGCGGCAGAAGAAAGAACAAAGGGCGATCGCTTACCTCAACATTCATTGCGTTTTTGCTTAGCGTTTTTTACTTGAGTTGTTCGTAAAAAAACCAATGTACTACGTGGTTAGTGCGCATCTGTAGTTCTTATTGGAAAGTTGGTACAGGTGCCACGTGGTAGGTAACGCTGGGTAAATTTCAATTTAGGTCTCCAAGGAGTCTGTCGCGCATACATATTGGCACATCAAAGATTTTCTTTCTACAGTACAAGTTAAGAAAATCTCGGTACTTAAACGTTTATTCAATGACTTGAAACAACAGTTTTTGTAACCCTACGGGGCTGAAAGAGGGGCCACTCAAAACGTAGGGGCGTATATTATTTAAGGGATTATTAATGGGATATATTTACATGACGTGTATAGATCGTGGGTGTAACTTGCAAAGATATGCCCCCACGTTTTGAGTGGCCCCTCTTTCAGCCCCGTAGGGTTATTTAATTATTTTTAGGACATTTAAAAATGTGGGTTTTTAGATTTTTTAAATCTATTAGTTTTTTTTTTTTTTTTTTGCCAGAAAAGTCACTCCATACATATTTTATAAAAATCGGTCCAGCCGTTTTTATAGTTGTAAATTGCATTGTCATCGGGTTTGAAGCTACCCTGAAAATTTCAGCCCGCTAGCTTATCGGGAAGTGTCTCAAAATTGAGTTGCAAAAATCCGACCGGAACGACAAGCAAACAAACAAGAAAGTGAGTGTATAAAAACGTGGGAAAATGAAGCAGTCGCTTTTATTCTTGAGGGCGATCTTTTCGTATTGCGAAGGCTACAAAAGTGTGATGGTTAAATGGGCTTATAATAACCTAGTTAACCATATCAAAGTATCGTTAGATGGGTTGTAATATTGCCAAGTAGCGTACACTTAGCCTCATACTTACACTGAAATCACAGTGTTTGGATTAAATAAAAAACAGAAATTAACGTTCAAAGTTCAAGCATATTTTTTTTTTTTTTATTATATATAATTTGTTACAATTACATAACTGAACTAGATTTATCACTATATGTGAGAACATCGCTGAATTTAAGAACACATAGGCAAATAAAAACCAAAATTATGCATTAACAAATTACGAAGCGATCATTTATAAATTATTATATAAATTTGATGGCAATATTAGAGCTTTCTATTTATAGTTGGAACTTAATACGATCTATTGAACAATAGCTAAGTATTCGACAGCTAAGTTCAAAGCAAGCATTTCCAAGACCGGAGCAATTATTACTAAAGTTGACTACTTGCGCCCTCACCCTGCGATATTTCAACAACGACCTGACAACTAACCCTCGTAAATTCCCCTTATGATGAGGATAAAGGACTTAGTTTGAATTTGAAATGTTGGCCTTGTTACATTGTTAATTCTAACTGAATTACGATGAAACCTGACTAAGTTTGCTTGAATAAAATGTTTGTGAGGAATTAAAAGTTAGTAGGTATACCACCTGGTATTCCTGTTCCTGTTTGGTACCAGTTCTTCAGGGTTTTATGGCCTCGCAGACGACGCAGTAAATTTGAGTGCTTCCTGCCCTAAGCTCTCCTAAGCTCCGGAGCGAGTAATTTCGTTTTATTAAGTTTTTCGCCGTCATACAAGATATTAAGCGTTTTATTTGGGAGGAATCATCGTCAGGATATGTCATAAAGCGAGGCGTTATGGCGCTCTTCGTCAACGCCAAGAATGTTGTTCGAAATGCTCCATAAAAATTTTATCAGACATCTCATAGCTTATTGAATTCTATTTTTTTCAACTGACCCGAAAAGTTTTTATGCGCTTTATTTATAACAAAACAATTTTTAATTCCTGCGTTATTTTGTTAACCGTTCTTTTAATGATAACGATGACAAAAACGCATCGATCCTTAACTCAAAATCTCTAGAGCTTTTAAATTCTAAATTCTACAACGAGTCCTCTAATGGTAATATGAAGCATTCAGGGTTTGTCAATTTTCTACGGGTACATCTTATGCCTCATCTTCTATCTAAACTGGATTCAAACAATGAAAAACTAAGAATAGTTCGGATTTCTAAAATAAATTCTCAATTCAAAAGCTGCTGTACTTGTGGCCATTGAATTTGTTTTTTTTTTTTATAATATAATGATTGTTTTGTTTTCTGGACAAGGACTAAATAAACATGAGTATTCTTTTCCTTCCAGCTTGTGCAGCGTCTGGCCAGCTGTTGTTTGTGACGGAGCCGCCAGCGCGCCTGTCGTTCTCCAACAGCACGGGTGCCCGCGTCACCTGCTCGGCGCACGGCACCCCGGCACCCACCGTTACCTGGCTCAGCGATAGCGGTGCCCCCGTCTCGGATATACCGCATATCAGGTAGGAATTTATACAGGCTGTATTAAAAAATGTATTCGAGTATGGTGTTTAGGAAGTCAAGAAATAAGGACTGTGAGTGGGGTTGTGTGTTTCTGACTGTATGGGTTTTTGGCTTTTCGGTCATTAATAATAATAATAATAATTTGACACACACATTGACTCAGCCCTGCACTAAGTATCGTAAGAACTTGTATCGCAGGTGCTAAGCAACGATATGGTATATACTAAATAAATAAGAAAACAAAATCCAAGACCGGTAAGCGAAACAATGCGTCTTGCAAATAACACAAAGTCCCGCCCCCGCCGGGATTCGAACCCGGAACCTCTAGCGTAGCAGTCGGCTGTTTACATCAGTGCGCCACCGAGGTCGTCATTCTAACTAATTTCTCCGCGTCTACTGTAATTTATATTTATAGAAGATAAACGTATGTATCGCATGTACGAGTATTGATACCTTTGAAATTCCAGTTTTTATTTTTGACTTGCCTTACTCCTTCAGTTGAACTCAGGGCAAAGTTGTTGAAAATCCAAAAGTTCGGAAATTATATATATATTTTTTATAATATTTAACACACGTACAGCCAAATATTAAGGAAATAACTACATGTTTAATAATTTTTACTGTAATATTTTTATAAAATTAACCTTAAATAGATTCACTTTTTAAAAGGTTTCTCATTTCACAACTGAAATGAAAATTACATTTGGGAAAGTCCGAATTGTATTTCAAAATTTTTAAAAACTGGAATTCAAAAAGATTTAAGTTCTTTATTTCTTTTGTTACATTTTTTTCACTCTCCGGTGTGCGTGGTGAAGCAAAATCATTTATCAAAAAAAAAAAACTCAAGTGCACTGGTTATTCTTTAAGAAATATTAAGAGACGGGATGCTACCTCAATCCGAACAATAACAAAGCCTTTTCAATAAAACAAAAGGCACAGCATCTATCCATCCATTTTGTTTCTTATTTTATGATAATGCTATTCAAGTTGCACAGAACAATGTAATAGACAAAATTACAGAATTTTCTAAAATTAAAAATTTATAGTAAAATTAATAACCACATCAAGACACACACATTGACTCAACCCTGAAATAATATATAATCTTGCATCGCAGGCACTAAGCTACGATATGTCATATACTGCATAGACAAGAATACAACATCCAAGACTGATAAGCGAAACAATGCGTCTTACAATTAACACAAAGTGCCGCCCCCGCCGTGATTCGAACTCAGAACCTCTAGCGTAACAGTAGGCTGCGTCACCGAGGTCGTCAAAATCCAATATTTGTTGGTTCTTAAGGCGTTCTTAATATATAACAAATTTAGGTGCATCGTTTTATTGCCTGTTATAGGCTGAAATTTATTTAAACATAAAAATGCAGACCATTTGAGAACATCTGAGGAAATTAAATTTTGTCGATTAAATAAGAATTATCTATAAATAATACTGCGAGTTTTTGAACTGTTAAACTAATTTGCGTACATTTTTCGAGATAAGAAATAAGTAAAATTAAATAAAAATGATTTATTTTAGACCATTGATCCATAGTTTGTTAGGAACAATATTAACAATATTTACCTTATGGCTATGTTCTATTATAGATGTTTGCTTAAAGTTAATAAATTAATCCATCATTTGTTAGTAAACTTATTTAATTAGTTGTGTTAGGTTATTCTACAACTGACAGTGTTCTATAAAAAAAGTGATATAGTTTGAAAGGGAAAAATTGTGTCATGCAAATTTTGAGAACTTAATATTCTCTTATATGGCAACATTCAAAACGTTGGGTGGTAGGTACTTTAATAATAAATGAAAGAATACCGAGTCTTAATCCTTGTCGCCAGCGAATGAATGATGTTCATAGCGTTCCCCGCACCACCTCCCCTCGCCCTCCCTCCACCCCCGCCGCGTCGGTCCAATTAATTTTTGTCTCCAGTTTTTCTTTCACGAAACACCAAGGAAGGGCTTTTGTGTTTATTACACAAAAATAAAATCGTGTCTTAAGAGGGATTTTAAACGCCCGCGTTTATCAGATCTGCTTATTAGGGTTCCGTATTCAATGGGTTTAAAACGGGACCTTGCCTCCGTTGTACGTCTGTCAGCGGGCTGTGTCTCATGAACCGCAATAGCTAGACTCGTGAAAATTTCAGATAATGTTTATTTCTGTTGCCGCCATAACAACTAAAGAACACACAAAAATTATAGATAAAAGGGAGTTCCACAACAAGAAATGTGATTTTTCAAAAGCTTTTGCTTCTTCTCGGTTCTTATAATCTTATGATATGGTACTGAACCCACCATGTGCGAGTCCGAATCACACTTGGTTTTTATTTTGGAATTCACTGCGTTTAGTTATCGAATGAATTTTTATCAAAGATTTTGTTGGAAAATAAAATTTGTGTTTGTCTTGCGCATATTGTTTTGTTTTTGAAGTACTTACGCATAATTTACTTGTTTTTCTAAAGTTCCGACGACGACGAGATGTAGTAGCCTAGTTTGTTATTGCCTTTGTCAACCGTCCAACCCGACCCAACAAGTTGAGAGTTCGAGTCTCGGGGTGCCGTAAGTTGTAGCTGCCATGTTTCTCATTGTGCCCCGAATAGTGGCGACAGATTCGTAACCTGTCACACTGGGACTCAACATAAACATGCGAAATGCGGTGTTTAAGACCTCTGCCAACCTCTCGAGGGATGACGGCGTGAGTTTACTTTTTTTAACAGGTAGCAAATTATTTTTTACTGGACTGCTTCATGAGCTCTTCATCTATTTACAAAGGAGATTACCAATGTATAATTTTAATGACGTTACAGAAATCGCACCCAGCAAACGTCCACCATACCAAACTCACATACATTTACTTACAAACATGTATTTACATTATTATCTCAATTATTAACTATTACAATAAAAGTTTTGGTTTCGTTTTAATTTTGATTATCGATTAAATATAGATTTTTTCAATTTTGTTACAATGAGTTCGTTTAAATTTTTTATAATTTTATTAAAATTTATATTGTTACTTGAGGAGGGCGATAACGTCGGCGACACAGTTTTTAAATAAAACTACTGCGGACGTTATCAATCAATGTATAAATGTCTTTTTATTTTTGGAAATAAATATTATTATTATTATTACTATTTTTACTTACAAATCGGAACCTTACCTTTACTTTTACCTTTTACAATCGGAATACAAGACGTAGGCTGAAGCTGCATCCTTTCGTGGTAGATATTCCGACCATCCGGACCAAACGCTTCGATAGCTCCTTCATAATGCGTACTGCAAGGGTGTGGAATTCTTTGCCTGCCGATGTGTTCCCTGACCAATATAACTTGGGCTTCTTTATGGCAAGACTGAATAGGTTTCTCCTAGGCAGGCATGATCCACCTTAGACCTCATCGCCGCTTAACATCAGGTGGGTTTGGGGTCAAATGCCTGCCTGGTATTGAATAAAAAATAATAAAAAAAGTGGTTGGAGTTTTTTTTTTTTTTTTTAAGATCGATTTATACACCTTTGGTCGATGAGTGAGATTAAAAAATTTTAATACTTTATTTTCTAACGCAATTTCTTTAACATTAAACTTAATAACAAAGATGATTTCAAAATTAACACAAAAGCATTAATTAAATCTGAAACAAGATATGAAATCGGTTAACTTAATTTTCTATAGTTATGTGTGTCATCTATTTTTTTTTTAAATAAAGGCTTCACATGAACAAACATAAAAGCAAATCCACTCCTTTGTGACTTAATTCATATTAATTTAAGCCGGTTTTTCAACCCGGAGCCGGTTTTCTGAGACCTTTATTCAAATGATCCGTCCCGTGAATCCGTTTAGTATAAATCGTCACGTGACTTGTACAATTAGCAACGAATCTCTTCTACAATTTCAACCTTATCCCCTTGTAATAAGGGTGGATAGGTGTAAGTTTTGCATTGATGTACCTAACAAGGGTCCGCAAATTACGGCAGTAGCCATTTATCTTAGACTCAGTCCAGTTACGAGGGTCATGGAATGTTAACAAGTGAGATGCTAATATTTGCTCGGGTTTCAGAGAGGGACGGACGTATCTGGAATGATGTAGCTGTCCTTGTCAGACGAGGCCGTGAAAACAGTTCAATTGTGTCCTTGTAGGATTAACGTTGGCGACGAAGCTAATGATTTAAGTTATAGACTCAATAATTAAGAAGATAAACGAGTTAATGATTCGCTAAACGCGAAGACGTTTAGTTCGAATTCTATTGTAATTTGTTTCTTGTTGGTTGGATGAATTGTTTTCGTTTTAAAAATATCTAGACGATCTCTGTAGTGGAGTGTGTAAACAGCCCACTGCTACGCTAAAAGTTCCAGGTTCGAATCCCGGCGGGGACTGATCTTTGTGTTATTTCCAACGCATTGTTTCGCTTTCCAGTTTTGAATGATGTATTCTTATCAATGTAGGTTATGCCGTAAGTAGCCCAGCAGCGTTCTTACGATACTTACTGCAGGCCTGAGTCAATGTGTGTGTCGTGATGTGGTTTATAATTAATATAAAAATATATTTATACAAATATTAGGGTCTTAATATTTTCATCCCGCCTGTCATCGTTTCTAATTGTTAAGTGTAAGTAATTTTGGAAAATAAAAAAAACTACTGGACGTGGTAGCTTACTTTGTTAAGTGCCTTGGTTAACCGACTGAACCGACCCGACCGGTCGAGGGTTTGAGTTTCGGGTTGCTGTAACTGGTAACTGCCGTGTTCCACATTGTACCCGGATAGTGGTGACAGATTCGCAACCTGTCACACAGGACTCAACAAAAACAAGTGAAATGCGTTGTGTAACACCTCTGCCAACCAGTGGCGGTACCGTCATAGAAGCCCAAAAGCCCGGCTTGCCCTATCAAACTAAGATAAGTTCGCGCTGTTATTCATTCATTAACACATCAAACGACTTTTTTAAAGCCACCGAAATTGTGGTTTTGCTGAAATGTTCGCAAACTTCTGAGTGTTTTGCTGAGCTCGTCCACGCTAGCAAGTCCACAACGAAAGTATGAAGTGTATCTCTCGGCTTGCCCTGTACTAAAACTCTAGGCACGCCACTGCTGCCAGCCAATCTTGAGGGATTAATAATAATAACCAAATCACGACACACACATTGACTCAGCGCTGCACCAAGATATAATCTTGTATCGCAGGCACTAAGCAACGATATGGCATAAACTACATAGCTAAGAATATGTAGTGCGTTTATGTTATTTTAGAATAAAACTATTGACTGGGTTTACAATAGATTTTATAATAAAAACGAATGAATTTGATCGTCATAGTTGGGTATTTAAAACTAAATTGAATTATTTTAAAAACACTCTACAATCCTATTAAGAAACACACTCATGAATTCAATCTCTCCATAACCGTAGTATAACCGTAGTCCCGTAGTCGATACGACTACGAATATTTCGACATAGATATTATGTGTAGGTATCAACGTGTTCCATACAAACACATCTGAATAAACACTGGGATTCATTATGTAATATGAATCGACTAAATTAAGATGAGCCATAGCCGACCGCAGAGCTGTACTAACAAGGGTCTATTAAAACTGGTCGGTTTATATTATTTGGATTATAGGTGTACTGGGTAGTATTAACTCATTGGAGGCCAATGATGCAGAAGGGATGGCAAGATTAACGATCTACAAATTCCGCCTGTGAATTTATACGGTTCAGATAGGATATCAACCGGAATTAAACACACATTTGTTTACGATTGGACATTATAATTCGAATTATTCGAATAGTTCAGCTAGATTAATGAAAGCTGATTGGGTTGGGGATCTAGGTCAATACTTGTTACGTAATAACGTGTACAATTCATAATCAAAATAATACGCCCTTGAAGGTAAACTGTTACGTTAGGCCTGCGATAATATACAGTGGTGGACAAAAAAATCAATGCACTTTATATTGAACTGATTATAACATTTTGGATAATATGCATCCAAAATTAGTTATAATAAAGTATTAACTCCACATGAATTGTTATTAATGAAAACTCTAAAACGATTATCTTAAATGAATAACAATTAACACTTGTTTTAGCAATTTTTTAGATCTTATTTATTCATGGTTTAAATTAATAAGAAACGATTTATTTAATACTTGATGCTGGCTATTTTATTATTAATGTGTTGCTAGGAATTTTTATGAGACGCATTTGAATCTTTTATAGGAATAATTTGTTCTTTATATTTAAATAAATATTTTTATCGACGAGCAAAACAAGTTTCAATTCTTATACCGTGAAAATTATCACTATTTTAAAACAATTTTCGTGACCGTAATTGGTTCATGAACTATTGCAAATCACTTGCTGAAATGTTATCATGAATGCTATCAGTCATTTCAAGAAGTTTTATACAACAAAAAAAAAACAAGTTCGGTCCCTCATGATTTTTTTTTTATTTTTATATAACTATTTCATGATTAAAATTAACAAAGGGTTTCCAACTTTGCGTAAAAATAATTAAAGGTAGAGAAAAAGACAGATTCGACTTCAAAAATGTTGTATTCTATTATATTTATTTTTTTGTCCACCACTGTATGTAACTTGCAATACAACCTTTCTATACTACATTTTTCGGAAGAAGTTTTAATTTTAATTGTTTTTCGAATCAATATATACTCTCTTAGAAGCAAAACAATGCATTTTAAGCTGCATACACCTTTTACGAGATAATTATTCGTTTTAGCTACTTAGATTTAATTGGGCTTTGAAATAAATTAATTGTTACCTCTATCGACTGGAGCGGGTACTTCAACTTAATAAAATCAAAACAAAAGAAATATCAATTGAAAATCAGATACATTAATAATAATAATCTTCTTTGAATTTCTTAGGTCAAAATTTACTTTTTATGTTTATATTTATATTTTTTAAATAATTTACAAAAGAAAGGAATAATAATAAATAATAATTATTTTTATTAGTTATAATTATTTTTTTTATTAGGAAAACCTGTGTGTCAGGCGAAAGTAAAAGCTAAATATTAAATATGTCAACAAACAAAATTAAAAACATTTAAAAACTCATTAAATTACAAAATACACTTATACAAAACAAAAGGTATATTTAAAAAGATGAAAAATAAAAAGAATAGATTAACATCAATCTACTTGGCAGCAATTAATAACTGCTCAGTTTCATCACATGACATTAGGGCATTGCTGACTTGCTTTTTGCAATTACAATAAGTCATATCGTATAAGAACAATTTACGGTTTAGTTTATTGTACAAGTAGGGACCCAGAAATGTAAAGAACCATTGACGTCGATGCAAATATTGTTTTCCACGTGATCTGCCAATCCTGGATAAATTTATTTACAAGTCAGACTCCGGTGACCTTGTCCGGGATCAGGCAAGTTGTTTCACAGCTACTGGTTCGATCCATCACACGCGAGGCGAGGCGCGACACGAGTGTCAACCTTAGATATACAGTTTCTATTTCACAAAGACTCTTCGTCTATGGTTGGGTTAAGACTTGTACATGCATATTATTCTAGGGTTACTGAGAACTCGAACTTGCAAATACAACCTGACGATACTAAACACGAATTTTAAAAGGTTTAACCAACTTCTGAAGCAGCCATAGCTATGTGTCGGCTTCTATTACATTGTTAGTTTTTAAGTAATGTATGAGTGTAATAATAGATAAGATGCAATGTTATTGACATATCGATACAGATGAAAATCTCAAAAAAAACAGAAAATAAAAAGGTATTTGTGAGATGAAATGAAGTTGTGTGCATATAAACATTATTTATATTGATGACCTCGGTGGCGCAGTGGTGTAGATAGGCGAAAGCTACACAAGAGGGCCAGGGTTTGAATCCCGGTGAGCGGAACTTTATGTTATTTGCGAGACGCATTGTTTCGCTTACCGATCTCCGATTTTGTTATCTTATATGTGTAGTTTATACCATATCGTTGCTTAGTTCCTGCGACACAAGTTCTTACGATACTTACTGCAGGGCTGAGTCAATGTGTGTGTCGTGATCTGGTTATTATTATTTATTTTTAAAGTATAAAGTGTCTCACTGGACTTTATGATACTTTGAAATTTACTCACACTGTATAATTGATTAAGCATTTTTAACGACGGTAACATAAAGTATAATGTTCCATACAATTTGAAGGCAGATTACTTGAGTAACCGCCCAAAGCGAAGTAACGTGAGGAGCAAGACAACGTTATAAGCGTTTGATTAATTATGTATGAACACATGAACAAGTCGGGATTAAGGCATCAACGGGGAGCGTTCGAAAAAAAAAGGTATTCATGTAATGTTTATATAATACTTGTTTCTTTGAAAGGAAAATAAGTAAACTTGTATTTTTTCGAAAACAAACAGTGACAAATTAATAATTAATGAGACACATACATACATTAACATAAACTCACGCCGTTATTGATCCCTCGAGAGGGGTAGGCAGAGGTGTTACACACCGGATTTCGCATGTTTATGTTGAGGCCCAGTGTGACAGGTTGCGAATCTGTCGCCACTATCCGGGTAAAATGAGGAACATGGCAGCTACAATGTACGGCAACCCAGGGAGATATGAAGCGGTTTCTTTTTGTAAAACCAAAGAAAAAAAATTATAAAAAAAACAAATCATTCCACTCAATATCGGAGAAACGATCTTCTAATCCAACTAAGCCCCTTTTCATACTGATTATGCCTTAGACGTGGTCACCCGTGGCTTGCGCGCAGGCCTTGGCTACCGCTGGTGGTAGTTTGTCTTCGTTTGCGCGATAACCACCGCTCCGTCACTGTCGCCGCTTGCCCGGCCCGGGCTGGCGTTACGGCCTCACATCTTATATTTTACCAATATAACTAAGCACCCAATACAAATATCCATTTTGTTGCCATACTTTTGAGAGGGCTTCTTATTTGAATTTTTCTAAGAAATTTTATTACCAACTCAAAAGACATTATGGTAAGTTTGTTTTCAAGTGAATCAATTAAACTCTATTACGGCTAAGTCAAGTTGGATCAATAAGTTGTGACTATCATAATTCTTATCATGGAAATAAATCAAATGATGAATGTTTTCTTCCAAAGTACATACACGTGCTAACAATAAATAATTCAACATAAGCTACAACTATATGAATAGACATGCAAACTATGTAATTTGCATGAATGGCGTCAATTTATTTAGAACGTCAACACGTTTAGCGGAGACTTGTCACTCGTTGTTACCTCTTCACTTCACTTAAATCCATCCATTATGTTAAGACTAGGCAGCGAATGTTTTAATGTAAATTTTAACTTTTTCTAGTTAAAAATACACCCAATGTATGTAATTTCTTTCAGTTTTTTAAAATACCAATTCGTTTATTCGATATCTAAATTAATATCATTTAAAGCATATAAATATCTTAAAATATTGGTATATTATTTGAGCTAATAATACTAGTAATAAAAATTTTGCATAAATGTACAGAAATTGCCGAGTCTTAGACTCAGCTATAGGCTTAAACTCACTCTAAACATACAGGTTTAAAAAGATAAGTATAACAGCAGAAATTGTTTTGATAATACCTTTTCAGCCAGTCGAACCCGAGACCTCATGTTTCACAGCCAGTGATTTGGACTGCCGCGACATGGAGGCCGACAAATCTACATAGATAAAGTAATATTGTAACATGTTCTTACGATATTTGTTAATTTAGAAATATGTCCCTTAAATACGAGTAAATCTAACTAACTCCAACAGTGACAAAGCCCTTTTAAGATGCTCGAAATAGAAATGTCACTCTCAAATTATCCTGTTGGATTAGTTAGCTTTTGAAATTGTTTTAGTATAAAATTTTTAACACGTAATATATAATTTAAGCTTTTGCCCGGGACTATATCGACGACTTCGGTGGTGCAGTGGTGTAAACAGCCAACTGCTACGCTTGAGGTTCCGGGTTCGAATCCTGGCGGGGGCGGGACTTTGTGTTATTTGCAACACGCATTGTTTCGCTTACCGGTCTTGGATGTTGTATTCTTATTTTTTTAGTTTTTACCATATCGTTGCTTAGTTCCTGTGACACAAATTCTTACGATACTTACTGCAGGGCTGAGTCAATGTGTGTGTCGTGATGTGGTTATCATTATTATTATGATTACTATATCGACGAAGGTGTTGTATTTTTTAAGTAATAAAATGAAGCTTACGTCACGTAAACATGAGATCCTCACCTCGCGGCCCGCCAGGCATTTGAGATTGGCCTGACGTTTCCAATTTACTATAAACCTTTTTAAATTTTGCGCAAAGAGAAACTGTGAAAAGAAAACATTGTCGCCTTCGAGTTTTGTCACCATGGATTTGTTTTAAATTCAGAAGTTTTTGATACCAAAATCTGACCTTTGCTAGCAGCCCGCGATAGCGTTTGAATACAGGTGCACTTAAGAGGTTGCTAATGAAAGTTGTTCAATTAAAGGTGATTTTATTTACCAATATCAAAAAATGTGGTCGCCGTATGTTCGATTATTAAAAATTCGTTACACAATCATGAAAAGAAAATTGTATGTTCGACTTGTAAATTTTTTCATAATATTAAATGTTAAATTTAAAAAAGAAAGTCGTGACCGTAACGCTGGTCTGCATTTCGCTCAGAGGTTGAGCATCGCTATGCAGCGTGGAAATGCAGCCAGTGCTATGGGCACACTCCATTGTACACATGATTATTATTAGGTTTCTTAATTAATTTTATTATAAATTCAATCTAATAAATGGAATTTTTGAGAACAAAATACTGTTACCCAAGATCAATAATTTTGATGCATTATAAAATAATAATAATGTATTTTACAATTGAAATTTTACATTCCGGTATTACTACTAATGGCCGTCACACTAGGCGTAAGCCTGTGTTGTGAGACCCTAATAGATTTAAAAAAATTAAACATTGGCGGCGCTAACTCAGCTAATAAAATTAAGAAAATTACAACTAAATAACTAATTTATAGGCTAGAAACATGAAAACAGAGAGAGGGATCGTATCTGAAAGGCTAAATAAACGAATATATATAAAAATCAGAAATCAAATCATAAATGCATCAGAAGTACAAGTATTTTTGTAATTTGTCAGCATATAACTTGACTTTTTATGTTGAAAATATAGTTGAATCTTTTATAACATTTCAGTTTAGACAGGGCGAGTGTAAATTGCGATGAGGCCCGGGCTCACGTACAAAGTAGGTTTGTCTTCGTTACCGGCCGTCCCAGCCTTCGCTCGCTCATAACCACATTATGTTTCTGTTACATCACCTGTTATCATATTACAAGGCCATTTTTTTTGTACACACGGCCATATCGCTTTAGCTTTTGGTCTCTGAGCCGTTTCCATTGCTGTCTCCGCTTTGCTGGGAGGGAAGTCTGAAACCGTTTTCTTACTACCTATTACTTCTGATTAAGTTCGTTGCGGGTCCCAAGACAGCCGGTAGGACACACACACAGCCTGTGCGTCATTCCACAGCTGCATTATTCGTTGATTATTCGATCAAAGGACGCCACTGTTGATCCTGTTGCAGTGGTGGGACTGAGTGGCTGGTGTGCCCCGAAAAAAAAAACACGGCCATAGTTCAACCTATCCTTAAATAGTAAGGTATAAGGATTGATTTAAGAGAAACCTTGATTCAATCGACTTTTTAAAGGTACCCCAAAAATTATTTTTACTCCTTTCTATTTTTGTCGTGAAGCAGTTTGCTGTGTTTCGGTTCGAAGGATTGGAGAGCTAGTGTACTTATCGGTACGAGAGGTACAACATCTTTACCTGTACATGGGGTGCTCTTGGTGTTTCATATCTGGGGCATCGTTGTGTTAATAGCAGCGGTATCACTTTCCATCAGGTGATCCGTTTGCATTTTTGCCCCTAAAATTGTATAAACCAAATTAAAATGAAAAAACTGTAAATAAATTAAAATGAAAATAATAATAAAAAACCGAGATTCGAACCCTCGATCTGTCGGGTCGGGTCGGTCGGTTAACAAACTCGACGACCTCGGTGGCGCAGTGGTATAAACAGCCGACTGCTACGCTAGAGTTTCCGGGTTCGGATCCCGGCGGGAGCGGAATTTCGTTTTATTTGCAAGACACATTGTTTCGCTTACCGGTCTTGGATGTTGTATTTATTTAGTATATACCATATCGTTGCTTAGCACCTACGATACAAGTTCTTACGATACTTACTGCAGGGCTGAGTCAATGTGTGTGTCGTGATGTGATTATTTATTTATTTAAACTGGAACGTCCTCTTTATTTTCTATTGCAATTGTTATCTGAAGCTCTATATGTGGCTGTGTGTACTGCCAGCTTGACTCCTAGAATACATGATCTGTAACTTATGACCGTTTGCGTTTAAAATAGTTTTTTTTTCCATGGCACAACAGCTTGGCGTTATCAGTAGAGTTAGAAGTTATGCCACATTTAAAAAGGATTATTTTCTTTTGACTCTACTTCTAATAGTACCATGGGTTAAGCCACATTTAAAATGGTGGAAAAACTTTAAAGTTTTGTTTAAAACAAAAATCTTTTTTTAATACTTTACAATAAATAAACGCATTAAAATATAAAAGTAAAAAGGGGGAAAAAGGTACCAGATAAAAACGCGTATCATAATCAGGTATGAAGGGTGCGAGATTTATTATTTTTTCTTATTTATTTGTTCCGTTGAAATAAGCTAAAGTTAATAGAAACCGTGACTGTGCGCGATCCCAGGCATTTACATGATGGAAGCATGGTGAATCGCTCATGAAAGCAATCGAATCGAATGTTACACGTTGGTGTTTAGGGTTCCGTACCGAGAATAGTGAAAACGGAACCCTTCTACTCAGCCTCCGCTGTCCGTCCGTCTGTAAATAAGTGGGCTGTATGTTACCAGCCATAACACACACACACATTACACTAGACTCATTTTTTCGTAACAGCAAATACTAAAAACATAAAGAAATTATAGCGAAAGGGGGCTCCAATACAAGAGACGTGAGTTTTTGCTTGCTCTTGTTTTTTTTACGAAATTGTCATAAAGTATATAAAGTTAAGCTAATAAGATTGTACGGAACCCATCACATGCGAGCCCGACTCACAATTCACCGTTTTCATAAATGTTTTCTTGAAAATAACCAGAGCATTTGAAAATATAAAAATTGGGAATACTCTTTACAAATAACGTGGAAATAGACGAATGGGAAATTGTATGGTATACTAGGCATTAAACAAATTATTCTTCTCCGCTGCACCGTGACCAACAATTATTAATACTTAAAAAGGTTTCGGAAATTATATTTTAAGAAACGTAAGGTTACTAAAAAAATCATTGGATTCTGTTAATTTTTGATTTTTTATATATGGACTATATTAACTAGTTTTTTAGGCATTTGTTTTGGTTATTTTCCAAACCACAAATTGAAACGTTTTATAATGTACTGAGCACATAGAATTTGGTTGAATATCGTTTAGAATTATTTTGGTCTACCAGTGAACGTAATTTGAGGAAAGGGAATTCAAATTCGAAATGTATTATATATTAATAAGTGCTTTCAAATCGTCATTTTTGTTATACGTACCACCGGTTCGGAATGCTGTCCACGGTTAAGAAGCCGGCAGGAAACCACCGCTGTTGTTATTTTTCAAAATTTAACAATATCTCTATGACATGTTGGAACATTTAAATTTCTTATTATTTCATGAGAAATTTTGAATTATAAAAAGTTACTTGAGGGTTAAAATCAGTTTATCAGTTGGGTCATTGTTGCAACTCCGGTAGTTCATGTAGTAACTTTACTATATTTTAATTCAATAGGACTAATTAAGTAGGTACGTGTTTATTGTTATATTTCGTCTGTATAAAATGTTTTATTGACGTTTGTAGATATTATGTACATTTTTTTTGTCACATTTTATACTATAACTGAGATTGTAATGAAAGATTGTATTATGATATTGAAAAGAGCAACTACGGAGGTTTCTTGCCGGATTCTTCCCCGTAGACAGGCATTCCGAACCGGTGGTAGTTTAAAAAGAATTTTGACGATTTAAAAGTACTTATGTTAAGTCCATTTGAATAAAAATTATTTGATTTTGATTTTGAAAAAATCGCTTTGCACGTGGTATACACGTGATGGACACACCTAACTACCGTTCTTAAGTTGTATAGCATAAGGATTGATATCGCACTTATGTGAAGCTTTACATGTGGCCATCTGTAAGTACCCGAATAAACGATCAGTCATTGATATTCCCTGCCTTGGACTCAAGTTTTTATGTTGCCATCTCCGCGGCGTTCTGTCATTGATAATCATGATTGAAGACCGTATTCTTTCAGCACGTACATTTTCCTATTGGATTTTATATGTTTTTCATATAGTTTGCCAGTTTCATATCTCCGCGTGTGGTCCTATTTATTACCTAGATCTTGTGAAAACGAAGGGAAACTTCCGTGCCTTTGAAAAGTTTTGTCACCAATATTACTGGTGTAAGATTTAGGTTAGTATTTAATTTATCCCCTGTTAGGGCTTGCCGTGGTGTTTTGACGGTCAGGCGTCTCCTGGCCGCAGATCCCTATAGCTTTGGGCCTCTAGGCCGTTTCCATTGCTGTCTCCGCTTTACTGGGAGGGAAGTCTGAAACCGTTTTCTTACTACCTTCTATTTCTTCTGATTAAGTTCTTTGCGGGTCCCAAGACAGCCGTTAAGGTGTCCGGGCACAGCCTGTGCGTCATTGCACAGCTGCATTATTCGTTGATTATTCGATCAAAGGACGCCACTGTTGATCCTGGTGAACAGGAGTTGCAGTGGTGGGACAGAGTGGCGGGTGTGCCGCGAAAAAAAATAGTTTGTTAGTTGACATGTCGTGATTAGGCTTGTGTATTGCAAATACGTTTTCCAGGAGCAAACTTTTAAATTTCTGTATGCAAAAAATTCATGCTTTGTAAATTGTAAAATAACTTGCACAAATATTTTACATGTTGTAGATCTACGTGCGAAATCGCCCGGGTTGGTACTAACCTTCTTTCTACTCGTATTTCTGAAGCAGTTTGCTATTTTGGTTTGATGGGTTAGAGAGCCAGTGTAATTACCGGTACGAGAGGTATAACATCTTTCTTTACCTCTACATGGGCAACGCCTTTTTTTTGTATGTTTGTCACTCTGTGAGATTTTATAAGCTGATTGTATTCATTTTTTCAATTGTATTTATGGGTAGTTCTCACCAAACCGCGAAATTTCACATGTAATTTTTTAGTGTTGAAATAAATGTTTACATAGCATAAACCTAAAATTTAGCTTTGTTATGTATATTTAGATTAATATTTTAATTAAAATATAAAATGCGGGAATGATTTATATTTATCATTATCATAGTAACAAACAAAGCTTATACTACCTGAAATAACTGTTTCAAATTAAAAGTCGTCTACAAAGTATGAAGCCAAGATTTACAGATCAAAAATTAATTTTTATGAAGATATTTGTTATGAATTTTTTATTTCATTCCCTCACTTTTAAGAATGATTTAATGAGCGAATGGTGGTGAGGGAATGAAGAATTCAGACAAATACTGAGAAAATACAAAGTCAATTTGATTTTTCACAATGACCTATGAATTGTACCTTCCAAAACGTATTAAAAACTTCAAAATACATAAGATAGATTAATCTTATCATTCATTTACGCCAAGTGAGTAACTTAAAATGATTTAAACCAAAATGCGTTCTTAAAAAACTCGGGGTGTAGTTATCATAAAAGACCACATTAGGAATAAAAACAATGTCGCAAGGTTTTCAAATCTTTAGCTTGGATTCATAGTCATTATTTGGTACCAGCAAAAATCGAATATTCTTAACATGGTGAGGGAATGATTTTCTTTTCAGGCTTGACGCCTTTAAAATAATTTTAAGATTTTTGTATTTGTCATAACTTTAAAAAAATCTGAAATACAAAAAACACTTTCTTTGGTAGATAAAAGCAACTTTTAATTTATAAGAACATTACTCTATTTTATAAAGGCAGTTTTTCTATCCCTTTAACTTGGGTGTGGGACAACGTGAGGAAATGATTTCAGGACATCAAAATGACCATAACTTTTTATAGATCTAAATATCGTTAAAAAAAGTATTAGTATACATATCTTGTATTGAAATAAATGTATAAATAAATAATAAATAAAATATCGTAAGTGTCTGCACGTATCTCAGCACTAATAGCTTGGAACTAAAATTTCGGGATTTGGTGAGAATTACCCTTATATTGATTAACTTTTTAATTATGATTAAATTTAATTATTAAATAAATATTAATTAAATTATTTTTATTATGATTTTTAATTTCAATTGTATTCCGCTGTGTTTTTATTTTATTTTTGTTCATTGTTATTCCGTAACTATAATTTGTTGATGTTTTATAAAGTTTGTTTGTGTTATGCTTGAATTAATGTAATGTGAGCAGTTTTAATATAAAAAAATTTTTATTCAGCATTTCACGACATCAGGGGCATCGTTTTGTTGATACGCGGCGTTCACTTTCCATCATGTGTTTGTTTGCAAGTTGTATTTAAAAAAATGTCATTTAAGATTATTCTATTTTAGTTTTTATTACCTTTTTACAACCAATATTTCGCTACAAATCAGTACGATTTATGAATCCATTCAATAATGTTTAGGCCGTTTAAGTGACATGCTTTATTTTTGTGAATGATAAATAAAATGTTTCTTTATTTTATTACTTGTAAAATGCGTCAATTCAAATCAGAAAATATCGAACTAGCAAGTGAAGTGAAATTCTCAAAGTATTAGACCAATGTTTTTTTTAATGTTCGTCCGACGATAACTCGAGTATCGTTGATCGGATCGTCGTGAAATTTAGTAGGCGATTTAATGAGGCAAAACTATTGTTTAATTTAAAATACAAGCTAAATCGTTGAAGGAGTTACCGAGATATGGGCGTTAGTAGTTTGGAGCAAACCACTAATATAATTTAAATCTCTTGGAGGTTTGTTGCCGGATTCTTCCCCGTGTAAATGACATTTCGAACAGGTGATATAAAAAATAAGATTTGAAAGTATTTATTTTAAGTCTATTCGAATAAAAACGTTTTGACTTTGTTTAAATTGAATGAATTCACGATTCTTAACATTAAAGTAGGTAAGTATTTAATAAGAAAGAAAACTACACTACACTAGTAACCGTATAACTGAAAAGCAAACATAAGTATGTATATTAAGACTATACTATTACTACTAAATGGAGTATGAAAAATTATTTCCGCTCACTTCACCACAAATTTCGCGTCCGAAAATAAGTCCTCTAAATTGGAGACGTTCTCTAGAATTCTCTATCTAGATATTTCTCGACAGGGACTGTGTCATGTGGTGTACCTTCACAGCTTCCACTTGGGGTGTAAAGACATCTGCTGCCATCCACCCACCCTGAGGGTGTGAGAAATACTGACAACACGTTTTAAACCACATGAATTTTGACGCACATTTTTTTGGAATGCATGATTCGGGGTAAATGTTTTGGAATATTTTTAAGTGGCAGTGATAACTAAATATCGGAGGTTTTTGATAATTCTAGGGCTTATCTCTGCTAAACTAGTTTCATATTACGGGCCCGTATGGTACATAATTGTTATATAACTACAACACGTAATTTATAATTTCTACATTTTAATTCATACATTGTGACATGAGCTTTATCGCAGTCTCTCACCCTAGACTGTAAGATGTATTAGTGGCTGTAAATATAGTATAAAACATGTTCATATAACAAGTTACAGAATCTGGAGTTTCTTGCCTTTATCTTCCCCGTCATAAATTTTCTTAACCGGTGGTCGAGAAATTAAAAAAAAAAAATCATTTGACGATTCTGAGTACTTTCTTTTAAGTTTATGGAATTAAGTTATTTTGATTTTTAAACTATAGTTTAGAGCGAAAGCCTTTTTCGTCGGGACTTGGAAAAAAAATCGTCGGAAAACGAAAATTCCCTGAAAAACGTTTTTCAATATTTGACAGAGATGAATCGACTCGGCAATGATATATGAATGGTGGTTCAAGTGACGTTGGATTTTGACGTTTATTCCTTTTGAAAATAGGATTCTAAATAGTTCACCGCGGTATCCGTTCCACAAAGGCTTCGTATAGATTGTGAGAAATGCAAATAAAGAGCTAATAAAAAAAAAGCGGATAAAGGGAAGTCGATACGTATTTAAAAGGGCTACTCATTGTTTTTTCAATAAGAAACAAGAATTCATTTAAAAAAATATATAGAAGAATATCGCTAAGTTTCTACTATATTAATTTAGTTTGTAGAATGTCTTCACAACCAAAAAAAAAAAAAAACTTTATGACGCTGCAATTTTGACTGAGCCTAGCAAGTAATCCCGGTGTCTTTGGATAAGCCCCGTAATTAGATAAAACACTTGACAGCCATGTTGATGACATCAAATTTGCGTCACTTCCCGCCACTGATATCTTTTATTATTGTTGTTTTTATATGTTTATTATAATGTTGCTGTTATTAATAATAATAATAAACCACATCACGAAACACAAATTGACTCAGCCCTGCAGTAAGTATCGTAAGAACTTGTGTCACAGGTGCTAAGCAACGATATGGTATCCAAGACCGGTAAGCGAAACAATGGGTCTTGAAAATAACACAAAGTTCCACCCCCGCCGGGATTCGAACCCGGGAACCTCAAGCGTTTTTTAATGTATTTTATAAAATTATTTGTTGATAAATTTTTAAAAATACTTTTTTTTTCTTTTCATGGCGTTAATGTCATCATGGCGATACATTTAAGTATTTTCAGTGTTTAGTAATATTTATTTTAATGATATGATACGAACGATATGAAGAACAAATGAATAACGATAGGTGGAATTAATGAATCTGTCTACAGTAACAAACATGATACTGCAGGCTCTAATAGGATACTTGGGAGGTGACGAAAAGAGCAGCAAAATCGTCGTGCTTACTTTCTTCGGATATTCATTGGTTAAAACACTAGCATATGAAACATTGAATCTTGCTGATATATACGAAAAGTAAAAAAAAAAAACAGAAAATTTCATCTGACACTTCCCGTTCCCACCAAGCTACCATAAATAATCAAAAGTCATGCTCGTGATTAGTGTAGCCAGTTGCTAGTGCTAGTCTCTGAAGTCAAAGTCAAAAGTATTTTTAAGTCAAAAGTCTCATTATAGGGAATTTGAATAGTCAAAATTTGGCTGAATTCTGAGTATTCGATGAGTAAAAAACTGAAAAAGCCAGGAACTCTTTCAGTTGTCAAACTTCAGACTGTCAAACAAAACACACGAACGGTTATACGACTGTGATTCTTTTTAACGCGACTTATTCCGCTGAGCAGTCTCTCCCTTAACTAGTGAGGCAATAAATAAATTGAACAAACAAAGGGCAGTCTCACACATGGCGTCAGCAAACGTAATAAAGCAGCGTCCGGCACGCGTCCGGCACGGTAACGAGACGGACTGGAAACGGAAGGTTCTTGCGCTTTTCGTTTATTTGCTAGGGTTTTTGATGGCGTTGTTATATAGGATGGCGTTTGTTACATTTTATTTGATGTGCTTATTGAAGTAATGTAGTTCTTTGAAATTATAACACTTTCAAAGTGTTTTAAATTCTCAAGTTATTCTAGCATTTATAGCCACACAATACAGTTCAACTAGTTTAGTTTTACAGGTGGTAGATCTATGAGCGAGATCGTCTGGATTGGTACCGTTCTATATCTACCGTGAGGCAGTTCCGTTTCCGTTCAAAAACCTCTACATCGGCAGCGCATTGGCGATGCTCTTAGCGTTCGAAGACATCGAGGGCATCGTCCTGTGAATACGCGGTATCACATTCCACTAGTTAAAAAGGTTAAATATCACAGAAACGTTATCAAAAAAGGTCACGATAAAGTTTTAATCAGTTTTGCAAGTTATTTTCAAGTTTTATATCGTTGATAAACAGTATAATGCTTTGAGTAAACTATTTGAATGCTTGTTATAAAGTTTAGGGAATTTACTATAGTTTGCCTTTACCCTATTCACCCTAGCGGAACCCTCACATCCAACCTTTTCCAATGAAATTCATGAAATCGTCCAAAAATTATAACGCAATACTCCTTTTGGGTAACATGGATGTATTAAAAAACGATTTCAAGACGTACCAAATTGTTTAAGTTTTTTGTCTGAAATGATTCTACAGATGAGAAAAAAAAAATGGAAGCGGACTATCTCCGGACTATGCTGGACCATCTCCGGAGTATAAAAAAAAAGTAAATCTTGAGAAGAATTTTTATTATATTTTTAAGAAGTTATTTCGTTTTTTAGTTATTTAGAATCGAATACTATCCAGTATTAAATAGAAACGTATTACCATATAAAAAGTTATACACTTCATTAATAACAAACATTATATAATTTTGTTAAATCAATTTTATGGATATTAAACTAACAGCCGGTTTCTGAATAGAGCATTTGATGTTGATAACCTATCAAACCGTACTTACACCTTTTTAACCCCCAACGCAAAAAGAGGAGTGTTCTAAGGTTGACATGTTTGTCTGTGTATCTTTCTGTGGTATTTTAATAACTCGAAAGAACCGATTTTGATGCATTTTTTTTGTTTAAAAGGTATCACTTAACTATGCTTGTCCGATATGAGTTCCTCCATTCAAAAGTTATGGGGGATGAAAGTGGGGATGAACAATCGAATGCACGTAAATATGTGATCGGGGTTTTAAATTTGTAATTAAAGATTATTTTTTTATTTAGGCATTTTTTCGTTTTTAAATTGATTATTTTTCGAGAATTTTAGTTTAAGTACTCGTACGATTCGAAAATTCATTTTTGTGTTATCTATGATCTAAGTAGTCAAATAAGTCTACTAAATTTACAAATTTAAAAATCCCCTTATGGACTTTTGCGTACATCGGATTGTTTATCCCCACTTAATTCATTTTACCCCAAATAATTGAATGAGGAAAGCGATATCGATCAAACATAGCTAAGGACACGCTCGATTAATTCACGTTTCAAACAAAAAAACTTAATCAAAACTGCTTCAAAAAGTTATAATGCTACAGACAAATACACAGACAAACATGTCAACCTTAGGACACCCCTCTTTTACACAGACTGACACACGTCAAACTTATCCTTTTTGCGTTGGGGGTTAAAACCGTCTATTATGTCAAATCTGTATCAAATACACAGCGGCGGTACTGTGATACAAGCCCAAAAGCCCGGCTTGCCCTATCGAACCAAGGCAAGTTCGCGCTCTCGTTCATTCATTACTTTTCAAATCAAATAACAATACGCTTTGCATAGCATGGTTCAAAATTCGCGCTAATTCGAACGCGTAAGCATGAAGTGTAGATTTAAGAGTAATGAGGCAATAAGACATTTATCGAAATGAATTATAAAAACTACAATAACGTATCTCTCGGCTTGCCCTAAGGCACGCCACTGCAAATACAGACTGCTGAGAATTTTTTCACAGAAACACTCAAATTACTTGATTGCATCAACATAAATTTAAACAAAGATGCGTTCACGAATCAAAGCCTTCGACAACTTTCTTTAAGCGCATGGACCAAACCATTGGAGCAACTGGCCAAAAAGGTCAGGCAATTCCGTCCCCTAAAAATTACTTTCGCCGTAACATTGCGGGTAAATGTGCAAATAAGCACCCGCACCTATTCCGCTACAACAATTACTGCCGTGGGCAAATAAAAGTTAAATTAAAGGGTCTTGACACACACACCACCTTAATCTCTTGTACGTACACACAATACACTGTGCACACATAAAACTTTCTACTTTGTCTGAAACTAAAACAATTACATCGCTCTTTAGCTGCCTTTTTCTTTTCAAAGTTTCCCGCACACAGATTAGGGTTCGAATTAAGCAGTTTTCCAGCAATTTGCTCAGAATTACCTCACTGTTTCTAATTGTACGTCGTTTAACTGTTGTAAGTAAATCTTAAGTTATTTTATCCAGGTGGCATGGTTTCCCCAAGTGACTATATCATGGGCTTCCAAGAAAAGTGTAACAGCCATGCATGGTGCCTCTGGTGTTTAGAACGTTGTGTTGTATTGGTGATGGCCTCTCATCATCATGCCCACTATTTACAATTTAATTCTTCAATTTCAATTGAAACTTATCAAATAATAGTAATATAAATACCTAGCTTAACAGTAATAAAAGTATGGAGGAGGTGCGAGCTCAGTTTGTTACGTGCCTTGGATAACCGACCTACCCGACAGGTCGTGGGTTCGAGTCTCGGGTTGCCGTAAGTTTTAGCTGCCATGTTTCTCATGTTGGCGACAGACTTGCAACCTGTCACACTGGGACTGAACATAGACATGCGAAAAGCGGTGTGTAGCAGGCACCTCTGCCAACCCCTCTCGAGGGACTGCAGCGTGAGTTTATGTGTGTGTATGTATGTAAATATCTGTTATAGTTTTAATTTATTTCCGTTACACAATTAATTGTTCATCTACTAATACCAAGGCACTGTGTTCTATTTTTTATTGAATTTGTTTATTATTGTAAACTTTGTGCTTTGCGAGATATGTTCATAGACTTCAAACTTGTTAAATGTTTAGTGAGTATGTTATATGTGTAACTTTTATATGTAGTATGTTATCTTATATATCTCTAATAAAGAAAATAAATAGACGTTCATATACCAAGTCTTACAATCAGGCGGGCCGTATGCTTGTTTGCCACCAATAAAACATTATTGGATCTATATTTATTTAGTTTAACGAGTAAAGAGGTTATATTTGAGGGAATTAAGATACAAACTTGTTTCAAAGATGCTTGTTTTACCCTGCTTTAGCTACATAAAACAAGCTTTAAAAGATTCAACTACATAATGCCCTAACGCAATATTCTCCGGCTAAACCTCTAAGACTTAATTTTAATAAATTTACCGAACGCATTTAACTAAATCTCACTTCATTCGGCGCCGGTGTTGCTGGCCGTAAAAATCTTGTTTCCCTTAAAAATGAGGGTAGGGCACATTTAAAATAATCTGCAGCGTTATCCTGCGGTAATGGGCCGTATCTTGTGTTTTCTTTACAAAATTGCTTATTCCGCGGCGGTTGTTAGAGAACCGTACGGTTTTATGGCTATAACCGTCCGGTGAGGACCGATTTAAAATAAAGTTGCCTTTTGTTCGTCTTTTTAATAGTATGGCAACTATTAGAGCGGATCATAGAAATGCGCTATAATATATCGTAAGACTTTAACGACCTCGGTGGTGCAATAGTGTAAACAACCGACTGCTACACTAAAGCTTCCGGGTTCGAATTCCGGCGGAAAGGGCGGGACTTAGTATTATTTGCAAGACGCATTGTTTCGCTTACCGGTCTTGGATGATGTATTCTTATCTATGTATTATATACCATATCGTTGCTTAGTTCCTGTGACACAAGTTCTTACGATACTTACTGCAGGGCTGAGTCAATGTGTGTGTTGTGATGTGGTTATTATTATTACTTATTTATATAAGCTCACTAAATTTAAGTTTTTTGTCCCGAATTTAGTAAGAAGTAAGAACTTGTGTAACAGGCACTAAGCAACGATATGTTATATACTACATAGATAAGAATACATCATCCAAGACCGGTAAGCGAAACAATGCGTCTTGCAAATAATACTAAGTCCCGCGCCAACTGGGATTCGAACCCACAACCTTTAGCTTTGTAGTCGGCAAAATCAAGAGTATTTAAAAATAAATTAACAACCATTGGATCCCAATACCTAAATTCTTCCTTTATCACGCACAGTTGAAGTAACACTCGAAATAAAATGGCTTTGTAATATGATAGGGTACGTTGAATTTCTTGATAGGTGAAACTGATCAGAATAAGAAAAATAACCCTAGTAAATTACCAAACGAAATTAGAGTAAAATTCAGGGATATATTTTGTTTTGAGTTGTTTATGAAAATAACATTTGAAGCTTACGAGATAATATTTGTTGAGTTATTTTCTAAAGTCTCTTTTTCACAATCGCCGACGATTACGATCAGCCCTGGATCTAGGGAGGGCCAAACCTTGGCCTTCAGTCGGTTTCAAGAGGATGCAAAACTACAAAATGTAGGGCCCTAAAAACCAACATATATTTTCAAAATTAAGCTCGTCAAAAAAGGCAGCAAAAGGCGCCACTGTAAAATCAAAGTCAAACTCAAAATGTTTTTATTCGAATATACTTAAAATAAGCACTTTCAAATCGTCATTTTTTTATACCACCGGTTCGGAATGCTATTCCTACGGGGAAGAGTCCGGCAAGAAACCTCCGTAGTTGTTTTTTTCAAACAGTATTTTCTACTACAACTTGCAATTTATGAAACATCCTTACATCCAAAGATTTGCCTCGGTTCAAAAATCTTCTCAAAAAATTTTCTCGTTCTGGATGATCACGACCGCCGCGTATTTTGGCACACGATCGGTTCAACGACAGATAATCGTCATCTGTCAAATAAAGACGTCGAAACTGTTGCAGCCACCGCTATTTATAACATTTCGCTCGTAAGATTCTCCTTACTAACATTACAAACGCGAAAAATTGTAAGGATGTAAAGATTAATGGATGTTTGTAACTCTTTCACGCAAAAACTACTCAATGGATTTTAATGAAACTTCACAATTGTATAGCTTATAAATCAGAACAAATCAAGGGCTATATTTTTAAATATATCATGTGAATTCTCCAAAATATAACGATAAATGTCAATTAATTAAAATTCCTATTAGAACCATTTTTGACTTATATGCGGACATGTTTAAGTTGCGGGTTAAAGCTGGTGTAGTAATATATATGTCATATCCAAAAACCGACAATTTATTGTCGCTTAAACATGATCGACGACTGCAAGCGATTAAGCCCTCTACACGATCGCGATAGCGCGTAATCTCGTCTCGTCGGTGATAGTGAAAACGCTTCATAATGTTGCTACGTGGTTTAAACAGCTGGTTGTGACTTATAAAGACCTGGGATCGAGTCCCGGCTTGCCTGGGCAAGCCGATATATAAAAAGACCATTATTTGCTCGTGGTAGTGGACGATAGCTCAGTTTGTTACGTGCCTTGGTTAGCCAACTGACCCGACCCGACAGGTCGAGGGTTCGAGTCTCGGGTTGCCGTAAGTAGTAGCTTCGTCATTGTGCCCAGATAGTGGCGATAGACTCGCAACCTGTCACACTGGGACTTAACATAAACAAGCAAAATGCGGTGTGTAACACCTCCGCCTACCCCTCTCGAGGGATTCATTACGGCGTGAGTTTATGTTTAGTTGTATTTATGTATTTGCTCGTGGGTCATGGATGTTTTTACTGTCTGATGATAAACAATGATATGTTATTTTCCTAAATGTTCAGCTACGGTCCCGGTCATAGCAGCTTTATCGTGACTTTACAATGGCTATCGTTCCCTATACAATCGATCAGGCTGTATCGTCTTTATAAAGTTGTCTTTCACGACAAGAGATATATTGATATATCAATATACATAGCTTGTTGCTTAGAGAACTTAAGGCAATTTGCTTAAATGTACCTAAAATATTATTTCAAATAGTTTGGCGATGTTTATTAATAAACAACATGCTTATTCGGAAACTAATCTTGGATATAATATAAAATGAATATTTTATAGTTGTAACTGCCATTAATTAAAAATATTGACATATTTCTGTGCAATTTTTCTCGCAAATAAATTTGTTTTATAGAAAATCTGAATATATTTCTCGTAGTTTTTATATTCATATTGATCAATACTTGTTCGACCCTCGTTTATCTTTCGTTCTGGTCATACATAATTCATATAAGTAATGAATCTTTATGAACATCACCGTTATCTCAGCCCACATTATGTTTTATGCCCTCATACATATATTATTGAGTCCCGATAGTTTCCGAACTTTGACACAAATAATATTTATTGTTAAAGCCTTCGATAAAAAATTATCTCCGCATAGAATATGTAAATTGGGAGATTTTTTTCAGTTTTTTTTTATGCTATGGGCACACTCCATTGTAGACATGATTTTTATTAGGTTTTTAAATGTATTAATTAAATTTATTAGGTTTTTATTTTAAAAAATATATAGAATTAAAATATATTATTTCATTTTTCAGGGTTCCGTACCCAAAGGGTAAAAATGGGACCCTATTACTCAACCTGCGCTGTCCTGTGTGTCCGTCTGTCTTTCAGCGTGTTGCTTCACACAAACCGTAATAGCTATAATCTTGAAATTTTCAAAGATTGTCTATTTCTATGCCGCTGTAACAACAAATACTAAAAAAAGAAGTTAAAAATTAAAGATGACCTCGGTGGCGCAGAGGTGTAAACAGCCGACTGCCACGCTAGAGGTTCCGGGTTCGAATCCCGGCGGGGGCGGGACTTTGTGTTATTTGCAAGATGCATTATTTCGCTTACCGGTCTTGGATGTTGTATTCTTATTTATTTAGTATATACCATATCGTTGCTTAGCACCTGCGATACAAGTTCTTGCGATACTTAATGCAGGGCTGAGTCAACGTGTGTATCGTGATGTGGTTATTTATTAATTATTATTATTAAAGAGGACTCTTGTACAAGATTTTATAGGTATTTTTGACTTGCTCGTGTATCTTTTACGAAATTATGTAACTAAAAAGTATATTTAATCTTAGAAGATAGAACGGAACCCATTATTTGCCATTCAGAATTACACTTGACCAGTTTTTTTCTAAATTTCTAACATTTGGCAATCTTGGTGAATATTTTCTTTAAAGTTATGTCAAGAACAAATTTTTGCGACGTGTCCTCAAAATTACGATTCATTTTCATGGCTAAGAGCAAACAGAGACACAGTTCATTGATTCTAAGTTGCAAAAGCTGCTTTACAATAGGCGTATCAACTTTCAATTCCAATGATCTAACTAGAACAAAAAGATATTAAAACTTGAATAAAGATATTTGAAAGAAATTTTGTAAATATATACCTAAACCTGAAAACGTGTTATTGGCCCATGTGTTAGTTAAAAGTTCTATGTTTTGTTTATTTGTTTTTTCCATTGGTTTTTTAATAATAATTAAAATAAAATATAGTTTTTCTTAATAATGAAATAGGTTACTTTTATACCGAAAAATCGTTAGGTTAGGTAGTGTGACAAAGTCCTAGCTAAAAGTTAGTGTAATAATAATATAGGGTATATTATTATTACACTAGCTTTTAGCTCATCACTAGACTCAGCACTGCCGTAAGTATCGTAAGAACTGTCGCAGACACTAAGCAAGGATATGATATAAATTACATTACACTACAGCGAAACAATGCGTCTTACAAATAACACAAAGTCCCGTTCCATTGTTGTATGTAATTACACCGTCGTAATTTGTGCTGTTGATGTGTAAATAACCCAAAATTACAATCACATCCAACATCCAGTTTAGGGGCACACCCACCACTCTGTCCCACCACTGCAACTCCTGTTCACCAGGATCAACAGTGGCGTCCTTTGATCGAATAATCAACTAATAATGCAGCTGTGCAATGACGCACAGGCTGTGCCCGGACACCCTGGCGGCTGTCTTGGGACCCGCAACGAACTTAATCAGAAGAAATAGGAGGTAGTAAGAATAGATACGAGAAACATATAGAAGATATAAAACATCCAGTTATGAGATTCAGGAAAAACAGAAATTATATAAAATACCACAAAAAGTTCAGACGCAATAATCTTATCTCGGCTTTTATTAATGTTCCCATGGATCGGACCGAGCGGCATTTCTCTCGCAACGTTTAAATCAGGATTCACAACCATTTATCTTCTTCATACAAACAATAATGGTATTCGATGGAACGAGCCAAAAACGTCGCCGGATTCAATCGGAATGGAGCTGAATGTCGTCTGTTACTATTTGACTGAAGGGAATGAATGATGTACAATCCACGCCTTTATCATGGCATCAGATATCTACTCCTTTTGAGTTGCATTAGGTAAAGGTTGGCAAATAGTAAAGTCATAAGCGTTTTAAGTTAAACGGTTTTATTGAAATTGACGTCGTTATCTGTTTTGTTTGTTTTTTAATTTGGTGGCATTTTTTTTGCAAGTCAAGCCCTTTCATTTGTTATCCATATTGAGGGGGCGGTTAAAACATGTCCGCCATTTTATAGCGGCAGCCATCTTGGGCGTACAATAATACTGAATATATTATATTGTCATCAGAACTAAAGGTGCGTGCCAAAAATTAGGTCGATCTATCAACAGAAAGGGGGTAAAATTTCAATCAATAAATTTGTCCCAAGCAAACTGGTTTAGTGAAATAAAAAAGTGTTATAAAACCTTTTAAAAATAGTATGGCGTGTGACAGACGGAGCAACATATTCAAATTCAAAAGCAAATACAATGTGTACATTAGATGTTCGGTTAAAGATATAATATCAACAATATTTAGTACACTTATAAAGAATGCTAAATTATGCCCATATATGATTTCTGGTGATTTCTCGTTTTTTGTCAGTCAGCAATGTCGTTGCCTGATCACTGTACAGTATTGCCAGAATTTGCTTACTGCGTCCTATTTTATTTCCCTTTTTTTCCGGGGACTAGGTAATAATGTTCTAATCGAACGTATCAACAGATACCAATACTTACTATAAGATTACATTTTTTTACACACATCTGAGATACCAGTTCCATGCTTCTTGACACCGACTTGCTTCCAAATTTACTAGTATTTTCCTTAAATTCCGTTTCTTTTCCAGATCTGTCCTCTCAAACGGCACGCTTTGGTTGAACCCATTCTCACCGGCGCAGTATCGCAGTGACGTCCACGCGTCAGTGTACAGATGTCGAGCGGCCAGCACCATTGGAACCATACTGTCTAGGGACATGAGGGTGGAGGCGGGTTAGTATAAATTGGTGTTATGATCATTCTAAAAAAATATAGAATTGGAGCTAAAGATGACAGTAAACATTATTTTATACCACAAACTTTTTTCTTTGGAAATCCTCGTGGATCTCCTCTAGCCCGGGGGGACTGAAAGAGTATATCGGACTCACGTAGAACCCATGCCTATCGAATAAAACCCCACGTTCTTCCAACACCGTTAGCTGTCAGAGCAATACGGGAAATAGGGAAGCCAGAGAAACCCTCAAACACCGTACTACTCCAAAGGCTGCCCCGTCTTAAGAATCACCGCCGGTGAGCCTTGCAAACAAGCATGCCACACCGTCCCAGCAGTCTAGGTTTTTTTACGAGTATAAGGTCCCCCAACACAGTACTCCGGCCACAATATTACGGTGCAAGTAAAAGATGCGCATGTCGTCGGACCAGTCGGCGCCTACGGATCAGGTTGGCGTTAATGTCCGCCTCCGTTAACCGTTCCGCGGTTTCCTATGAAACCACCGATTCGCAAGAGGCCACAGCATCCCAGCAGATCTCGCTGCCAATCATGACATTGATCACGCTTGGTAGCGATGGGTCCACAAGCGGCATGAGTCTCTGACTCTGTGGCTCCCAAGCCGCGAACTCTTCCAACGTTTGTCACACCATATCGACCGCGACACCACACTCGTGGCAACGCGGGTCCGGTTCACGTCGAGCAATCTTATGTAGGTACTCACCAAAGCACCCATGCCCAGTGAGTACCTGCGAAAAACTGTAAGTCAGGGCCATACGCCTCCTGCCAACTCAGCTAGTGCGGTCTGACAGCCTCTATCGTCGCCGGGAGAATCGTGAGTCCCCCAATAGCTCATCGCATCTTTGGAGCACTGCCTTCCTGGCCGCTCTTCTGGTTTTAGTAACCCCCTCCCGCAGTAGGACCCTATTGGTTGCATCCAGCGCATCTACCCATTCCGGCGTTCCATACTTGGAAACAAGCGTACGGCTTGCCTGATGGTAAGCAGTCACCGTAGCCTATGGAGAACATTACCAGGTTATCACGCACGCGTCGCCAACCTTGCAAGAATTTTTCAACGCCCCCTTTGAAGAACCAGATGCTATAGTCACTAATGATAACCATATCAGAGAGTTTATACCAAAGCGTTGGCAGGAGGAAGTTTTTTTTGAAGGGGACCGCGATCTATTCGGCTTCCCAGGAAGATAGACCTGATATTATGCGTTCACATTGCGCTCGATGGTCATAAGAGGGTCGGAAACCAGCAAGTTATAGGCCTTGTTACTAGTGTTACATAGGGAATATGCATGACTTTTTATTTATTTTAAATCGATACCACACACATACGTACACGAATCTGTTAAATTTTCTCAGATATCTGACTCATTAATTAAGTAATAAAACTACAAACTTGTTGGTTAGACAGAGAGATGTAATATGTACAATGACGTCAAAGTTCACGGGCACCATACGACTTTCATAAAAAAGTTGTTCTGATGAGCGAGATAGATTTTTTACTTTGAATTTTAACAAGAGGCAGGTTTGATTATTTATGTACGCCTTAAAGAGTCTGAAGATCGGTAATATCTCCCTAGGTTATCGTAACATTCTAGTTCTGTTTTCACTGTAAATATACTATGTTCTCTTTATTTATGATAAATTGAAAAATCTAATTAAATTTCATGCAAACTCACTATTGTCGTCATCTCAGTTACATGTGTATAATAAAAAACTCAAGCGTACGAATCTTCGCAAACAACCCCAGCCCAAAGTGTTTAATTTCACGTCAAATTTATAATTAACATTTAAAACATGATTTTTAAAATTTATTTTTGTTTATAATATTTACAATTCTTTATAATTAATCACTGCGTAATTTGTTTAAAATGATTTTGATTTGAATTCGTTAATTTAATTTTTATTTGGCTATGCTTTGTCTTAACTCAATCATGTGATCACATATAGAGATACAATATAGTTAAGTTATGTAACTTAACTATATTACACTTAACCATGGTTGGATCTTGTTTTGTGTGCAAAAATAAAATTTAAATTCACGTTACAATCTTTCGACACTAAGTTATCCGATAAAACTGAACGTCTCCGGCGATTATCTTCAAACCGCTTAGCGTTTATGCGCTCGGACATAACTACCCACGTTTGAAAAGCCCCAGTAAGATTGCTCGGATGATGCATGGGTTGCATAAATTGCTGCATTTTATCCGTCTCTCTCGCCCAAGCGACGCTGATATTAAAGCGACGAGTGTTGGTAGAGGAGGGGAATTAGCTGTGTAGGTGTTATTAAGTTTTGCCATAGATACTGTATAGTTTTATTTTTGTTTACCAAAGTTTTTAATTAAGTTCTTCTTTAACGGGTCGTAAAAACTGTAGTTTTAAACAGATGAGATTTGATTTTTAGTACTTCAAACAAAAATTTCAATGCTTAATCGCACGATTGGTAATGCTTTCTTCTTTGGTATGCAATGAATAAAATTAAGCTTTGAGTAATGTAGCCAGAAAAAGAAACTGACTTTATTTTTCTTTAAACCATTCCATGCCCAGGCAGTTCATAAGTTGTCAAGCTTTTGAATGATTTAAAAGCATACTACAACCGCCTGAACTACGTATGACATGGTGAATGGAAGAATGAGACAAAGCAATACAAAAATTCCACAGTGAATGGTTATTGACGTCTTCTTAAAACAGCCTGACCGCGAGCCCTGCTAATAAAGGCTCATAGTACGAAAAATTCATGCAGTTTATCTTTTGCCCGGCTATAAAAGGTACCAGTAAGCACCTTGTCCCATTAACTTCATCAATACCGTCTCAATATACCAAAACTAAGTCTAAATTTCCTTTAAGAATCTTCAGCCTTTTATTGCGTACATAAATACGCGAACCTGGCTCTTGTTAAACTTAATAAAGTACGATATTCGTAATTTCCCCGTCGCCCGAACTCCGGTCTAAACGACTGATAACAAATTTCCATTAGCCCTGAATGGAGGTAATCCTCTTTGGACAGATACTCCCGCCGAGTCCTCACAGAATCCGCTTACCGACCTCCTTGATGCTTCCGACGAAATACATGAAAAATTAAAAACATTTTAAAAGCTATGACAAAATTGGTTCGGAAGGGGACGGGCGGTTAAAAGATTCGGCGCTTTGTTGAAATGAAAATGTACGGTGTAATGATTTTAGGGTTTTCGGAGGTAAAAAATGTAATTTACTTGTATTGATAGACGAGGATATCGAATTATAAGAAATGTGGTCTTTCTTTAAGCGGAACAATTTGGTAGTTTCTTAAAAAATCAATATTTTGACGAGGGTTCCGTAACAAAAAGGTAAAAACGTAACCCTATTACTAAGCCTGCTTTGTCCATCCTTCTGTCTGTCTGTCAGTGGGCTGTATGTCTTAAACCATAATAGCTAGACTCTAGACTCTTGAGCTGGCTTAGTATCTAATTTATCCCCTGGTTGTTAGTGGCATACCGTGGTGTTTAGACGGCCAGGCGTCTCCTGACTGTCTCCCCTTTAGATTTTTGGGCCTCTGGGCCATTTCAATTGCTGTCTCCGCTTTGCTGGGAGGGAAGTCAGAAACCGCTTTCTTAGTACCTCTTATTTCTTCTGATTAAGTTCGTTGCGGGTCCCAAGACAGCCTGTAGGGTGTCCGGGCACACACACAGCCTGTGCGTCATTGCACAGCTGCATTATTCGTTGATTATTCGATCAAAGGACGCCACTGTTGATCCTGATAAACAGGAGTTGCAGTGGTGGGACAGAGTGGCGGTTGTGCCCCGAAATAGCTAGACTTGTGAAATTTTCATGTCTATTTCCATTGCCGCTGTAACAACAAATACTAAAAACATAAGGAAATTGTACATTCAAGGGAGCTCCGCTACAAGAAACGTGATTTTTTCGAAAGGTTTGTTCCTGTCTCTTTTAAAAAATACATAATTATCTAATCAGTACATAATGTTTAATCTTATACCATGGTACGGGACCCATCGTGTGCGATTCCGGCTCACACTTGACCTGTTTTTTATAATAATAATAATCACCGATCTGACATATTTTTGACGACCTCGGTGGCGCAGAGTTTAAACAGCCGACTGCTACGCTATAGGTTCCGGGTTCGAATCCCGGCGGGGGCGGGACTTTGTGTTATTTGCAAGACGTATTGTTTCGCTTACCGGTCTTGGATGTTGTATTCTTATCTATGTAGTATATACCATATCGTTGCTTAGTTCCTGTGACACAAGTTCTTACGATACTTACTGCAGGGCTGAGCCAATGTGTGTCGTGATGTGGTTATTATTATTATTAATAATCGTTTGTTTGATTTATGTGTTTGATACATGGATTATGTGTTTTTGTAAATCTCATGAGTATTTCACAAATTTAATTAAACTTACATAATTTAACACTACTTAGTGAGTGAAACATTACTATGATGAATAAGCTAGGTGTTCAACGAAAATATATTTTGAAATTATGATAAAAAGTTATTCACTATCTTGACTGAAAGTAAAGAAGAAAACTTGATGGAAAGTGATACCGTTGCTTGTTGCCACGACGACGCCCTCGATTTTTGGAAAGAGCACCGCCAATCTGTTGCCCATGTAAAGATGTTACCTCTCGTACAGGTAATTACAATGACTCTCCAGTACCTCGAATCGAAACCGAGCAGTCTCATATTGTTAATATGAAGAATGGTGGTACAACCCAAATGATTTCAAATGGATATAAAGTACATAGAAATCTGCAAGAATATTTAATTAATTTTAAAAAACCTTAAACAATGATCTTTGATATATAATTACCTGATAATAGGTTTAGTAAAGATATTTAATAACTACATGAGCACTAAGTTACCTTTGCGCAAAAGCAAAAAACACAAAAATACGGAATTTAACGTTACTGAAAAATAAGGGATCAATGGGGGACAATTTCATTATAATGGTATCCCTTACATTAATTTAAGCAATTAAGGGACATTAATGCCAGGTCGGATTTCTATTTCGACTGGGCTTAATGAACTCATCATCTTTTTTCAAATGAGGGTCAATGTCCATACTAATAATACAAGACAAGACGCATTGCTTACCGGTCTTGGATGTTGTATTCTTTTCTATGTCGTATATACCATATCGTTGCATAGCACCTGCGATACAAGTTCTTACGATACTTAGAGCAGGGCTGAGGGCAATGTGTGTGTCGTGATGTGGTCATTATTATTATACATTATATATCTAACCGTGCGAAGTCGGGGCTGGCCGCTGTGTATCTCAGAAGAAGACACGCCAAGGCCTGTTGATCATGGCCAGTGTCATGCCATCTATCTTCACAAAACGTCTCCAAAAAGAAAGTGTAGACTGTGACCGATCGGCGATTCTTGCTTTGTCGCGTTGTGTAGAAAAACATCGCGAAACGTGACCTGACCGACTAAATTCAATCAACAATTCATCCCACGGACTATGACCGGCAGCGCACGGGACTTTGGTGCTTATCTGACTGGATGAAGAGTCACGACGTCAACCGACTTCGATGGAACGACTCCAAAAGGACAGCCGTGTGAGGAATCTAAAACGCGCACCAACATTGAGATAAATGAAAACTGAAATGTTTTTGTGAATTCTTTAAATGATTACGGTGATCTCCGCTGCATTTTAAGTTAGGTTTAGCTAAAAATAAGCATTCGCAAAGTGGTTTTTATTTAGACAGTTGCAATTTCATTAAACTTATTGCTTCAGGAGTAAGAACGCATAACATTGATGGACATAATTTTTTGAGCTTTAATAGTTAATCATCTAGTAAACAGCAAACAGTTATATTAAACAATAGGGAATACGCATGTAATTTATTTTGATTATTAAATCAATTTATAGTAAAGTGTGTGGAAGTAGTATGTTTACAGTGAAAACATAATTAGAATTGTACAATAAACCACGGAGATATAACCATTAAAAGTAAATCTATCTCGCTTTTCAGAACAACCTTTTCTATGGAAGTTGTATGGCGCCCGTGTACTTTGACGTCATTGCACATATTGGATCGATCTGTCGTGATATTTGAGAAAAATCGGATTTGCAAGTATGTGTGGTTTCGGATGAAAAAAAATCATGCTTAACTCCTGTTGTATCTTAAATACTTGACAAATCAATGCTAAACAACTTTAGCACACACAGCACACACACACACCTAACGATGCATGGTTGACACAACTGTCACAACTGTCAACCATGACACAACTGTCAACCATGCATCGTTAGGAGTTGACACAACACACGATCCTCTAAAGGATTCCTTCGAAACCCAAGTAATTTCCGTTCCCGTAACCTTCCGAATTGACAATCATTGTTTAAGCTACTAAAAAACAAACCTTCCCAGTTAAGAAGACAACTGAATCAAATAATATAAAACCATAATTTGAATAAGAAAATCCATACCAGAGAAAAGCATTGGATCCAGCAATACATTTCAATGACACTCAAAACCTGGTTATCCAGGACAAGTATTGGAGCGCCGTAGTAATCTATTGCCCCCAATAGGGAGGTTGTTGGATTTCGCCTGCTGGAAGGCTTTGGAAACGTAGTGGCACTTGACCCATCCCATTCGATAGTAAAGGTCGGGATCAGTCCTCCCCATGTGGGATGCTAATACGATTATTCAGTAAGGAGGCTTGAGGTGGTAACGCACTGGCTCAGAAGTCAAAGATATTGAAAACTGCCATAGTATTTATCAATGCTAAAATTGTACAGGTTAATCTTGGCTATTATAAGATCAAATATGTTCGGTTTGACGCAGTGCAACCATTCCACTACCAGTAGTCACATTTGCTTTTCATTCAAGTTGTAAAACAGTTAATACGCTGCGCTAGAGGTTCTTGGTTCGAATCCCGGTGGGGTGGAACTTTATGTTATTTGCAAGACGCATTGTCTCGCTTGCCGGTCTTGGATATAGTATTCTTATCAATGTAGTTTATACCATATCGTTGGTTAGTTCCTGTGACACAAGTACTTAAGATGCTTACTGCAGGGCTGAGTCAATGTGTGTGTCGTGATATGGTTTATTTATAATTATTATTACAACTTATACTGACTGTTAAGTTACATGTATGGGCATTTTGTTTCTGTAAAATGGAAGCGTTTATTATGCTAGTGCGTGCTATCGGTCGGCATAAGCCCGCGAGATTGAGCCTCCCTCCGCAATATCCCGTTTTGTGAGAAACGCGAAAAAGGCCGTTAATGGAATCAACGGCCGAAATTCCCGGCAACATCCCGGGATTTGTCCGGTTAGGGTTACGGCGAGAATGTTTTTGATGTGGATTACTAAGCTTTTCGCGCGGTTTTTATGAATAGATTCACGAATCTAAGTGGAAGAATGTTGGCTGTGAATGACGTATTGTTTTGAGCTGAAGATTTTTCTCTCTTATTTTGTTTTACATAATGCAAGGTTACAAGAGAGGTTCATTAGAACATATCTGCCTACTTTCTTCATTTTTGACGATGTGTATGCAGTTACATTAACTGCTCACCAGGTGGGCAGTGTCCTCGTTTACCAAGTCAAATAAAAAGCAAAAATTTTACATATAAACTTTTTATATCCGCATAAACCATGCACTCCGATTCTGCCCTTTATTCATACATTTTTTGTGGTCTTGATAAGAGTTTACGGTTCAGCAATAAACGGTTTACGGCTCAGAAGGTCTTGTTTAATCAAACTCCACAACGGTCTCAATCGAGCAAAAATTTTATACGATCCACGTAGCAACAAGCAGGCTCTCATGCTTATGCTCTGCATATTACTGGTGTTACATTTAGTTTACCCCTGTTAATTAGTGGGTACCGTGCTGTTTTAAAGATCAGGCGTCTCCTGACTGTAGTTCCCTTTAACTTTTGTTTTGGCCTTCTATTGCTGTCTCCGCTTTGCTGGGAAGGAAGTCGAAATCGGTTTCTTACTACCTATTTCTTCTGATTAAGTTCGTTGCGGGTCCCAAGATAGCTGTTGTAGTGTCCGGACAATTTCCGTGGTTCGTTGCACATTCGCGTAATTCTTTGATTCCTGGATCAAAGGACGCCACTATTGACCCTGGTGAACAGAAGTTGTAATGGTCTAACAGAGTTGCTAGTGTGTTCCGAAAAAAAAGTCCACATGTTTGTGCCGTATGAACTCTTGTTACACAAATTTTTTTGACGGCTTCTGTGGTGCAGTGGTGTTAAAAGCTGACTGTAACGCTAGAGGTTCCGGGTTCAAATCCTATCGGGGGCGGAGATGTGTAATATTTTCAAAATTGTTTCGCTTACCGGTCTTGGATTTAGTATTCTTATGTTCTTAGTTGATAGCTTAGGACCTGCGATTTTTTAATCTTACCGTAGATTTGAGTCAATGTAAATGTGTGGAAATGTGGTTATTATTATTATTCTCACATTTTAATCACCAAAATCATCTGCTTCAACGCTACTGAAAAAGCTAGCTTTGAAAAAGTCTAAAAGTCTTTGAAAAACTGAACAATGGTATTGTGAAATGCTCTATAATTTTTTCTTAATCTGTATGCAACTACATAACCTGGAACCTGGAATACATTCACAAGGAAAGAGTAAAAATAGTTTTAAAAGATTAAATATTTATAGGTATTTTGAGTTCTCAATTTCAGTGTTATATGATTTTATAATTACTTATCACAATTTCTCTACAAATCTGTTTTTTAAAGCTTCAATTTGCATCGTTTGCGATACCGATTTTGCTAGAAAATTTTTAACTTTATGACTATGATTTTAAAAATTAAAATTCCTTGGCTGCTCTGTAGTTTACAATGCCACCAGAGAGGCTATTAATAGCACTCTTTTCGAGCGGTTTTCGAGTGGATGCTTCGTTGTTTTGAAGAGTTTTGTTAAGGCTTTTTTTAAATGCTTTTAGCTTAGCCTTTCACCATTAAGGGGCAGACAGGGGCTAACTAAGCCGTTATTGAACTTGCGTCATTCGAAGCATATCAAAATGAATGGAACCCGTTGTTTAAATACAAATAAAGATGACGTAATTTTAAAAGTTAGAGAAATGAAAACAAGATGGACGGCTGTTTTAGTAATCTATTGTTAGTTTGTAAAGAAATGTTTGGATTTTGTTAAAATATCTAATTGCAGACTCATCGCATTGATAATTTGACGGCCTCTGTGACGCAGTAGTGTAATCAACAGACTGCTACAGATCGTTCGAATCCCGGTGGAGGCGGAACTTTGTGTTATTTGCAAGACGCATTACCGGTCTTGGATGTAGTATTTTTATCTATCTAGTTTTTACAATATCGTTGTTTAGCACCAGCGATACAAGATTCTTCAATCTTACTGTAGGATTGAGTAAATTTGTATGTCAAGATGTGGTGATAATTTTTATCTTGTAGAGGTGGCAGTTGGTCGATAAATGTCTGATTGGCTAACATTTACACATCAAGTCTTAAGAGTGATTGAGACGAGAGGTTGGAAAAAATTCACCCAAATATCAATTTCCACAACAACAAAAAAACCTCGCAGGTGTGACAAACTGTACAACTCCCTAGATCTCATTCCCCAAATCATAACTTAATCGTGGCTGTTTGCGTTTTATTAGTCCACGTAATGCGGCCAGTCGGCACTAAGCACCTTCTGGCGATCGCCTTTTCCAACTAATTAACTTTTTCCCAAAAGAAACACCGGCTCACAACTCCTGCATCTGTAAATTGCCGTAAATCTCCGGATTTTGTAGGATTCCTTCCATGGATTTGCGATTTGAATGAATGAATGTGTAATTTTTAGTAGATTCGGATACTTTTTGGATCTTTCATAAATTTATCTGGTTTGGTAAAAATAACTGATATTCAACATTTTCAGTACAAAACAACAGCAACCATGTAAACTATGAATCTTTATTAATCTGCCATATAGAATAAATTGATCAAAAAAATTTTCCCATCTCACATACCATACAAGTATATATTTTTTATTTTTCTGTCAGAAGCTGTATTGACCTCGAAAAATATACACCATAAAAGTGAATTTAAAAGACGCTATATAAGAAAAATCGTTTATTTCCCAAAGGGTTAAAGTTGCAAATTGTTTTTTAGTTGGTAAAATTTGTGGATATCGTCACCTCACTGCAAACAAGTTCAGCGTCTATTACCTTACATTTAGTTTTAAAGGGAAAGAATTTATAACATAAAACAGAAACAGCAAATGTAAAAAAATTTGCTTTTCATTCATTTTTGTTCTCCAATCTAAAACATCAGATTTTAATTATTTCTTTAAGTTTACTTTTATTGACTAACTTTTTAATTTTAATTATGATTCTTAATTTCTATTGCATTCGAATTTGTTTTTTTATTCCGTAACTATAATTTGTTGATGGTTTATATAAATTTGTTATTATTACCCTTTAATTAACGTATTAATTAAATTAAATAAATAATAAATAAACAGTCCTTCCTCTAAACATATCCATTTTTGGGGACTGACAACGTTACAATTTTGAATAAATTTTTGTCTCTCTCTTGTTGTGTTTTTTACTTTTTAACTAGATTAACAAATTTCAATGTAAATTGTTTTCATTTTAAAGCTTATTCAATCGTGTACATTGTGTTTTTCTGACTGCAGCAAAGTTTTTTTTTTTCATACTTTAATTTTTGTCTTTTCCCTGGTCTATGGTTGGTTTCATCCATGGGCGACAGGGGAAATCAGTGCCGGCCACGTGTTTATTATTCATCGCGAGCTCGCTGCTGTTCCATTATTGCTGGTGTCACCTTTACACTCGGATTACCTTACAGAGCTCGTCCACCACCAAGCGCCAAGGGACTGACTCAAACGCTTACTCGCTTGAAAAATTAGCGCTCCTTAGCAATTAGGGTGTTAACTTTAATATTCAATCAATACAATTAATAATAATAACCACAGCACGATACACACATTGACTCAGCCCTGCAGTAAGTATCGTAAGAACTTGTGTCACAGGAACTAAGCAACGATATGGTATATACTACATAGGTAAGAATACAACATCCAAGACCGGTAAGCGAAATAATGCGTCTTGCAAATGACACAAAGTCCCGCCCCCGTAGTTGTAGTCTGTAAACCCAGAGTGGTGACGCAGTATATAGTATAGTAGCTTATTAGCGAGCCTTTTGCTTTTGCCTATAAACTTTTGCCGTTACTTTAAAGTGTAAAGAAAATTCGTGAATATATATAGCTGTGACTTGCTAACTGAAAGATAGACTCCATAATAGTGGTAAGTAAGTATTCATTCATAGATGGTTAATTTAGTAAGCAAAATGAAATAATTACAGACAAAAGCGATGTCTACCACCGTCGCTATTAATAAAGCTGACAGTAATTAATAACATTGTGTTAGCGTTATCCGAGCAACACCACCAATGGGAATATTCACAAAGCTTTGCACAAACAAAGAGGGTAATACGATGTGATCCCGCACACACAGTAGACACCGCTCAGTGGAATTCGGCCTGTAATTAATTGCGTCATTGCCGTGTCATGCGCGGGAATGACTCGGCCAGGGGGGCGACGGGCAGGGGAATGACTGGCAGGGGTGGCCAGGGGAGAGCGGTGGTAATTACTGGCTGCATTTAATAGTTGAACTTGTCCTTTGTGCCCGGTGAAACTGAACAATTGAGGAGAATACTGGAAGGAGATATGAACGAAATAATTTTATAACCCGACAGTGGCGAAGGCTATAAAAGTTTTCATTTTTGTACTATCTTTTTCTTTTATATAGTTAATATGTTATTTTGAAATGTAGCATCATCATTACTCAAAAGAGGTACAGGACAAGTAAAAAGAACTGGCGATGGTAGCCGAACTTTACGATAAATCCTTATATTGAACTTGGCTCCCATTTTCACACTCGTATTTTGGATGGGAGATATCTTACTTGAACTATGTAATAAATTTAATATAAATTGTTGACAGTGATGGATATACCGTGGGAGGTGCGGGTCCAGTCGACGCACAGCCTGTCGGGGGGCTCTGCCTTGCTGACGTGTACAGTCCCGGCGTCAGTGAGGGCGCACGTCACCGTCACTCGCTGGTACAAGGACGGGGCCGTACTCGCCCCGCTAGCGGCTGAAGCTGGTGAGTCACTGACACTTACGAATCTGAATTAGATAAATCATGTCTACCATTTGTTTGTTTTTTTCTCTAATATATCTTACATAGATGACATTGATTTAAAATTATCATCAAATTCCAAAAAAAAAATAGAATTAACATTTATGGTAACATTTATAAAAAAATCCAATTACAGTTTTTGTAATAATAATAATAATGTTTATTTATCCAAACCATAGTGACAAGTAACACCAATACGTAATGTGACCCGCGCTAGGTCAGACGGACGCCCATTACACGTGGACACAATGACAAAAATACAAAATGTTTGTGATTATAAAATATAGGTACTTCCATTTTTTATTTAGTATCACCTACAAGGTAACAGCCAACCAGCTCTAACTAAGGGTACATATCGTGGTATAATCAAGCTAGGGTGTCAATCCAGTTGATAAGGGTAATTTATATATTTTTTAATTGAAGCCTAGGCATATTACACTAGCGGCGCGGTTATAAATAGGTATTCTACTTTTTTTTAAATACTCTATCACCTATCTTCATCAGGGATACAAATGGAGATTTTTTTTTCCAATCGGTTCAATGGTTTTGGAGCCTATTCAATTCGGACAAACAATCAAATCTTTCAACTTTATAACACTGTTAGTATATATACATATCGGTTACATAAACTGTACAAAGCTCATGTCGTAATGTTCCATTTAGTATTAAAAACGAACTAAATAATGTAGACAACAAACCAATACTCCTCACAGATGTATCGACATAGAGAGGCTTGCGAACTAATTCACATAAACTGATAAATTATACATACATGTCCCAACCATAACCTGAGTGAAAAAGGAAAAAGAACACCAAAATGAATACACAGAGACGTATTTGAAGATTTGCCGTCCTATTTATTGCCAATAAAGTATTTTAGATGAGAAAAAATGCCGCCCCTCTCAGCTTGTCACACCGGGCCATGGCCCCCTTGCTCCTGTGAAAGAGGCAAAAGAACATCAACATGAATACATAGGGACGTACTTGAAGATTAGCCGCCCCATTTATTGACGATAAAGTATTTTATATGAGAAAAAATGCCGCCTCACTCAGCTTGCCGCCCCTTTGTTCAATAAAACTTTATCATTCCATAGCGAAATATGAAAGCGAAACATGCAAAGAGTAGAATTGACAAATTGGAAATTATTGCTTGGATTGTTTTCGGAGCAAATCAAGTTTTCTGGCGAGAAGCCAATGCAGGCGGTACTAACTCTTTGCTTTCTATCGTTCATCTCTTTATTCGTAGCTTTGAATATATCTTCGTGTTATTTTGGTCTTTGGTCTGGAAAAAAATGTCAGGTTCTCGTATTAAATTTTTTACAGACAAAAACGGAGGAGATTCCCAAGTCGACATCTATTTTGATTCTATAAGTCCGACCATCCATAACTTTTTAGGTAATGGTTCGATTTTAATAATTCTACAGAATAATAAGAATGAGAATAATTTATTTTACACGAAATATGTACATACAGGAGATGTTAAGTTTTATAAATAGGTAGTTATGCATTTTCACTTGTATCGAGCATGCAAAATTTTGAGTCAGAGCATTTGTATTAAAATGAAGAAAGGTCCTTATTATCCTTATCTTTAACACTGTAATAAAAAATTTCAGCTAGTAGCCTATATATTTTTTAAACATGGTTACGGATATATTTTTATGGGGTTCTGGGAGCTTATTATATATTTTTATAGACATATTAAAACTGTTTCTATAAATGTATGCAGCATTCGTTTTCGGGCATAACTAGTATATTTAGATGTCTACTATCGAACGTTTTACAATCACCATACTTAGTAAACAAGGTCGGGTGTAACTTAACGAAGCAGCAGCATTCATAAATATAAATACAGGGAACAGTAAGGACCCTGAGCTTAATAAAAAGTAGTCTACATGAAGTCCAAGGAGGGACATCAAAAAGAGCTCTAATGCTTTGCTTTTGGTAAATTAAAGTTTTATTAAATTGAACAGAGTTACCCCAGATCAAAATTCCATATCTTAGATTTGAAGATGATCCGTGATATGCCAATTGTGCTGTTTTTAAATTTGATATTTTGACAGGTGGTATATTTACGTGCGAGATCGTCTGGGTTGGTAACACCCCACTTACTTCACTTCACTTCACTTCTTTCTATTTACAACGTGAAGCAGTTCGCTGTGTTTCGGTTCGGAGGTTTGGAGAGTCAGTGTAATTCGATAATTACACTGACCGATGCACGAGAGCTATAACATATTTACCTCTACTTAGGCAACGCACTAGCTGTGCTCTTGGCGTTACACCACATCAAGGCCATCTTCGTGTCAATAGGCGGTGGTGTCACATTCCATCAGGTGAACCGCTTGCTGGTTTGCCCGTGGCGCTGATGAAAAAAGGGATATTTGATGTTGATACGTTGTGCTGTACTCAAAAAATGCTCTCGCGGGGATGTAAAGCAAATTCTGGAAAAATAAACAAGATCAGATACTGTTATTACATTGACAATAACTTGTATTGCATATTTGGCATAAAGTTTTCTCTACTGTGAATTAATTATTATTAATTTATTCAATTAATTGATGATGTAATGATTAATTAGAAATTATTAATGGAGGATGTGGTAGCTAACTTTATTACGGTCTTTGTTTACCGACCGACCTGACCCGATAGGGCGTGTATTCGAGTCTCGAGTTGCCGTAAGTTGTAGCTGCTATGTTCCTCTTTGTGCCCAAATAGTGGCGACAGATTTGCTCCCTGTCACACTGAGACCCAATATAAAAATGTTAAATCCTCTCTAGGGATTAATTACGGCGTGAGTTTATGTTGTATTATTCGAGACAAAACTGTCATCCAAAAATAGAATCAACATGATGTTAATATTTGAATTTTGAAACTCCTTCAATAAATAAAAATCAATTACTCTCATAATAGGAATTCAATTGGAAGCCAATTATTTCAATGCATAATGGTTTTCGATCAGATCTCTAATTTCTTAATCCACTTCAATTTTAATTCTGAAATTCGTGACGGTAAATTTGTTGTAATGGGTGTCGCACTTTTATAATAAATAATAATAATAATAATAAATCGTTTATTTGTCAGATTTTTCATTATAAGGATGTCATACATTGTAATTAGTCACAGAAAAATCTACCATAAAGGCATACATATATTAAAAGGTGAATAAAGTTAATAATAATAAAACTTAGGATAATTTACAATGTCAAAAAAAAAGAAAAAAACTGAAGTCAATGTTATAAATAATTTGAAATGTCGTACAAAAATTACTTTAAATTATTTTAAATTATCCAGTGTCCAGTGAAATTAAATTAAAATTAAAAAATTTAAATGAGACTGGTATGCAATAGAATAAGGGAACGTTTTGCTCTTAATCGTTGTTATAATTGTTTTAATTTGGATAATTCATTGCCGATGTGTTCCCTGATAAGAATAACATGGGGCTCTTTATGGCAACAGTAAGTAGGCTTCTACTGGTTAGCCTGTCCACCCTAGACTCCATCGCGGCTTAACATCAGGCGGGATTTTCGGGGCACACCCGCCACTCTGTCCCACCACTGCGACTCCGGTTCACTAGAATCAATAGTGGCGTCCATTGATCGAATAATCAACGAATAATGCAGCTGTGCAATGACGCACAGGCTGTGCCCGGATACCCTACCGGCTGTCTTGGGACCCGCAAAGAACTTAATCAGAAGAAATAGGAGGTAGTAAGAAAGCGGTTTCAGACATCCCTCCCAGCGAAGCGGAGACAGCAATGGAAACGGCCCAGAGGCCAAAAGCGAAAGGGAGCAACGCAACCCTCAAACTAACCCCTAACTAACTAACGTGCAAGCCTCTAACAGGGGATAAATTAAATACTATCCTAAATCTTACACCAGTAATATTGGTGACAAAACTTTTTAAAGGCACGGAAGTTTCCCTTCGTTTTCACAAGATCTAGGTAATAAATATGACCACACGCGGAGACCCGAATCGAATTTAACATGATTGATCGTTCGTCATGCCAGAGACTACACTCCCACAAGATACGATGGGCAGTTTTTACAAATCATCAGGCGGGATTGCGGTCAAATGCTTGCCAAGTTGTAGATATCATATATATCGGAATGCATTGTCCAAATAAGACTAAAGGATCAGTGTAAAGGATCACCGTCACCCTTATCAGTCATTGCCAATAACGCACACGACATATATTGATTTGAGTTTATTTATTTTATATCACTATGACTATCTAAAACTAAAATTAATTGTAACAGTCACTCACTATTTAGTCATAACTCACTCAACGAACGCTAAGGTTCCGGCAAAAGTGTTCCAAGAATTGTGTCGCCGACTCACGCGCCCGCAAACGAAGGAAAAATGGCGGGAGAGAGTCAACACACTTACCTACAAAATATTAAGCCACTATCTTACAGTTACTTTTTCAAATTCTTTAATCATTTTAAAAGTTATTTTTTAAATTTAAACACAATCAACAAACATTATTGATAACTATTTTAATTCAAATAAAACTCATTCAGAATATCTTACTTTAATTAAACTTAATAAATTCTATCAATCGTGCTATTGACTATTACTTACGAATAGAAAGAGCTATTTTGAACATGTTTTCCATTGAAAAACTTTACACAAATTTTATGATGCGTACAGAGTGACGCATTGTTTTAAAAACCATGTCCAACGATCACACAACATGTTATCAGTTTATCCATTAAGAAAATGATCGTGTTAAAACATCGAGAGAGTTTTAAAATCAAATCCTATATCTACTAATCATTAATCGATTTGAAACATGGCAAAATTATTAATACAATCAGCGTTGCGTCGACATATATATGTCGCTCATACATATATATTATCGGAAAACATTAATTTTAAGTTGCGTTTCTGAACAGTAATTTTTACGGGATTGAACGCAGTGAAGTTGGCGCTGCAACTTCACGTGAGACAGAGTCGTGGACGGGGAGAGCGCGGGAACGAGAGGGGAATATTCAGTTATTGGCGGTAATCCTCGCCCACGAAACTGTCGGTTTAATCCTTAATTCTTTGTGTAATTTGATTTTTCTTAAGTTTAATTCAAGATTAAACAAATGTGCGCTCTAAAAGTGAGTTATCAATTATGGATTCTGTACTACACGACCCTACTGATGACGGCTCTGTCGCTCAGCCATCGCTGGCGCCGACATATAGTTAATTAAAAGTATGTAAATACAAATGTTCAGGGCCTCCTTTTAAGTTTAATATAGCCTGTTTTACAGGCATCGCTCTTCCGTTTATAACTTTCTACAACTAATTATACCTTCTTTAATGCACTTCTATGGAAAGACTAAAGAAAAAAGAACTAAAGTTTATCATTTTTATAATTATTTATTAGACTTGTACAATTTGTTAAAAATACATTTCCTTTCCTGTATCGCGTGCGGCCGGGTTTATAAAGCAATATTAAATAATATTAAATTGTACATGGCAACAAAGCAAACAAAAATACAGCATGAAATAGAAAAGAATAATGTTTAAAATAATAATAATAGTCTCTTATAGAATTAAAACTTTTTACTTCGTTACTATTCGTTTTTATTCTATCATATCATTATGTCATAATGTTACTGATACATTATTGTATAATAGAAAAATTTACATCGCCAAGTCGAGCAAAAAGAGGCACTTCAGCCCATTTTTGAACCTCTATAAATATGTTTTGGATAAAACTAAATACTTAAATTTTCAAAAAATATTGTATAAAACGATATTTTTTTAAATTTCATTCAATTCGAACGAGAAGTTTAAGAATTAGAACAAGTCAAAGTTTCTTAATTTTGTCATTCACTCACTCACTGACCGATCATCAAAACTCTTCTTAGAACCTTCAAATGTAGAATACATCGTGTTTAATTAGGAACTATTGATTTGACAGTAAATCTCAATAAACCTTTTTTTTTTTTTTTTTCACAACACGACACACACATTGACTCAGCCCTGCACTAAGTATCGTAAGAACTTGTATCGCAGGCGCTAAGCAACGATATGGTAGATACTAAATAAATAAGAATACAACATCCAAGACCGGTAAGCGAAACAATGCGTCTTGCAAATAACACAAAGTCACGCCCCCGCCGGGATTCGAACCCGGAACCTCTAGCGTAGCAGTCTATTGTTGCTATTGGATAACAGTACTTTTAATATATACTACTCAAAACAAAATAAGGGTCACGAGGTATTTTTTCATTTTGTTGTAAATGATTAAACATATACATATTGAAAGTAGTAAAATATTGAGTATACAAACTCTTTGATACCTAAACTTTTTAATATTGTAGTATTCATCTAATGCTGGCAACAGTTTTAAATAAAATTATTTTTGAAAATTTTGATTCCATTTTCTTTGTCGTTTTGCTTTCCTTAGCTTCTTGGTTTATTAGAAATTATCAGAGTTCATTGATATCTCGAGTCAGAAACATCTTTTGCAATATGCCACAAGCACGCAGGCGTCATATGGACTCACTCACAGCAACCAGCGCCGTTACAATGATTGAAGAAGGTCATTCGCAGCGATCTGTGGGTTTACAATTGGGATTTTCTCGAAGAGCTACTAAAAATCTATGGAATCGTTTCCAAGACACCGGCAGTGTTTGAAGAAGACCTGGTTCGGGCAGAGTTCGCATTACAATAGCTCAAGAGGATCGTTACATTCGATTAAGTGCGCGCCGAGATCGCAACACGACGGCCCGCAAGCTGCAAAATCGTTTACGGCTCACAACGGGTACTCGTGTCAGTGACCAAACTATTTGTAATCGATTGCATGAAGACCAGCAGGCATCAAGAAGGCGAGTTGTCCATGTTCCATTAACCAGAAATCATTGTGCAAATCGTTTAAGATTTACCCGTCAACATTTGGACTGGGACATAAACCAATGGGGCATGGTGCTCTTCACAGACGAATGCAACGTTAAATTTTTTAACGACGATCGGCGTATTAGAGTATGGAAAAGACGCGGCGAGAGATTTTCAGAAGCCTGCATCCATGAAGTCGATCGTTTTGGTGGTCCAAATGTAATAATGATTTGGGGCGGGATAAGCTTACACGGCAAAACTGAGCTCGCTATTTTAAATGAGGGTACTGTTACTGCTCAGCGGTATATTGAGGAAGTTGTCAGACCACATGTGATCACATTTGCCCAGCGAGCGGGTCCTGGATTCATCCTGGTGCAAGACAATGCTCGTGCACACACGGCTCAAGCGACTCGGTTTGTACTGGAAGCGTCTCAAATTCAAGTCTTGCCGTGGCCGGCGAACAGTCCGGACTTAAATCCAATAGAGCACATGTGGGATCAGTTGAAACGAAGAGTTAGAGACGGTGATCAGGAAATCTACAACCAACAGCAACTCATCAACGCTGTTAAGAGGGCCTGGGAAGAGATTCCAATGGAAAATGTCAGGCATGGAAAATTTGATTGAGAGCATGCACTCCAGGCTTCGGGAGTGGGTACGCGGGTACGGGGATGGGATACTCGTTACTAAAATATGAGCATGGAGTATTTTCTTTTGTTTTCAGTAACTTTACATTGTTTTTATTTTTAACCTTAAATGTGATTTTTCTTTCAAAAGCAAATAAACTTTTTAATCATTATAATTGGAATAAGTTTATTGGTCTACACGGTAAAAACAACATTAGTTTTCGTTATGGAGACAAAAAATATGTATTGGTTTTATTATTTTCATGGTACAGACAAAATACCTCGTGGCCCTTATTTTGTTTTGAGTAGTATATATATATTATGTAATGATACGGTTTGTCATTTTTCCCACGTTTTTATACACTCACTTTCTTGTTTGTTTGTTTGTCGTTCCGGTTGGATTTTTGCAACTCAATTTTGAGACACTTCCCGATAAGTTAGCAGACTGAAATTTTCAGGGTAGCTTCAAACCCGATGACAATGCAATTTACAACTACAAAACGGCTGGACCGATTTTGATAAAATTTGTATGGAGTGACAATTGAGGCAGAAAAAAAAATAGATTTAAAAAATCTAAATAACCACGTTTTTAAATATCCTAAAAATAAGAAATTTTGATTTTTAAATCTATTTATTTTTAAGCTTAAATTTTTACTCAATTATTGATGTTTCTAGAGTTTGTTTTCTTTTTTTGCATCCTGTCTTAACTTTTTCGGGGTTCCGTACCCAAAGGTAAAAAATAGACATAAAATGGGGCTCCCACACAAGAAACGTGTTTTTTGGGAATTTTGCTTTTTATGGTTTTATTTACGAAACTATCTAAAAAGTACATCATGTTTTAACTTAAAAGATCGTACGGAACCCATCATGTGCGAGTACTACTCACACTCGAGTCTTTTTGTCGTAGCATAGCACTTGTTTTCATATTAATATTGTTCTCCAATTTCATGACACATTGTGTTGGATGGATTCTATTTATCATATTGTATTTTCATAGTGTTATGTTGGTGATGTTTTTAATAACTAAATAAAACATTGTGCTGAGTTTCCCCAATCATCCCAAACTAAGGTCCGGCTGATTGTAATCAGTGGTATGCTATGCGGGGGGTAGTTGAACAACCCAAATGAAACACGAAGGAGTGTTACATCATAATATGCAAATGAATAATCGCTCTATACGTGGTCGATGACAACTGGAATTAACACATAGCCCCAATGGGGATACAAAGGAATATTTTATGCAAAACCGAGGAGTCAGTACGGCTGTTATGTAAGTTGCTATTTGTATTCCCAGCGAGGGATTTTGTTTATACGTCTTGACGCTTCGAAAATAAATCTAATTGATTGAACGCTGTAATCCCTCGAGAGGTTGGCAGAGGTGTTAAACACCGCATTTGGCATGTTTATGTTGAGTCCAAGTGTGGCAGGTTGCGAATCTGCCGCCACTATCCGAGCACAATGAGGAACATGGCAGCTACAACGTACGGCAATCCGGGACTAGAACCCTCGACCTGTAGGGTCGGAACGGTCGGTCAACCAAGGCACGTAACAAACTGAGCTACCACGTTAACGTCATACTGAAAATATTTGAAACCAGAATACATTTTCAGCCGAATATAAAGAGAGATAACTTGTCACAAACGTCGAGCTGCTCAATTGAAATAATAATGCATAACGAACTAAAACAGCCATCTTGAACAAAAAGTGTGCGCCAAAACTTATGTGAGCCACAGACTACTCAAAACAGCTGAATAGAGAACCAGGTCTAGGTTAGGTACAAAATAAAAACTTCTGCAATATCTCATTTTTATACATGAAGGGCATATTAGCTTAGGACTGTAAAGCGTCTAGCTTTGTTGAGTGTCCAAAACATACTAGTGAAAGATGCAAACTTTACAAAAATTCAGTTCGCAAAATCACCTCTATACATATATATCAATAACCCACTACTATTATGTCGAACGCACTACATTTTAATGTTTGATACAAATTTTGAACTCTCAAAGCAATAATCATCTTTTCTACGTTTAACACAATACACCAACTTTACAATATTGTTCTGAAAGATATAAAGGTAAAACATTATAGAATTACTGTTAAAAAATCTACAAAGCTGACATGAAACAACCGAGCGGCAAAGTAAAAGAACTGAAAGGAGAGACTTAAAAAATAAGAAAAAAGAACAAAGGGAAGCCCTCTAAGAGAGACAAAGCCCTCCCGAGGAAGTTTATTAAATGGCGTCCGAATGGACCAAACAGGATTCAGAATTAAAAGTTTCAATAGAACTTAAACTGCGCTAATGCAACTTTAATGTCGCCTTCTTATGCAGCTGTACTGGGAATTAGGGTTCCTTGCGATCTCAATAGACTTACAACTCTACTGGAAGAGGCTTGGTGTAATAATGTAAAAAACTATAGCAAATATATTGAAAATTTCCCCTGAACTGTACATTTTAATTTTAATTACCTGCACAGGTTTATCTTTCAACAGTTGAAGTGCAAAGATAGCAATGAAGATCCGCGTTAATAATGAACTTACTATTTACACTATTTCCATCAGTAAATATTTTTCGATCGCATATTTCACAAGTAACATTTATTGCATCCTTTGTAATTCGTGTAATTAATTATTTTTATAAATTTAACATAAATAATAACCCACGCCGTATTCCCTCGAGAGGGGTTGGCAGAGGTGTTAAACACCGCATTTCGCATTTTTGTGACGAGTCCAAGTGTAACAGGTTGCGAATCCGTCGCCACCATCCGGTCACAATGAGGAACATCGCAGCTTCAATGTACGGGAACCCGAGACTCGAACCCTCGACCTGTCGGGTCGTGTCGGTCGGTTATCCAAGGCACGTAACAAACTGAGCTACCACGTCCTCATACTTTTATGGCTATTGAGCTATTTATATTACTATTATTTGATAAGGTTCAATTGAAATTGAAAAAATAAATGTAAATATTGATAATGGTAAAAAAGTTGACTACCATGTCCTCAATTAAATTAATTACATAAAAGTGACACATCCAGCTGCAAATTACCAGCTGCATCTCGTTGCGACGGCGGAGGACGCAAGTAGTCGCAAGTTGGCGGTTTATGCAGATTCCAGCCTCACTAGATTTAGTGCGCCTCCCCGTTGTTCGCTCTTCATACCACTATTACAATGTTACCGTGCATTTCGTTGATGCATTTACATAATCCTGATATCTATTATCGTTGTCCGTACGAAAGTTTTTGTTGATTGTAACTAGTTATTAAAAAGTTAAAGTTCGCCTTGAGTTGGAGTAACTATTTGGTCATCATTTTGTTTCAACAAAGAATTATTTTCTTGATGTGTCTTGTTCTTACGTATTAGAATATATCATAGCATAAACTCACGCTTACCTCGAAAGGGGTAGGCGGAAGTGGTTGGCGGAGGTGTTACATCGCATTTCGCATGTTTATGTTGAGTCCTACTGTGACAGGTTGCGAATGTGTCGCCACTATCCTGGCATAATTAACATGGCAGCTACAATGTCCGACAACCCGAGACTCGAACCCTCAAGTCAAACATTTTTACTTGTATATTCAAGTTTTAACACTTGTCACTGTCACTTTTATACGTACACAAAAGTAAAACAAGAACACTCGCAGCTAATAAATTAATAACGAAATAGCTTAAATTTCCTGAATATTCACTTAATTTAAATCATGAAAGTAATTTTCTCCTCAAAGGGAATTCCGAAAACAATTTACTGTAAATTAAATTTCGAAAAGTTAAAAAGCCGTTTGTATACAGCTCGGTTAATTTAACGATTCCTTGAGGTTTGAACTTCATGTTGTATAATTTATATAATTACAATTTACTTAGTTGAAGGTTTATCGATGTTAAGTGAAATGTTTACTAGATATCGTATTCATTTATTTATTTGGATTACCAACGAAAAAAGCAACTACGGAGTGTACGGATCGTATATTGAATTGACTGACTGACGGTATTTAGGTCACTGAACTTACCTATGTAGCAAAATTACCACATCTTTACCAATTTTGCCGCCAACTCGTTTGTCCCGAGATCATGTGAACTTTATAATCAGCTTTGTGCTGATCTTGAAATATGTAGCTCAGCACAATGTAAGCTTAAGCGTGATGTCAGTGTCCTCATTAAATATTTAATTTAATGTTTTTTGTTATTGTAGATTTCGAATTCTTATTTTAATTTAATTGTGATTTTAATTTATTTACTTTTTAAGCCATTTAACTGTTTTATTTTTTATTTATTTTATTATTAATGAATTTTCATACTAAGTTGTATGCCTATTGAATTTGTATGATGTTTTATAATTATTCTAAATTTTATTTTCTGTACCATGTACTGTTTTGTTTATTTTATCAGTGGAAACTTTATTGGTGTATGATTTATTTAAATGATTATTTTTTAATTGATATTGATTTATACTGTTTGTTTCCAAAATATTAGTAAAATAAATTAATAAAAATATCTTTTTAGTCTTGACATAGCTGTTCAACGTAGCACACGCACGTATTACACTAGGCTCAAAACTAGATATGTTTTGTAACTGTATTATTTCAACTGGATAAAATATATACTAACTTGAAAGAAGGTGTTCATATGGGAGTGTTGGTGAACTTTAGCTTTACTCTATTATTGATGTACGGGGCTATACTGTCAACTACATACACCGATACACGGAGGTTTCTTGCCGGATTCTTCCCCGTAGAAATAACGTTTCGAACCGGTGGTTGTATAAAAAGATGACGATTTAAAAGTACTTAGTTTAAGTCTATTTGAATAAAAATATTTTGACTTTGACTTTGACTTTGAATACTCATGCATGCAACACAAAATTGAGACTTATTTATTCCCTGTGTTTATCCAATTACATGTAAGCACAGCTAATATAAAATATAATTTAACACAAATTCTAGGTGTCATGATTAGCACACGATAAATACAAAATTAAATTAAATTTGACATGTTATAATTTGAATAGGTACATAGTAAAATTTGACAAATTTGATTTGAAAGTTACAAACATTGAAACAAATCCTTTATAACAGTGGATCTCAAACTTTCTTTGTAACGGATTCATACTGAAACGTAAATAAAATTTCGATTTTATTTACGTTAGGGGTTTGCCCCAATCTAAACTTCTTTTATTGGTCGGTGAATTGATAAAAGAAGTGTTGACGAGTGATATGGTTATTAGCTAAGATCAGAAGAGAAGTATAAACGCTTAGTCATTCCTTTATCGAAATCTCGCCACATATAAAAGGCCGGCAACGCATTTTGTAGCTCCTCTGGTGTTGCAAATGTCCATGGTGATCTGTCAGCTCGTTTGCCCCCTATACTATAAAATTAAATATATTGATTAATCCTCCTTTTTTTAATCCCGCACTCACTCGTCACGCAAGGATCTTACTTTCGTTATGCCAAATGTTTTACACAGATATGAAAACAACTTTGATAAATAAAACATCAAATTCCAAACACAACAGAATTACAAAAGTATTAATTCACATAATAATAGTTGTATAGATCATGTGCAAAAAATAATTCTAATAAATTTAAAACAAAAGATGTCCATTTCAAGATGCTTACTTGATATAATGGTTATGAATATGGATGAAAAACATAAATTGTCACTTTCAACGTCATGCTAATGGCATCTAATGCTACAAATGTTTCTTTTTAAACTATTTTCTTGACAGAACCCTAACTGAGGGCTTATCGAACCCCAGGGCTCCGTGGAACACAGTTTGAGAATAGCTGCTTTAGAATATTGAGATCTATCCGCTTTCAACCAATTTGTTTGGACTGGAGAGCCAGTGTAATTACCGGCACGAGAGGTGTAACATCTTTACCTCTACATGGGCAACGTAAAGGCGGTGCTCTCTTTCCATCCAAACCGTCTACTCGTTTGCACATAATTTTGTATACAATACTTTTTGTTAGATTATTAATAATATTGGGAATAAATGATTTACTATTTACCTAATATTGAACAGATCTCGATATGGAGCTTACGTTGTAAATGCACTTTTTCATGACCCTTCTTTTATTTTATAAGAAAATATTCGTACAATATGTAAAAGATTATTTTTTATTCAAGACCAGGCAGGCATTTGACCCCAAACCCGCCTGATGTTAAGCGGCGATGAGGTCTAAGGTGGATCATGCCTGCCTAGGAGAAACCTATTCAGTCTTGCCTTAAAGAGGCCCAAGTTATATTGGTCAGGGAACACATCGGCAGGCAAAGAATTCCACACCCTTGCAGTAGGCATTATGAAGGAGCTATCGAAGCGTTTAGTCCGGATGGTCGGAGTATCTACCACAAAAGGATGCAATTTTAGCCTACGTCTAGTATTCCAATTATAAAAGGGGATTATTTTATAGGGGGGAGGGGGGGGAGGAGATGTTTTAAATTGACTTTGCTGAAGCTATAATGGTATCATGTATTAAAAACCATTTCAAAACAGATAAATTATGAGCTTATTGCCCTAATTAATTTCTTCTGCAATCAGTTTCCTCTGTATCTGATATCCATTGTTTGTTTACAAAATAATCCTACAGTACATGATAATAAAATAAGCAGAAACAACATGCGAAAAACCTAGCTCGAGAGACAATACAGACATCAAATGCATTCTATCACTGAACAATACTCATAGGGGCTTCAGTGCTCAAAAACTAGATAAAATTACATGATAAAGCTGTAAGGTTTTTGATGGAAAAAAAACACACACTAATTACTGTGTGTGTGTGATATTGCAAGGTATTGTTGGGTTCATTCCTACTCATGTTACGATTCAGTTTTAATTCATTCATTAAATTCTTCCACGGTGATGACGACGAATGAAATTTAAAGGTTTTTAGGGTTCCTTTAGTCAATTTTGGGTTTCACTATTTTTTGGGGTTTCATACCCCAAGACACATTTTTTAAGGTACATTTTTTATTATTATTATTATACCCAAAAAGGGTAAAGCCGGAACCCTATTACTAAGCCCCCGCTGTCCGTGCGTCCGTCTGTCAGCAGTCTGTATGTCATGAACCATAATAGCTAGATTCAAAACAAAAAAAAAACAAAGAATGTCTACTACTGTTGACGCTACAGACTGACATCACAAAAAATACTAAAATAGAAAGCAAATTAAAAATAAGGAGAGGCAGGAGGGGCTCTGTATAAAAAAATAGATCTTTTCGACATTTTCTGCTTTCTATGCGAAACTATACAAAAAGTTCACAATATTTAACTTTAAGGAACCCTTCATGAGTGAGTCCGATTCAGATTTTACCGGTTTTTATAAGACATCGTGAACAAATAAGTAGTCAGTTCACCTGATGGAAAGTGATACCGCCTACTGACATGACGATGCTCTTGACGTCTTCGAACGCCAAGAGCTCCGTCAATGTGTTGCATCTGATAATCCCTCGTGCCGCTAAATACATTGGCAAATCAAATCTTTTACACACATCTCAATACAGACAATTACATTTTTTTTCTCTTTATTTACATAAAACCTCAGCACTACAAAACCATAAAATGGTTTAAAGTAAACTTAACAATTGGCCAATTACGGTTTCAATTTTTTTTTAAGGAACATTTAAGAAAACGGTCAATCATTCTATAAAGACAAGGTACAACTTATTCTACATATAAATGAGTTATTTAAAAATAAATACAAAAGTGCGTGTGCGTTTGCAAGCGCGTGAGCGTGCATTTGTGTGTGTTGCGTGGAATTTACACGTGAGAGCAAAAGGTTAGGTAGGCTTGTATTCAGGAGAGACGAGTGTATTAAAATACTGAATAGTGGACATAAAGTTAACAATAATATTAACGCTGTAAAGCATCCGTAAGTTCTTTTTTGAATAGACTTTTAGAAGTGTTGAATATGTCGATTTTTGAAAATAAGTTGTTGTATGTTCGCTGCATTCGTGGAACTAAAGCATTGGATGCGTATTTTGTCTTTGACATGTTATCACATCATGTGTCTTGTTCGCGTGTTAGGGACGTTAAGTCCAACAGCAAATTCTACCAGTGGAATACAGTCTATACAATAATTGCATATATCATATAGATAAAGCATGTCTATGAGGGTACGACGTTGTTTTAAAGCCGTCAGTCAAATTTTTTTACATAACAGTGTGTAGTCGCCCCCTATTACTTTGGTCTCATATTGTAAAAATCGTGTGAACTTCTGTTGTAGACTTTCTATTCGGTCTATATGGATATTGGGTATTTTGACGACCTCGGTGGCGCAGTGGTGTAAACAGCCGACTGCTACGCTTGAGGTTCCGGGTTCGAATCCCTGCGGGGGCGGGACTTGTTTTATTTGCAAGACGCATGGTTTCGCTTACCAGATTGGATGTTGTATTCTTATTTATTTAGTATGTACCATATCGTTGCTTAGCACCTGCGATACAAGTTCTTACGATACTTAGTGCAGGGCTGAGTCAATGTGTGTGTCGTGATGTGGTTATTTATTTATTTATTGTATTCTGGGTTCCAGATGACACTGCAGTACTCGAATATACTGCGGACATAACTTTGATGAAGCAGTTTTATGCAATTAATGTCACGACAATCTCCGGAGACGCATGACAAGGCCTAAGGATTTGTAGGCTTTATTGACTACAGTATACAAATGTTCAATATACCTAGTCAGGTCATAAATTCTGTCACATGTTTAATATAAAATAATTGAAACAAGTTTATTCATTATGTAACCATTTTATACCAAAATGAACTTAACAAAACATAGATTCTTATGGCACTAAAGTTTATTCAAAATGACCTCCGTGATTTTGAATACAGGCCTTCAATCTGCGCGGCCAGTCGTCTATCGCAGCACGAACGAGGTCCATGTCAATATCGGCGGCTGCCTTAATCAAGGATGTCTTGAGTGACTCCAAATTGGGATGAGGCTTTGAGCACGCCTTTTCCTCAAAGTGTTGCCATATTTTGTAATCTAACGGATTCAAATGTGGACTAGAGGAGGGCCAGTCTTCGTGCCGGATAAAGTCGATTTCACGCGCCGCCAGCCAGTCTTGTGTGCTCTTCGGTCTATGAGCTGGCGCCGAATCTTGTTGGAATACCCAGTGCCTGTTATTGAACATGGTATGAGAAACAGGTTCCACAAGGTTTGTCAGGACTGTATTTTGATACACAACTGCATTAGTTTTTACACTGTTAAGCCCCAATAAGAAACTCCCAACCATACCATGAGCGAGGATGGAAAATGACCTCGTTGGACATGCGGAATACGGTTGCTCGCTTCTTCACTACTGTGTGCGTACACCTTATCATTTTGTTTGTTGTAGCTCTCTTCTACGGTAATAATTTTTTCATCCGAAAAAAGAATTTCCCGATATTTTTTTCCCGCGTACCGCTTCAACAAAGCGCAGCATCTCTTCAGTCTCAGGTCCATTAGACGAGCATTCAAACGATGTCCTGTTTTTCTTCGATATGCCCGAAGCCCCAAGTCTTCATTTAACACCCTTTTCACCGTGGTTCTGCTTAACCCCATCTGAAGGGCCAACAGCTTCTGCTTACGTTTGAGATTTCTTTGAATTCGCGCCTTCACAGTTTTTATCACTGCTGGAGTCCTAACAGACCGAGGGCGACCACTTCTTGACCTGTCATCTACACTAGAGTCTTCATTGTATCCTTTGATGGTACGATAAATGAATCTTTTGGTTAAATTTGAATTGGCGCATAACCGCAACGATGCAACGCAATAACTGCAACACGGTCTTCTTAAGCGTCCACTCCATATTTAAAATGAGTAAAATTCTAAAAAGTATACATTTTTATTTTCATGAACAATTCGAAATTCGAATTTAATAAACTTTTTTGTGGCCAGCATTCTAAAAGAAAAGTTTTTACTGTGTGACAATACTTATGACCTGACTGTGTACATTTGGACACATTCATCGAAGGAAGGCCAGCCGAACTTATTTTGTATTCAATTGAAAGTAGTTTTAAAAGATATTCCCCTGAAACCTATCGCTGAGCCCTTCAAACGGCCAAACAATTCAGCCACAAAGAAAACAATCTAAGAAAGAAAGAGACAGAAGTAGAGGAGCTCACTTTAGAATTCATTGAAAAACTCACATTTGAAAGTTATCTGATCGCACTCCACCGCGACGACAGCGGTTCGGGACGGGGACAGGGTGGGGACGGGACGGGAAGCGGACGGTCACAGACAGAAGTGCAATAAAAACAAAATTAGAAGCTCTATGGAAGCTCTGCTTTTACGAGTCCGGTTTGTCAAAAGGCATATTATTTGAAGTAACTGTATATTTCATGTTAGGTTTGAATACCAGCTATATAAATTTAGATTATACTATTTTTTCTACAATACAACTATCTTAAATTTGACCAGGAAATTTAGATATTAAAAACTAACAAGGGTTATTTGACAAAAAGATTTTTTTTATTTTTTGTTTATTTTTTATAATTGGATACCACATATACACAGAAATCCGTCAGATTTTCTCAAATATCTGACTTATTAACTGAGGTATAAAGCTTCAAAGTCGTCGATCAGACAGAGAGAACCGATATGAACAATGACGTCAAAGTACACGGGCGCCATTCGACTTCCACAGAAAAGGTTAGTCTGATGAGCGAGATGGACATTTTTTTTGGAATGGTTATATCTCCCTGGTTTATAGTACAATTCAAATTCTGTCTGTCTAAATTACTTTACAATAAATTGATTAAATATCCAAATTAAATTTCATGCAAATTTCCTATTATGCCCATGACAGTACTTTAACTGGAGGAGTGTCGGTCAGATGTTGTCACTAGTACTTACAAATGTAAGAGAAACTTTGATCGAAGTGCTGATCTCCAAGTCATGAGGCCGGCCACTGAATTCACGGCTCCATCCCTAGCACTTTGCACATCATCATTAGATGGATCTTGCCTCGAAATGGTTTATTGTTAAGGGTGTTTCTTAGGAATTGTTTAGGATGTAAAAAGGGTTGTTTTGTAAATTAAATCTGGTGTGTTAAGTTCAGAAAATAAATTCGATTAATTAGTTAAGCCACGTCACGGAATTGAACATTTTTTAAAACAACATACTTAGAAATATGTCATGGAAGTTTCCATGTAACAAATTATATAATTTTATAATAATATTAATAATAACCACATCACGACACACACATTGACTCAGCCCTGCAGTAAGTACCGTAAGAACTTGTATCGCAGGTGCTTAGCAACGATGCTATATTCTAAATAAATAAGAATAAAACATCCAAGGCCGGTAAGCGTAACAATGTGTCTTGCAAAAAACACAATGTCCCGCCCCAATCGGGATTCGAACCCGGAATCTTTAGCGTAGCAGTCGGCTGTTTACACCACTGCGCCACCGAGGTCGTCATACATCATACTTGTTGTTGGTTGTTCAAGAACCTTCGGCTTTTTTTTTTTCAAGAAAAAAATCGTCCATTCCGTTTTGCTGTAGATGGCCGCCACATAGTAGGAGGCAGTCGCGGTGACCTGCTGGTGGTGAGGGAGGCGAGGAGTGGGGACACCACCAGCTACTCCTGCGAGGCTCAGCATCAGCTCACCGGGGAGAAGAACAGGAGCCCACCGGCCTCCGTCGCTGTGTCACGTAAATTTTAACTTTTACCATTTTTTTAGTCTAAGATTTTTTTTGTTTGCGCTTTCGTACCCGTAGAATTTGTATCTTTGTGTTTCCTTAAACAAAATAATAATAATAATTTTAATGCCTGCCTGGTCTTGAATAAAAAAATATTTGCCATCAATTCTCCGAACAGTTACAATGTTTTTTAAAGCTATTAGAATTATGATCAGAAAAAAAGAACATATCTCCAAGAACTGAATGTACATACAAACAACATCCACATACATACAAATATAGTATATATCGAATTTAAATGGCCATGAGTATCGTCTATCCATTATAAGACTTTACATTTTGATTATGTTGGATTTTTCGTAGACGCTACCGGAACCATGGCGCCGCGGATGCTGACGGTATCCGAGGACGAGGTGGTGATGCAGGGAGGTGACATCAGGCTCGTCTGCTGCGCTATTGGAAACCCTCCTCCTACTTATAGGTAGTTTAACACTTTATCAATCTACCAGTAACAGAACTGACAAGGTCTTCGACAATTTTTTTACCATTTCATGGGCAAACAAGCTGACGGGTTACCTGATAGAAAATGATACCACCGCCTATTAACACAATGGTGCCCTTGATGTCTAGAACGTCAAGAATACCGAAAATGTGTTGCACATGTAGAGGTGATGCCGGTCATTACACTGGCTCTCCAATCCTTCGAACTGAAACACAGCGAACTGCTTCACGTTGTAAATAGAAAGGAGGATGGTACCAACCCAGACGATCTCTCACGTAGATCGACCACCTGGTATTAACATCAATCATAGTGTGTGTCAAACTCTTAATTTAATGTTTTTCTCTTAGTTGGTTCCGTCATACAAACGGCCGGTTAACACCAGTGACAAACAACATCCGCATCTCAGTATCTGAAGAGGTGTTAATAGTTCGTCGCGCGACCGCCAGCGACGCGGGCGCGTGGACTTGCCGTGCGCACAACGAGCTCGGCGAGCAACGCCGGGACGCTCGGCTCGCGGTGCGCGCTAGGCTCGTCGTCAGCGTACAGCCGCATATGCAGGTGGGGAATTAAATGATTATTTTAGTCATCGACTGAGTTTATTATACTGTGCCGTAATGCCCCAGAAAACACAGATTTTTTTGTAGTGATAAACAATTTGTAGCACCTCACTTAGCATGTTATTTCTAATTATAGTGTTTTAGTTGGTGAATTTGTTGACAATTTTTTGTTCACTGTTTAACCTAACCATATTTTTAATATCTTATCGAAGGCAGCTGCACTTGGGCACTTGGGCATTATCGAAAAAGCTTAACCAGCAACGAGCCAGAACTTCACCACATTTTCTCTTCACGCGAAGCTCATTTCATAATACTAACTGTCGGTGCTATCACCTAAAAATAAACGTCTCCAAAACATGTTTACGATATCAAAGGTAATGGAAGCTTTGAACGTGATAGGGTATTCGAATACATCAGTTTTTTATATCTTCTATGAAATAAATTAACAATCTGTCAATTAAAATTAGAATCGATAAGTGATTGTCGAAAATACGCGAGTTTGTAGTTATGGATTAGACAAAGAGGGCAATACAACATTGTGACGTCACGTATAGAGACAAGCGTTTTAAATAGAGATGGATTCAATCATTAATAATAATAACTACATCACGACACGCACATTGACTCAGCCCTGCAGTAAGTATCGTAAGAACTTGTGTCGCAGGTGCTAAGCAACGATATGGTATATACTACATAGATAAGAATAAAACATCCAAGACCGGTAAGCGAAACAATGCGTCTTGCAAATAACACAAAGTCCCGGGATTCGAACCCGGAACCTCTAGCGTAGCAGAGTCGTCATAATTTCTTAGCTGATTTAAATTTTTCTGAGATTTTTCTGAGAATTATTATAAGAAATTATGAAGTATATTATATTGTACTCTATTACCAGCAGAGACTACGTTGAATATTATCGATACTGTTTGTTATAAATGTCTAAGTATACCTTACTTATGTGTCTTGCTTGTGTTGTGCCTTGTCAAAGTCCTGGAGGTCTTGAAGGCAAGTTTGAATAGGCTTGTTCCAACAGAGTTGGGCAGGCATGTTCCACCTTAAACTCCATCTCCGCTTAGCACCACGCGGAATTACGGTCAATTGCTTACTTTGTAAAGATTTACAAAAGATTTCGAAAAAAAAAGGTAAATTGAAGAAAAGAGGTTTTTATAGTTCTTGAATGATGAATTTGAAAGTAAATTTAATAAATTGGTTAATTTACCACATAAACATAAACTCACGCCGAAAACTCTCGAGAGGGGTTGGCAAACGTGTTACACACTGCATTTCGCATGATTATGTTGTGTCAAAGCGTGACAGGTTGCGAATCTGTCGCCACTATTCGGGCACAATGAGGAATTTAGCAGCTACAATGTACGGCAACCCGAGACTCGAACTCTCGGTCGGGTCGGGTCATTCGGTTCACCGACGCACGTTACAAACTGAGCTTCCACATCCTCCAATAACCAATAAAAAATTCCAATAGAACTAAATTCTAACATCTAAAATTTCATTTGCGAACAAAATAAATAGTACATCTCAACAAGAACATTTTGTATAGGGCAAACGTTTACAGCATTATCGAGTTTGCATTCTGACGTGGTTAGAATATGTCACGTACGGCGTGACAGGCACGTGACGAGCGCGTGACGTGTGCGGCGGTGTATCTCGGACTTGTCACGGATGATCTCCGCTTTTTCCGATGGATTATCCAGCTTAAGTGAGTAATAGACTGGGATAATATGGAGCAGTTACAAATTGGTTAACGTTTCAGAACTATTTTGAAGATCTGGAAACGATTAAAGAGTATTTGTATTAATTTTATTTATACTCACTTTCCTATAGCCATACTTTCAAAACTAAACAGCCTGCAAAAATTTAATTTCTGATTCTTTTCAAGAGTTCAGATATACCGGATTTTTTATCGGTTTTATGGTACGTTTAAGGAAACACGTAACTTTTACAAAACTCTTAGTAAATCAATTAACAGCCTTCCTTCTCAGCAATCGGATAGAATGCAAAAACATTTTACATCCAGTATTCGAGATTCAAGCCAACTTTACATTTAAATCAAATCCATCACGGAATCATTGGTTAGTTGACAAGCTGGAGATGCCAGGGTGACTGCGGAGACGTCTCCTCACGAATATTTCATTTTCAATTTCCATCAGCTATTCCAACGTGACCAGAATACAGTCGGATGTTTTCATAAGGCTGTACTTCTACTGCGACCGTTAGGAGAAAAGGTTCAATAAAACACCTGGATTTATAGCTGGATTAAAAACACACACAAAAAAGCACATTTTTATTTGTATATTTCACGACCAGCTAACTGCTACGCATATAACGGTATACCTACACTGATATTACTGATTCTGAGTTCGAATCCGGCGGAAATTTGTTATTTGCAAGACGCATTGTTTCGCTTACCGGTCTTGGATGTTCTATTCTTATATACGTGGTTTATGCCACATCGTTGCTTAGTGACTGCGATGCAAGATTATATCTTAGTGCAGGGCTGAGTCAATGTGTGTCGTGATGTGGTTATCATTATTAACTACATACACTAATTATATAAATTGAATGAGTAATTTTCTAAACTACTCAAATTAAAAAAAACTGGATTTACAGAGGGTTCAAGTGAAAACTCAGATGTTTTAAACTAATTTCGTCAAAATTTACGAAGGGATTTTTTTTAATTATTGAAAAAATGAGTTTTTTTTTTTTTAAATAGTGCAAAAGAATAAAATCTGTTGCAACTAAAATATTTAAAATAGTTAGATAATCTTATTCCGTTTTCTTGTCTAAGTAAGTCTTGTTTAAATAAGCCAGGACAGCTAATATGTGTGCGACTACCCTAAGACGTCGGTGGTTCGGAAAAATCAAAATATTGCCTCAAATTTTACGCTTATCCCCTTTTTCGTTGACAGTAAATAAAAACGTTTAACAATTTGTTGGATGGCATACTACGAGTTTGTGAGGAATACGTTTTTTTCTCTACGTACGAAAATATTGGCTCCATTGGTCTTTTAATGTGAACCACCAGGTGGCAAGAAAGCATACAGCTCGCCTGGTGGCATAAATACTTAGTGACAACTAGAAAGAATAGTGGGGTCACACCACTTCTAATCGTTGCACTAAAACTATAGAGACAGTCCCTCAAGTTCTGGTGTCGTGCAAATATCAATCTTCTTCGGTTTTGATCATATTTGTCACCGATGCTTCAACCGTTTACATATTCTGAAGATTTTATTTTGCCCAGGTGGCGAATTCAGGTAGTTCAGTGACGTTTAACTGCTCTGTGGAGGGTGGTGATGCTCGGCTGCGGTGGCTGCATGATGGGGTGCCGGTGGGCGGTGGTGAGAGACAGCTGAGGATCCACAACGTGGCGCGCGTTCACCGCGGGATGTACCAGTGCTATGCTGAGCGGGATCTAGACAGCGCACAGGCGGCTGCAGAGCTTAGGCTTGGAGGTGAGTTTATTTTTAGGTGTAAAACTGACCACTATAAAGTGCATCCCATCAAAAACATAAATGTGAAGTACAATATTATGCTATATGCCTTGGTTGTTGACTTCAATTGCAAAAGAAGTGAGATCTAAATGGGTGCCAAGTTCAATGGTCAGTCCTGAAATTTAAAATCACTACATAAATGATTTTATAACAACTTAAAATCACCATACCATACCATTTTGAGTGGGGTATCAAATAAAAGAGAAGAAGTGCCAAGGTCAAAAATACATATCTTCTTTTCAAGCCTCCCAAAGTGCAAATATAAAATATATAGGCACCAACATATTTAAATTAAAAGTTAACTCAAATAAAAAACCTAATTACTGAAAAATTGCGCTTTAAAAAATAAAAAACTAAAAAAATACACCAGGGTACGTAGCATATAACTACAGCTATATCGAATACTTAGAACATAACATAATAAATGATTTATTATTATTAACGACTACAGATACATTTTTCGTGTTTCATATTTTTTGCAGAGCCATTCCTCAGTAGTTTTAGTTTTGGAACCTATTTTTTTCAATCTGTATTTATTAATCACGGAATAAATGATTCATCGAATAAAAGTATGATGGTGCTCACATAGTATATTGAAAATGTAAACTTGTGTGAAAAGTATGGATCAGGCAGATTGGAACTCTGGAACTTTTCCTTTTTCTGTTACCGAAACTCTCCAAAAAGTTGTTCCTGACATGTTCCCTGTCCACAATCAGTTGGAAGTAATTTTTATACTACTTACTTAGGTAGCAAACAAGCGTATGGTCTGCCTTACGGTAAGCAGTCACCGTAGCCCATGGATGATTATAATGCCAGGGGTATCACGCACACGTCGCCGACCCAGTCAAAACTTTGAACACCCTTTTTGAAGAACCACTTGGGGAAACCATGGCAGGGAGTTCATTCCACAGCTTCAGCATTTGCGGGAGGAAGCTTCCACCAACTAACCCGGCTCTATCGTGTGAGGATGACTTTCTGACGATGGCGAGAGGAAGTAACGTAAAATAGAAAAGTGGCAAGTTCAACCGGTTCCTGAACTTTGTCAAGTGCCATTCGCTCTGCATGACGCCAATTAAGAACTAGCGAATGAGTTTGCAACACTATTAAGCAAAGTTTGACACTTGTGGTTAAGTTCACGCTATGTCAATTAATGTGGGATTTGTGAAATTGTACAAAAGCGTTGAAGTACCAGTCACTTGTTGACAGTAAGACACCTCAGAGCAGTATTGAATCCAGAAATGATATTTGACGAGGACTATACAGTTCACTCTCATACAAAAATTTATTTTTTCTTCATCAACTTGCTCCAACTTGCGATAGCAGATGTATTCTTCTTTGATGCTTCAAGTTTTCTCCTTGCTGTAGTGTATCTATAGGTAATTGATGTTATAATAGCGTTATAGTAGTTGGAAGGTCGTATGCGACCGAAGGCTGGTTGGATATTGATTATCGCCAGCTGGCAGCGCGTCCTAACGCCTCTGATGGATGGATAGAGCACAAGCTTAACTGATTTATTTGTTTTAATACAGCGTCAAAAATTTAGTACTGTATTTGATAATTTTACTAATGAATCAGATTGATACTGAAATGATGAATTTCAATACGGATGAATAAAACCTTGTAACAAAAGAAAAGGCACGTTGTTTCAGTGTGTTGCTTTTAATGTTGTGAAAGAATTGTTCTTACTGTTTAAAAGTAGGGTTTCCCGACTTCTGTTGCAATGTAGCTGATGGACAAACCGACAGATAAAAGGTTCAATCTTTTTGTAGAGATAAATAATGGATGGGCTTGGATGTATTCGCTCGTGACTTGTAAACCTGTATCGTTCAATAGTGTTCGCTGTCAACTAGAGAGGTAGGCTGTCCCTACCCCAGAAATTGGGGCAAATTGGAAATTGCGTTCGGGATATTTAATTTACATTTCACCCTTTATAAACAAATGACAAATACAATTTCCAATTTAATTTGCTTATATAAACAACGACACGGTTTCGGAGCCCACTTAATTTGCAGATGGAAATAGATATTTTGTGTTTTTTATTTACTTCGAATAAACACCACGAAATTGTTTTGATCGTGAATCCACATCGTAAAAAGGTGCTTAAGTATGAACTCAAATGCGAGACTTCCGTTGAGGGTATTTTAAAAGTTTATCATGAATTTCTGCTCGCTATAAACCAAATTTAAAATTGGGTATCTGCTTTGATTTTTCCATACACAAACAAAAACACACGAAACTGAACTAAGGCGTTCTAACATTGGAGATGCAATTTTGTGTAAACATTTTTTGTTTAAATAAATGAAAAAATAATTGTAATTTTGAAGTTTAAGTAACTTTAGGGTGATTTATTTATTTACTTAGGGACATCTTCAGCAAGCACACTACACAAACATGTAAAATAACACAACACAAAAACTTATATACATGCCTAATGTATATAATATCTACATTTTATACTATAACTAAGATTGTATTATGATATTGAAAAGAGCAACTACAGAGGTTTCTTGCCGGATTCTTTCCCGTAGACAGGCATTCCGAACCGGCGGTAGTTTAAAAAGAATTTTGACTATTTAAAAGTACTTATTTTAAGTCCATTTGAAAAAAATACATTTGATTTTGATTTATAACAGACGAACACAACAATTACAAAGGTTAACACACAGTTTACTAAAACAAAAGTAATAAACAAAGAAAAATTACATTAAAGTCGGTTAAAACTCTTACAGCATTCTCAAATCTATTTTGTTTAGATGATAAATTATAAATATATATAAAGATAAATTAATATTTGTGACTAACATTTCAGCTATGTTATAAGGCATTTATAATTTCGTATTGCCCGTATGGTAGAACATGCAACGCTAACCATTGCCATAACAACTGCATTTATCTACTTTCATTTTCACCAAATAAACAAGATTGAATTTGAATTAAAACATTTTGGGAAATTAAATAATAATAATTGAAAAAACAAATGAATTAATACTTCCCACGCGCGTAACCCAAATTTAAAAGATTAAATGAGCTTAACGATCCATTTTCACAAAACAATTAACAATCCCTGTTAATTGTTAAAGCGGGTAGATATGTCCGTGAATTGTTTTCGAAAAAAATAATTGATAATTTGAATAAACAGCGAAATTATCTCTATGAGTAAACGTTGAAACTCGGGTGAACAGTCAACCGAAAATAATGTGATTTCTTCTATAACGGAGCAAAAAATTTAGAATCTGAGTTTCAAGGACAAAACTGTAATTTTTTTGGCACAAAAATACCAAAAATGAATAAGAATGAGGACGTGATAGCTCAGTTTGTTACGTGCCTTGGATAAACGACCGACCCGACCCGACAGGTCGAGGGTTTGAGTCTCGGATTGCCATGAGTTGTAGCCGCCAAGTTTCTCAATGTGCCCGGAAAGTGGCGACGGAAACCTGTCACACTGGGACTCAACATAAACATGCGAAAAGCGGTGTGTAGCAAGCACCTCTGCCAACCCCTCTCGAGGGACTAAGGCGTGAGTTTACGTATGTATGTTTTTATGTAGACCAAAAAAATTATAGCTTTTTTAACAACATGACCTTGCAACAGAGAAGTAATTTCATCCAGGGAACACAATAAATAAGTTTCTTGAGCGGGTTGAACAGTTGATGTAAGATAGCAAAAGAGTTAACTAAATTTTAAATTACAAATTTTTATCTGCGATATTTATTTATTTAGATTACCAACAATGAATACTTGCATGCAACACAATTTACTAATAATTCCCTGTGTTTATTCAATTACAAGTAGCCACAGCTTACATAACATATAATTAAAGAAAAAACATAAATATTGATCGCTTTTCCATCTTACATTATCGAAAAATGCATCTTTGTCTTCATTATAATTAATTATAATTCAGCAAACGGACGGACCGAGTTTGTGAATTCTACTGTTATTAGAAATGAAATCTATTCAGGGAATTCTTAATAGCTGCAGCTGTGAATGCAGTTTGACAAATGCCCTGCCGCATGCGGACCGGACTCGCGCCGCTCCCGTCCCGCGCCCGTCCCGTCGACGTAACGACCGCTGGCCACCAGCAATTTAGGACCTCATAACTCTCCACCCCCCCTCCCATTTTCACATTTCTCACCACACCGATAAGTAGATTATCCATACTTAATTTCTTTTGCTACTGAAGTTATAGAATGTTCTCAAGATGTTTTTCGTCGCTTTTCCTACAATTACCAAGTTTATTATAATCAAACATATCTTTGTGATTGTGTAATAATAATCACAACACGACACACACATTGACTCGGCCTTCACTAATATATATATAATCTTATAATCTAAGCAACGATATGGTATATACTAAATAAATAAGAATACAACATCCAAGACCGGTAAGCGAAACAATGCTTCCCCTTCGAGATTTTAATGTGAACCTGGAAAAAGAGGTATATAGTGTATCTTATGATTTGTTTCAATGAAAGGCTAGCCAAAAGCAAGGATAGTTTCACATACATCTGGTAACCTTACTCACTCGCAGAAACACGGTCCGGTTCCGATCTTTTCCAATATGACGTATTCCATCCAGGCTTTCGATTTGACCGTGACAACTTAAGCTGGAAAGAATCCTTAATTTATGAGTGCAAAAAAGGACAAATAAAACTACGACTATAAAATCACCACAATTTTCAAATAACTCAAACGAAAAATATCTAAAGTCAGTCAGCTAAAATTTATGACGTAGCACAATTTTAAAGTCTGATGTATTTCATTTTAACAAACACTCTGTCAGACCGTTGTACCCTTTATCATTCTGACGTGACGTTATGCAAATGGATATTTTATTATTTATTTATATCCGACGGAAACTGTGAGAGAAAATTGTATTGTTCTTATCAAAGCTATGCTTTATCAAACTAGATCAGGTAGAGTACTATGGAGCTCACCACAGAAAGAAGTAACTTTTTATAACTTTACAACCTCATGGGCAAAGAAGCAGAGGGTTTATGTAATGGAAAGTGATACTGTCTTTTGACGCGATAATGTCCTTCATGTCTGAGAACGCCAATGCGTTGCCTGTGTAGAGGTAAAGATGTTATACCTCTCTTTCATTTCATTTATTAATTTCATCTTACAAGCTAACAGATAAAACATCCAAAGGATTAATCATTATTTACCTATCAACAATTTAATTGACGACCTTGGTGGCGCAGTGGTGTAAACAGCCGACTGCTACACTAGAGGTTCCGGGTTCGAATCCCGGCGGGGGCGGGACATTGTGTTATTTGCAAGACGCATTGTTTCTCTTACCGGTCTTGGATGTTGTATTCTTATTTATTTAGTATATACCATATCGTTGCTTAGCACCTGCGACACAAGTTCTTACGATACTTAGTGCAGGGCTGAGTCATTGTGTGTGTCGTGTTGTGGTGACTTATTTACTTTTTTATATATTTAATTAAATATAGCTGGAAATATCTCACATGCTCTTCAAATTGTACAATATTAGATTGGTATAAAATAGCAAAATGTTAAATTTTATCAATGATAGTAAGAATAAATTACAATGATGATTAATATAGCTCTTGTTGGTAGCTGTACTGGCTCTACAATCCTTCGAACCGAAACACAGCGAAAAGCATCACGGCAGAAATAAACTACGATGGATCCACATGTAGATCTACCAGCTACAGACTCAAAAACGTTATTCACTGTCAACCAATCAGTAAATAGCATAAACATCTACCACCTACATACTCAAAAACCATATTTTTAGTGAACGAGTCAGTAATATTATTATTATTTTGACGACCTCAGTGGCGCAGTGGTGTAAACAGCCGACTGCTACGCTAGAGGTTCCGGGTTCGAATCCCGGCGGGGGCGGGACTTTGTGTTATTTGCAAGACGCATTGTTTCTCTTACCGGTCTTGGATGTTGTATTCTTATATATTTAGTATATACCATATCGTTGCTTAGCACCTGCGATACCAATTCTTAAGATACTTAGAGCAGGGCTGAGTCAATGTGTGTGTCGTGATGTGGTTATTATTATTATTAATTATAATATAATTAATTATAACGGTGATTAAATCGTTGCATTTGTTATTATTTGTCTTGCCTTTCCTTTATATAACTGTAATTACTGTACAATTCAGAACAATAGACCAACGACTTGTATACGCTGATATGATATTATACGCCTCTAGTACATATCCATGTATTTTGCACATTGACTAAGTGGAAATAAACCAATTAAATGGTCCACAAACAAAAGCTACGCATTAGAAAACACCTTTGTGCCGCATCAATCTATTTAGCTTATCTGGCCCCGGTATAATATATTGTCCTCTGCTAATTTGATTCACGGATTAGTCTGTCCCGCAGATATAGCATTGATTCTGTGAAATGCTGGAACATTCACATCGGGGGCAGGGCCTCAATTAGGAATATTTTTGAGGGGGTCTCTCGATATTGTGAATTCTTAAGAATCGCAATCAGGGCTTTTTTGTGTTTATTTTTCGGGCACACCAACGCAAGTGTTGTGTGTTTTTTTAAAGATAGAATTGGTAAGGATGTTGGCTCTATTTTAATTAGTACCGGGTTTTACTATCAGTAACGATGATAGACAATCTCCTTATACCCTTTTACATCACTAAAAACTATCAAAATAAAATGTATTCTGGTAACCTTATTTTTTTCAAATTCTTTATTTATAAGATTTTTGTAGGTACATAAGATCTTAATCAAATTTATTTTATTTTGTTTCCGATACATGAAAATAAAAAAATATATATAAAAATTAAAAAAATAAATAAAATATATATATATTAATTAATAGTTACAAAAAATCTGCCACCGAGGGTGTACAAAATTATATGTTTAATTAAATTTGAATCTAATGAGTTGATTTAATGTCGATAAAAATAAAAACTCACAGTAAATTTAATATAACAAAAATTAAAAAGAAATAAGTTACATAAAATAAAATGTTATGCCAAATTAATCGGTTATCATTATTGAAATTGACGCCATGTTTAATATAAATTATAATAAAAACAATAATTATAGCAACATTTAAGGGTAAACATATAAAGGGGGCCACACTTTTGTTTCATCCCTGCTTCGGCCCTTGGCTCCCGTATTGAGCACTGTATCGGCGGAGTGTTGATTGGATTTGTATATATTGATATATGCGAATGTTTTTTTTCTCCGTGCCCATGTTATTTATCAAGTTCATTCCTGACAGACACGGCTATCTAAAATAAAAAAATGATTACATAACAAAAACATTTTCAAATGAAAAGGGATTTCCTTTAATTTTTATTTTTGTCACAAATCGTGTTTTAAAATTTTACAACGAATATTTTTGAATGCTGTTAAACCATTATGTTTTCTTTTTTTTTTAATCAAAACTATAATGAATACTTAAAATTATAATGTAATCACATTTCTTTTGTTTGTAAGCAATTAAAAATCTAACTGACATTATTTTCACACAGAATCTCATACGGATTTTTTTCTGGAGAATCGGATTTGATATAAAAATATGAATAATGTTACTACTATATTAAAATCAAAAAGGGCAATTTTGTAATATTGTATTTGAATCAAGATTCTAAATATCCACATTCTAAACATCCATAAGTAAAATGGCCACTGACTGCTTGTGAATTTAACTGTCAGAGATCCATACTAACATAATTAGTGGCCATCTTGAAAAACTTTGAGAAATTGTCTATGATATGGCAACAAACTCAAAACGTAATTTAGAATTGCTTTATACCGGGATCTGAAGGTATAAACGCCACAGATAATTCACAGTCAAGACTAGTGAGCGCACTTCAATATTCTTTAAAAATGTTTATTTTTGAAAGATAAATAATCTATTAGTAAACTGATACAAACATATTTAATTTAATTGCCGAAAAACGAACATTACCCGTTTTCGGCTATCACCCTCAGAACTCTCTTATAGCTACCCAGTAGACGGTGGTAGTAGGCCGCTTTTTAACGTGGGGTGGCCCAAAAGCTATCCAGCTCTGCGTATGCAAATTTACAAACCTGAAACCTGAAATAAACCTGAGGCACGACAAAAACGTGGCAGCTAAAACAATTCAATCTAATCTTATGTCAATCCAAATGCATCAACCTGTATGAAATTTTGCAGACACGGCCCCCGAGCTCCACTACACATTCATCGAGCAGGCCCTCCACCCTGGACCGGCGCTGACGTTGCACTGCGCGGCATCAGGGTCACCCTCGCCGAGGTTCACCTGGCTACTCGACATGCAGCCCATTGAGGAACACAACACTCCACAAAGGTTATCTTCTTTTTTTTTTTGAACGAGTGTGCGAACAGTCCGAAGCTAGTTGAAATTCTATTGTTGGAAACTGTACTGTTGATTGGATCATTATGCGGAATAATGAAGGACTTTTTTAATTCAAGCATGAGCTAAATCGGTCAAGGGATTTTCGAGATTGTTTTTTGGACAACGTCATTAGCAAACAAATATAGGGCGCGAGTTCATGGCAGACCGAGAACTGCTTTATGGCAGAAGAGAAAAAGAGGGTGGTAAATAAATAATAATAATAGTACTCTAAATAAATTCCGTATAGAACTTTTGCGTTACAAACCTACACGAACAACACATCTTAATATAACCCACTATCTCGAATGTGTCGTTTATACAATGATCTGGCAGCTAATGATGATCAACTTGATGTCTTGGTAGTAAATATACAAAATTTAAAATCATGGTCAAGCGTATCCTCCAGTCACAAATAAATGAATTGTACTTTGACACACTTAACAATTCAGTTTTCAATTCATTTGAAAGTTATTCTTGTTGGTTATTCCTCATGTATTTTAATAATCATGCATATGCATGTATGCATGTGTATGTATGTTTGTATATATTTTTTTACTTGGAACACGTCGTATATACATGTCGTTTATTTATAACGTTGGATATATGTCTAAAAAAATTTAATTGTATTAAAATTATATATTATTGTGACATATACCTGTTTTAAGTAACAAATAAATAAAATAAAAATGATTTGAGACTCTCCCTTTTTATTTACAGGAGTATGACTCAGTTCATGAACGCGAACGGTGACGTGGTGAGTTACTTGAACATCAGCTCCGTGAGGCCTGAGGACGGGGGACGGTATACTTGCCGCGCTCACAACGCTAGGGGGGCAGTGGAACACTCCACTAGGCTTAATGTTTACGGTACCTCACTATATTTTTATTAATTAACCCAAAACCAGATAGAAATTACGCACAAGGACAGATACAGATAGTTATCCTCTAAGTAGATTTTTTTGATTCTTTGTCAAGAACTTCATAAGCGCAAATGATTGAAGCTGTTTTTTTAAATAGACCATCTATTGCGAAGGTAGATCAACTAATTTCCCCTTTTTCTTTTGTACTAAAAACAATCTGATTTTGAACAAAGTAGCAGACGAGTATTTAAGCCCACCCCAATCGTTCGTGCTGCGTGCACTGAGTGAAATTTTAAATCAATTGACCACAGTTATTTTATAAGTTTAGTTTACTGCCAGCTTTTAGAATAGGGGGTAATAGTCTAAAATTGTTTGTTGCAGGGTCTCCATCTATCCGCAGCATCGGGCCAGTGCGCGTGGTGGCTGGTGTCAACGCCACGATCTACTGCCCCTACTCCGGATTTCCTATCAGGTTGATGGAGGTGCATTTGCTTAGTAAAATTATAAGTTTCCATTATTTCTGTTTTATTCTCTTATCTTCTCTGTCAATAAATTTGGATTCGTCTGACTTTTAGCTCTTTCGGAAAGTAAAATCTTGATTTTTTTTTCGTTGTTTACCGAATAAATTTTTACAAAGTGATTAATAATGTAGATTATTAACTAGATACTTTTTCGTACATATTTGGTATATACATTAATTTACTACAGCTAAAGTATATTCTCCAGTGAAATCCGATGGCAACGTGGTGGAATGGACCTCGGATCCTCAGGTGGGAAGGTCTTGTCAGGTCATGGTGGGGAGCTGCTGCTGTGGCCAGCTGAGCCTGCTGATGCAGGGGTATACTCCTGCAGGGTCACTAGTCCTTCAGGCTTATATGCCCAGAAAGATGTGCAGATATTTGTAAGAAGTAAGTTGATTAACCTATTGTATTGCAATTGGGACGTGGGATATCGCTATATTTTAAAGAAAAAAATACGAGGAATGATAAACTTTTAAATACCTGATGTTTGACTTTAAAAATAATTAAGATTGTGGGTTTTAACCAACTAATCTTTGAGTTAGGTATTGCAGTTAATTTGCTTTTACGTTGATTTTAAATTTCAGATCCACCGAAAATAGCTGGCTTTAATTTCCCTGGAGACCTGGTGGAAGGAAGTTCTATTCAAGTGCTGTGCGGTATCACATCCGGTGATAAACCGGTCTACTTCTCTTGGCTCAAAGATGGTCAGCACATACCATCCGCATTACAGGTACTATTTTTCCAATTAAATAGCTAGCTTTAAATCGTTCATACTATATTGATCAAGTAGTAGTAAATATCACGATTTAAAGTCTGCAATGTCTTAACTGTTACAGTTTCTTTCGTCAATTTAGGAACTTTTTTTTATTAATGACCAGGCAGGCATTTGACCCCAAACCCGCCTGATGTTAAGCGGTGATGAGGTCTAAGGTGGATCATGCCTGCCTAGGAGAAACCTATTCACTCTTGCCTTAAAGAGGCCCAAGTTATATTGGTCAGGAAATATATCGACAGGCAAAGAATTCCACATCCACAGTACGCATTATGAAGGAGCTATCGAAGCGTTTAGTCCGGATGGTCGGAATATCTACCACAAAAGGTTGCAACCTCAGCCTACGTCTTGTATTCCGTTTATAAAAGGGGGCCGGTGGAATTAAATTGTGCAATTCCTGCGCACACTCTCCGAAATGTATCCTATAAAATACCGATAGACATGCAACTTCACGGCGGTGGCTGAGGTCATGAAAGTTAGCAATATCATCGTCAATCCTGATCATTCTTCGGGCTTTGGCTGAACCGTCCCTAAGGTGACAACAATATTCTAAACAAGGCCGAATTTGCGCCTTATACAATTAGTAACTAGTATAATACTACGGTACCAAACAAGCTTACGGTCTGCCTTATGGCAAGCAGTCGCTGCAGCCTATGGACGTTTGCAATACCTTGGGAACTATCGCAGGAAAACAGTAAAAGCCTATTTGTATACCATTTTCGTCATTTAGTAGTCTCTGCGTGTAGCCCATTTTATTACCTAGACCTTGTGAAAAAGAAGGGAAACTTTAAAAGTTTTGCCACCACTATTACTGGTACAAGATTAAGGTTACAATTTAATTTTATCCCCTGTAAAAAAAAAAATCCTCTGACTTTAGTCCCTTTTAGTTTTTTGGCCTCTGGACTCTTTTTAATATTTTTTATTTTCCAATAGGTACAAGAGAAATCCCTGGACGAGTTCAGCTTTCTAATATTTTCTCACGTGACGTCAAAACACAGCGGAGACTACACATGTGTTGCAAGCAACTCAGCTGCTGAAGTCAACCATACTGCGAGACTGGCGGTCAAAGGTAATGAAAGAAAGATGAAGGTGGCCTGAACTGATAAATCATCTGGTCTAGTGAAGGTAAAAGTGAACGAATGATGAATCAGAAATTACTTTTACCAATTTGTAAATAAAAATAAAAGAAAACAGCCAGTTTCAAATAAAATTTTAACAACCTTTCGTAAACTCTCCGCTTTCAAAGGAATATTAATTCAATTTATCTGATTTATTCCGATCTTATACCAATGGAATTCGATGCAACTCATCTCTGCACTTGATTTATACCTATTTACTATTTTTAACTCGACTACCGGCCGGGAGAGCTGAACGGAAGGGTAATGCATGGATTAATTATTAATTGATAACAAACTGGTATCCACTGTGCTCATCGCAACGGAGACCAATAATTAATCTATGGGATAGTGATTTATGAGTCTATGTATGTTTGTATGTGTGAGTGTTTCACAGTAGCTCCTAAACAAGTGAACCAGTCTAATTTTGATGAAAAAGATGTCAATCGATAGATATGAATGTCATTTGTTACTTGGAATACATTCTGTTGTAAACAAATCGTTTTGGTGTGTTCCATAATGATTTGTATTTGATCTGTAATTGTGTTGGCTTGCAAGAGAATATGTTAAATTTGGTTCGAATTTGAGACGTAATTTTCCTTACTGCTATTTAAAAGAAGATTTTATTTTATCTAAAATCCAGTAGACGAAAAAAAATCCATGTTCATGATCATAAAGTCAGAAACCTGGTCGTGTATAGTTTCAACTCATACTGTAGTTCCTACTTACAGTGGCTCCGGCATGGGTGTATGAACCTCAAGACGTGCAAGCACTCCTGGGCACGCAGCTGTCCATCAACTGTGCCACCAAAGGATATCCAGAACCGAGGATCACGTGGCTGAAGGGACACGGTGCGTTGAAGTATCTTAAGTGATAGTATTAAATATCGATAGAAATGCTTATGAAAAAGTATGCAATTAATTTCACAGCCCCAAATAAAATAGCAAATTCATGTGTTTATCACTAAATAAACCACATTACTACAAACATATTGTCTGGGCCCTGCAGTAAGTATTGTAAGAAATTCTGTCAAAGAAACTAAGCAACGACATGGTATAAACTATATAGATAAGAATACTACATCCAAATCGGTAAACGAAACAATGCGTCTTGCAAATAACACAAAGTTCCTCCCTCACTCGCCTGGATTGGAACCCAGAACCTCTAACGGAGCAGGTTGTCAAAAAAATATTGACTTAAGTCAAGTATCAATCTAGAAACGGCAAATCTACCAAATAATTTGATTAAATATGACTCCAAAGGGTTGTGACAATGATTTAATATGCCAATTTCCACCAAGGCTCTGGCGCGGCTGACTTCCGTCCGGTATCAAACCTGGAGCTCCAGTTATCGGTGTTCCACAACGGCTCCCTGAGCATCGGTCCAGCAGCCCGCCACCACGAGGGCCAGTACATGTGCCGCGCTGATAACGGCATTGGGAGGGGACTGTCCAAGATCGTCACCATATCTGTTAACGGTCAGTCAAAGAGTCTAGATTTGGGCAAGAAACTACTAAAATAAATATCCCCGAAAATCATTGTTAGGGAGGTGATCAACAGTTGCCGACCCCTGTTCCCTCAATAATCAAACCACAAATAGGGGGGTTCTCCGTTCTGTTAAGAACCTCCTATTTCAGTTCTTATTCGGTTACCTTTTGTTGTTAGATTCCTCTTTCCCCAAAGACATGCAAGCCGAGGTCGAGCCGGTAGAGGCACCCATGGGTGATTTATAGTTTGTGCCTCTCCGAGCCTTCATAAGGGTTCCTTCTGCGTGGAAACCCCAAATGTCCGTCGGTAGTCTTGCACCCGACCGAGTCTGCACTAGGTCACGCTCAATGGGGAGACACGTTTTTTCTGCGCTATTCTTAAATATTCTGTAAGAATTATACAGTCCAGACAATGTAATATGACTTGAAGTTAAAATTTCGCTAATTTGCCTCTGCATCTCAAATTTTGTTATATAGTAAACCAATGTGTACAGAGCCTGCGCACTTTGAGTTCTCGTCGCGCAACATGAGCGTGAAGCGCACGGCGGCGGCCACGCTGCAGTGTGCGGCGCGCGGCGACCCGCCCATACAGCTGCACTGGACACACAACATGAAGAGGATCGACCTCTCCACTTACAGGTACATAGTTTTATACCACTAAAGAAGCAAACAAGCGTACGACCTGCCTGATGATAAACAATCACCGTGGCGTATGCACGTTTGCAATTCCATGGCTTACACGCATGGTTGCCGACCCTGCAGTCATAGACAGAACTCGTTTGTCATTCACCCCAACTTTGGATGAGGATTTGACAAGGCATAAATTTAAAAGAACTCATCAATATACTTCCAGGGTATCAATATCAGAGAAGCGTTCAGAAACAGGCGTCAGTTCTCAAGTGAAGATTGCTCATGCGGAGCGGCATGACTCCGGCGTGTATCGGTGCAGGGCGAACAACGCCTTCGGCAGCGATGAACTTCTCATATATTTGTCTGTACAAGGTACTATAAATTTTATAATTAAATGTAGTTAGTTCATTATACCTTGCTTATAAATAATAATAATAATATATCGTTTATTTGTCAGATTTCTCGCCATATTGATGTCATACATTATAATTAGTCACAGAAAAATCTACCATAAAGTCATACAAATAAAAAGTTGAATGATAGTTAAATTTAATAAAATACAAAAAAAAAAGTCAAGATATTATAAATCATTTGAAATGTCCTACAAAAATTAATTTAAATTATTTTACTTTATCCAGTGTCCAGTGAAATGTCTACTAATAATAAATACAATTTAGTTTTAAGTTCAACATATTTTTGAATGTCTTAAAATGTCTCTTGTATTTTTCTTGTAATTTATTTTTCTTTTGAGGATACAAAAGGGCAATTCCTTGAACATTGTAGGCAATGCATTATAAATTCCAAATTATAATCGTCAAAATTTGGTAATACATACGAGAATAGGTATTTAGAAAGATCGATCACAGTTATGACGCCGAGTGCAACATCGAGCAATATCATATCGAGATTTGTGCAATAAAACAAAACCATGATGCGAAGTGTTAAGTAGCAATATCATCTCTACTCTGAAAACCGCCTGTACTGACTCTCCAAAATCCTCTGACCTTACTGTCATAGAGTTCCCTGAGCCACCTCGGGGGCTGTCAGTGAGCCGGACATGGGCGCGCGGCGCGGCGGTGAGCTGGCGGCGTGGGTTCGATGGCAACTCGCGGCTGCGGCTTTTCAGGATGCAGTACAGGCTCATCTCACAACCAGACCGGACTGACGATTGGACACACGCTCTGACGAGAGACGTAGCGGTGGACGCCCTTTCTGAAAGGTATAATGGATGTTCTAGCTTAACTATATGCTCTTGTCAATTTAGCTTCCTTCCAAATTTGAATTACGCCTTCCATTATAAAGCTCCTAGAGGAATATTCTTTATGATTTTTTGCTACAAAATTTTTCACTGACTGGATTTTGTGACTGCTTTTTGCTTATTTATTGTACCACTCTTACGAAAACATGACACGCTATTTTACGGTTATCTATCAGGTCAAGGTATGTCTTTTGTCAGGCTACTTCTGCTTGATCGAGTTCTACTTCTATCAACATAGAATCCAAATAACTTTATAATATAGAAACTTTTTTCATTAAATCCTTACTAATATTATGAATGCAAAAGTTTGTAAAGATATGTGTATTATTGGATTTTTGTAAGTCTTTCGCGCAAAAACTACCGAATGTATTTTAATGAAACTTTACAATAATATTTATACATCAGAATAACACAAAGGCTATAGTTTTTAAAGATTTTGTATGAATTGTCCAAAATAAAACGATAGATTTTAAGTAATTAAAAATCCTATTAAAACCATTTTCGGCTTCTACGAGATCGCAGTCAAAAGCTAGTAATAACATATATATATATATACATATTCCAGACAGGAGACGTCAGACCCTACATCGGAGACGACCCTCGAGTACCGTTTGGAAGGACTCCGCCCCGCCACAGCGTACGCGCTGCGCCTCGCCGCCGTCAACGACATCGGAGACTCAGAGTACTCTGAACCTGTCATCGTCAACACCATGGAAGAACGTAAGTTTATCAGTGCTTTACTAACCCACGTCAAAAGAGACCAAAGTTTTTTGGCTTGAGGTTTTGCCCATGTCTTTGTTCATGTTTGATTCGTTATTCATACGAAAAATGTAGCCAATGTTACCTAGAAAGTAACTTTTAAATATTTCTGGTTAGAAATATCTGAATACTTTCGAAAGGTCTTTCAGAAAATAAAAGAAGTTAGTTTCTTGTTGTCTTGTACCAACAACAAAGACGATGCAATAAACAGCGATGGTTTGTCAAATGCATTCATGGCAATTTTCATTTCAGCTCCATCTGAACCTCCGCACAATATTCAAGTACAAGCGACATCTTCCAGCGAAATTCTTGTCAAATGGCAGGTACGATTTAAATATTTATTCAGACAAAAAAAACTTAGCGTGATTTTATTTAGTTTTGTCTTTGGAAAATGTGGAGATTATGGTGTTTCCACATGTCGTATCTCCTTTCGCTTATCGTAGAGAATAAGTTGTTGAATTTTCGCACATATTATTCATTACAGTGAAACCTGGTTAAGTGGGAACTGGATAAGTGAGAAATCTCTATTATTGAGAACTACTTCGAGCACCAGGTCCCGGTACTTTTTCATCGAATTACCTCTGTTAATGGGACTTTTCAAACCTGGTTAAATGAGATTTGATTTCTAGAATTTTTTTGATTTTTTCGATCTTGAGATGCCAATTAACCAGGTTTCTGCAATATATTTGTATAATATTCGTATTTGTGTAATATATTTGTATCTTAATAAACAAGTGGTTATAAAGCGATACTCAAAAAGTTTTATACAATCCACTTACTCTCCTCCTTTAGAGAAAACATCTTTAGGTTAACAATTTTTCTGATTCGCCACCTACTAAGCCAACCTTTATTAACTGTAGGCCCCACCTCAAGAGTCATGGAACGGCGAGCTGCTAGGCTACGTGTTATCATGGCAGGAGGGCGGGGCTCCGCGCGCGCTGACGGCGCCGGGCTGGCGCGCGGCGGGGGCCTCGCTGGGGGGCCTGCGGGCGCGCACGCACTACGCCGTCGCCGTGAGGGCCTACAACGCACGCGGCGCCGGCCCGTCCTCCGCCACGCACACCACTGTCACGCTTGAGACAGGTAGGCCACCTTGTGTATTTTAAACAACGAAGACGGACGACGTGGTTACCCGACCAACCCGACCCGACAGATCGAGGGTTCGAGTCTCGGGTTGCCGTAAGTCGTAGCTGCCATGTTCCTCATTGTGCCCGGATAGTGGCGACAGATTCGCAACCTGTCACACTGGGACTCAACGTAAAATGCAAAATGCTGTGTTTAACACCTCTCCCTATCCCTTACGGCGTTTAGGTTTTGTTATGTGTTGTTGTGTGTTTAACTCTAAAGATAAAACTAAATAGCAATGGCCGCTAACGTTGATCTGTGAAGAATACGATAAAAATTCACAACATCTGTTTTCTGAGTAATTTGACGATGATAGTCACTCGAACTCGCAATAAATATTTTCAATTAGTTAAATATTGTGAAACATATGACACCTTATTTTTTTGCTTTGGTGTTTTCAGCTCCTGAGGCCCCTCCAGCTCGTGTCCGTTGCGAGCCGCTATCATCAGTCTCCATTCAGTTGTGGTGGGAGCCTCCTCCGCTGGAAAGCAGAGGAGGAGTCTTATTAGGTTACGAGATCATTTATTTGGTGAGTTGCATTTCTGTATTTTGATAGACAATTTAAAGTTGATTTTTATGTTTACTATACTTTTTTTGGTAGATTTTTTTTTCTTCACAATATAGTTCGTTTTTAGTATAAAATATGAAACTTTTTAAAAGTATCTTGAATGTAAACTGTAATCATTCCCACGAAGAAATTGAAAAAAAAAATGTTATTCCTACGAATCACTGAACTAAAATATCTGAGGCTTCCTTCTACGCTCTGATAGCTCGTGTTAATAATGCGAGAGTGTGCGTTGAGAGATTTTATCATGCATCTCTATTTAAAATTATTGACGTCTGTAACTATGTTTTTTGGTCATGAGCAAACAAGCAAGCGCTTCATGTGGTATTATAGCTATCTGAATATGATTATTTCAGGAGCTGCTTCTAAAAAACCTTAACCCATACTGGTCACAGGTAGTAGGGTCCCTGGAGGAGGTGCCGCAGTCGCGTCGCTTCGCGGGCACGGAGGCGGTGCTGGCGTCGCTGCGGCGCGGCGCTAACTACTCGCTGGCAGCGCGCGCGCGCACCGCCGCCGGCCGCGGCCCTGCCTCCGCGCCGGTGCACTGCGCCACGCATGACGACAGTAACTTACCATATATCACATAAACACACACAAACGTTGACTCACGCCGTAATTGATCCCTCGAGAGGGATAGGCAGAGGTGTTACACACCGCATTTCGCATTTTCATGTTGAGTCCCAGTGTGACAGGTTGCGAATGTGTCGCCACTATCCGGGCACAATGAACATGGCAGCTACAATGTACGGCAAACCGAGACTAGAACCCTCAACCTGTAAGGCTTTATCAGTAGGGAATGAGCACGAAGCAGTTACACTAGCAAATAACGTGACATGAAGTAAAGAAAACGCTAACGAGAATTGTGGTATTACTATTTGTTTGTTTTTTGCAACGCATTGGCGATGCTCTTTATTTTAGGAATTATAGTAATTCAGCTGACACACTTTGCTCAAGACCTTCTACATTTACCATCAAACGAACTATTTATTTATTTTATTTTCTACAACATCATGGGTTAACAAGTAGACGGTTCGCCTGATGGAAACTATAATACTATAATAACTGATACCGTCGCCTATTGATACGACGGTGCCCTTGATATCTAGAATGCAAAGAGCATCGCCAATGCGTTGCCCATGTAAAGGTAAAGATATTATACCTCTCATGCCGGTTATTACACTGGCTCCTATCCTTCGGACCGAAAACCAGCAAACTGCTTCACGGTAGAAATAGAAAGGAGGGTGGTAAAGTTACAGTTTCTGCTGCAGGTTTTGTCTTTCTTTCCAGTTCCAGGTTCGCCAGCGGATATCAAGGCGTTGGCCAACAGTGGCAGCTCCATCCTGGTAACCTGGCTACCACCAGTACAAAGGAACGGCAGAATCAAACACTACACCGTCTACCATCGACCGCAGAGGTTTGTGTAAGTATGGAGTTCCAATTTTACTTGTATTCTATCATCATCATTCATCATCAGCTTGGAGACGTCTGGAAATAGGCCTCCCCTAAATGTTTCTGATCCTGGGACGCTTGCATCTAGCAGCTCTCTGCAGCCCTTACATGATCACTATAATATGCTCTTCGTGTCAATTTTATCAACGGACTTCAAATAGGATGGCTGTATGTATTCTTCGTGTCTTATAAGTCGGAGGATTATGTTTGGCTCTATGTTTGGTTCTTATTACTTATTTAGTATACGCGTTAATTGTTTTTATTAAAAACTGACGTTCTTTCATTTCATTGATCAGCACAAAACTCCAAGAGAGATAAACAATAGACTGTTTTATTCAAACCTTTTCAAATTGACAAAGAATGCCCCAGTTGTTTCTTGCTAACAGAAATTTTCCTCTACAGTGTTAAGTCATTTTTTAACTCTTGGCGCAAAAAGAAGGGTGTCCTCAAAATTTGACGTGTCATTCTGTTTGTCTATCAGTGGTCTCACAACTCTCGATCGAATAAAGTAATTTTGATGTAGTTTTTTTTTTAAAGATGACTTAATCGAGCGTCTTCTTTGGGATATCGGTTTCCCATTCTCAAGTTAAGAGAGGTCAAAGTGGGGAATAACAATCGGATATACGAAAAAATGTCCAATTGGAGGTTTTTAAATTTGTTATTCTAGTTTTTTTGCTTGGTTACCTTTTTTTAAATTTTACGATGATACTTTTCTCACGTTTTTGACAATCCATTTCATTAATCCTTTTAATTTTAAGCTTACCCTATTTATTCTAGAACCGGCCAGCACTCTCAAGTGATGGTGCCCCACAAGGATTATGAGGATGAGTTCCAGGTGGAGCTGCGAGGGTTGCAAGAGCACCAGGTTTACGAGGTTTGGGTGACGGCGGCCACTGCCGCTGGGGAGGGTGAGATGAGCCCTATCGTTGCAAGGAAACCTGAGGCTAGGTGTAAGTCATTCATTACTTACGATTGGGGGGGATCTCAAATGTTATACAAATCCTGTTCTAGATATTTTTATTTCTTCACGAAAAAAGTGTCTTCGTGTGCTACCGACAACGAATACAAGAGGTATAACATCTTTACGTCTACATGGGCAACGCAAGATACTCTTGGTGCTCCAGAAATCAAGGGCATTGTCGTGTCAATAAACGGCGGTATCACTTTCCATCAGTTGAACCGTCTGCTTGTTTGCTCATGGCTTTGTATAAAATAAATACAGTCAGTCAAACGTATAATGTAATGACTGATTATAATTATTCATATAACAAATTTTGATTAAAGCAAATAAACAATTATTATGATTCCAAATTTTTATTCATGATACCATATTTTTAAATTAGAAAATCAATCTTCTTTTAAACAAGCTTTGGTACAAATAATAATGACCATTTCATTATTTGAAGCTGGTTCGAAATGGGCTTCATTCTCTCGGCAAGTTGTTGCACCATACGGGAAGACGGTGCGTCTTCCGTGCATATGCAGTGGTGAAGGAGCAAGACCGGTTTGGAGCCGAAGTCGTGATGATGTACCGTTGTCTTCAGACCCTGCCTACAGGATAGAGGGTCACTATCTGGTCATACCTAGTAAGTAATAACAAGTTCTGTCAATTAAATGCTCACACCAGTTCAAAGTGACTGGAATTTTAGTGCCATCCTTTGACATCACAATGAAATTTTAAAACTACTTGAGGAAGTAGTCGAAAATACACCGTCTGGAACCCTGGTTCGAGTTCTAAGTTTCAAAGCCAATAAATCTGAAGTAGCTCCTTTAAGGTTTTCCGGTTTTTTCTAACAAAAAACAATCAACCGGGTGACCTGACCAGACAGGTCGAGGGTTCGAGTCTCGGATTTCCGTAAAATAAAGCTGCCATGTTCCTCATTGTGCCCGGATAGTGGCGACAGATTCTCAACCTGTCACACTGTTACTTAATATTAACATTCGAAATGCGGTGTTTAACACCTCTGCCTACCCCTCTCGTGGGATTACGGCGTAAGTTTATGTATGTATGTAAAAAAAATCATCTTAGCAACCTTTTTTCAAGTCACCTAAAAAAATAACTGGTACACTAGTATTTCTCATATTGTGGTGTCATTTCCTCAGGCGTGGACCGCATGTCGGCGGATAATTACACTTGTCGCTGTGGCAACCCATGGGGCAGCGAGCGTGGTGCTGTAATACTGCGGGCGCTGGCGCCGCCGCCGCCTGCTGTGCCTGTCGCACGCGGACGCATGTTGGCGTGGACTGCCGCGCCTGGCTGCATGGGTACGCATAATTTAACACGTGCTGATATTTAAATATGACGATTCTATAGAGAACTAACCGCTAAAGCATATTTCTAAAACCTTTCTAATGCGCTGTGGCGTGAACAGCCGACTGCTACTCTAAAGTTTTTGGGTTCGAATCCCTTGGGGCGAAACTTTGTGTTATTTCAATGTCGCACTTTTCGCTTTCCGGTCTTGAATGTAATATTCTTCTATATGTAGTATATACCATATCGATGCTTAGTTATTTTGTTACGATACTTACAGCAGGGCTGAGTCAATTTGGTATAATTATAGACTAATAGAAAAACTGTACTTAGTTGGCGCCCAAACTGAGAAATTAATCGTGATTGGATGTCTCATTATTGATCAGTATATCTAAAATGCAAGAAAACACGAGTCATAAGAAATATTTACTGAAGAACGCAAAGTCTAACTATGCTACAATCTGATTCTACTTTTTCTTTGAAATTGACTCTAATTTTAATCTAGTTTTTATAAATCCAGGTTATATTCTGGAGTACCACAGAGAGAGTGGTGGTGAAAAGATGTCCGTTCGACTAACCGGTGACATGGAATCCTTCACCCTTGAGAGGCTAGAGTGTGGCACCACCTACAATGTGAGGCTGATCTCGTTCAATGCTGCAGGAGCCACGTCTTCTAGTGAAGAAATATCCGTGTCAGCTCCAGGTGGTCGTAAGTATACCATCATACACACATAAACTCATGCCGCAATCCCTCGAGTGGGTTGGCAGAGGTGTTCCACACCGCATTTCGCATGTTTATGTTAAGTCCCAGTGTGACAGGTTGCGAAACTGTCGCCATTATTCGGCCACAATCAGGAACATGGCAGCTACAATGTACGGCAACCCGAGACTAAACATATCAGTAGATATTGGGCCACAGAATTTTTGAATGCATCCATTTCGCTGGGGTATAATTTATTTTCAAGCATCTGTTATGTACCTGTTTATTATTTATCAGGCGTGACGTACGTTTCCTATCAATCCAAAATTTTAGCTATTTTGGTTCTGAAATCTTATGTTGTTTTTTTTTTTCAGCCCCAAAATCAGCACAAGAAAAAGATTTTATCACAACTAACAGCACCTGTCTACGGCTTAACCTGCTAACGTGGGACTGCAATGGCTGTCCCATCACTCAGTTTGTGATCTCCACGAGGAGTTTCGAGGAATCCTCGTGGCGATCAGAGACTGTTCCTTTGAGGATCGAGCCGCTGGTCTTGTGTGGTCTGCAGATGGCCAGCTGGTACCATCTGAGGGTCAAAGCGAGCAGTTCCGCTGGAATCACCACTGATTCCTATTACTTCTCAACTCTAACTGAAGATGGAGGTCGGTGTAATTTTCAATAGAAGAAAATCTTTCGTTAGTCACCTCACCTAACCTGCACATTCAAATTCTAAAATTTATTAGTCATAAAATAATTAACTTGGATAATACTTTATAAATATACTACATATATTCTAAAACTGGTGTTTGTCTGTTTTAAGACAGTTTGAAGGCAAAATAAAATATAATTTTTACAAAAGAACTTTTTACTGGAGTGTCAAGTTTTTTCCAGAAGAAATATTTTTATATGGCAATACTTGAAACTATATTTTGATCTAGAACAAGCAACGAACTTGAGGTTATAGAGCCGAAGCAGTGTTAATAATGACAAACATTTTTTGTATTTCTGCCAATGTGTCAACGTGACTAGGGCGCCCGCGATACAGGTCTGACCTAGTGCGCGGTATATGCTGTATCGTTGTTACTTGTATCTGATGTTTTTTGTAGGAAAATATATCAATTATATCTCAATATCATGTTTATGGCATTGATTTAATTTAGGATACTCACTTTAAGTATAACTGTGTTAAGTTGTAACCGGTCTTGGATGATGTATTTTTATCTATGTAGTATATACCATATTGTTGCTTAGTTCCTGTGACACAAGTTGTTACGATACTTACTGCAGGGCTGAGTCAATGTGTGTGTAGTGATCTGGTTATTATTATTTTAATATGTATGTTTGTATGTATTCTTCTATAAATTGCAAAAACTACATACCATTCAAGTTATAATATTATATTTACACAGGATTCTATTGTTTTTTTTTTGTTTCAGAACGTATCCCAGCGCCATCTTCTTTCCCTCCTGACGGGGAGATGAATGATACAACAACGGTGTTCCTCGCAGCTGCTGGATGTGCTCTCATCACTATGCTGTTACTTCTTGCCGCTATCGTTTGGAGGAGAAGGTATCATAACATTTCAGTAAATTTTGGTGCCAATGGTGAACCAAAGAAGATCAATTCTATATCAAATTTAACCCTGGCCTTTCTACCTTCGCTAACTCTTCACCCTGTTTTATGGCTATTTATATCTATCTATTATCCATAAACATAAACATTCAGTGATCTCTTCTACAAAAACTGACGACGTTAATACCTAGTCAGGTCATAAATTCTGTCACATGTTTAATATAAAATAATTGAAACAAGTTCATTCATTATGTAACCATTTATATACCAAAATGAACTTAACAAAACATTCTTCTTATGATACTAAAGTTTATTCGAAATGACCTCCGTGATTTTGAATACAGGCCTTCAATCTGCGCGGCCAGTCGTCTATCGCAGCACGAACGAGGTCCATGTCAATATCGGCGGCTGCCTTAATCAAGGATGTCTTGAGTGACTCCAAATTGGGATGAGGCTTTGAGCATTTCCTCCAAGTGTTGCCATATCTTGTAATCTAACGGATTCAAATCTGGACTGGAGGAGGGCCAGTCTTCGTGCCAGATGAAGACGATTTCACGCACCGCCAGCCAGTCTTGTGTGCTCTTCGCTCTATGAGCTGGCGCCGAATCTTGTTGGAATACCCAGTGCCTTTTATTGAACATGGTATGAGAAACAGGTTCCATAAGGTTCGTCAGGACTGTATTTTGATACACAACTGCATTGGTTTTACACCTATCTCACAAAAATGTACCTCTGTTAAGCCCCAATATGAAACTCCCAACCATACCATGAGCGAGGATGGAAAATGACCTCGTTGGACACGCGGAATACGGTTGCTCGCTTCTTCACTACTGTGTGCGTACACCTTATCATTTTGTTTGTTTTAGCTGTCTTCTATGGGAAAAATGTTTTCATCCGAAAAAAGAATTTCCCGATATTTTTTTCCCGCGTACCGCTTCAACAAAGCGCGGCATCTCTTCAGTCTCAGGTCCATTAGACGAGCATTCAAACGATGTCCTATTTTTCTTCGATATGCCCGAAGCCCCAAGTCTTCATTTAACACCCTTTTCACCGTGGTTTTGCTTAACCCCATCTGAAGGGCCAACAGTTTCTGCTTACGTTTGGGATTTCTTTCAATTCGCGTCTTCACAGCTTTTATCACTGCTGGAGTCCTAACAGACCGAGGGCGACCACTTCTTGACCTGTCATCTACACTAGAGTCTTTTGGTTATATTCAAATTTTTCAGTATGTCAAAAATTGTAATTGGCGCGAAACCGTAACGATGCTACGCAATAACTGCAACACGGTCTTCATTAAGCGTCCACTCCATATTTAAAAATGAGTAAAATTCTAAAAAGTATACATTTTATTTTAATGAACAATTGGAAATTCGAATTCAATAAACTTTTTTGTGGCCAGCATTCTAAAAGAAAAGTTTTTAGTGTGTGACAATACTTATGACCTGACTGTATATTCTGCAAAAACTTAAAAGAAGAGGCCCGTGGTGTTTTGATGGTCAGGCGTCTCCTGATTGTCTCCCGCTTTGCTGGGAGGGAAGTCTGAAATCGGTTTCTTACTAACTCCTATTTCTTCTGATTAAGTTCGCTGCGGGTCCAAGACAGCTGGTAGGGTGTCCGAGCACAGACTGTGCATCATTGCACAACTGCATTATTTGTTGACTATTCGATCAAAGGACTCCATTGTTAATCCTGGTGAACAGGAGTTGCAGTGGTGGGAGAGTGGCGGGTGTGGCCCAAAAATTCCGTAACTCTTTTTTCCAGTCCATCAACTGCCTGCAGGAAGGGATACGAGCAAGGGGAGATATCAGAAGAGGAAGACAACAAATCAGTAGAGAAGAGGGACAACCGACGTAACTGCCAGCAAGTGTACACTTCCTCACCCATCAAACACCCTGTCGTTAATAAGAAGGAAAACCAAGGTACACTTGTTGTAGGCTTAGATCCTATTTAAAGTCCAATGTAAGTGACAGTGAAGAAGATATTATTCCAGGTGTTTTTGATTAGAGCTGTTATTGTCATATAAACATTTAAAATTCAGTCCTAACATAAAGAATAGCCACTTAAAACGAGGCTTGGTCGCTTTATATTTCATAAATATTTTCTTTATGGTTCAATTCCATAGCCAAGCCTTTAAACCCAGTTAAATTCAAATTAAAATTCAAAATCTCTTCATTTCGTGGCCATGAATGTAATGCAAGTACATTGCAGTTATTATGGCAATCAAATAAATTATGACGACATGTTGGCATACGAAATTGTAACTGTACTAAATCTGTATCTTATATATCGAATAAGGGATATTATAATTGATCATTTAGTGAAGGTGTTGTTTTAAAGTACGTTGATGTTTGTTGTGGTATCAGAGCTGTACGAGATAAGTCCGTACGCGACGTTCAGCATGGCGGGCTCGGAGGCGGGCACGGCGGGCACGCTGCGTACGTTCGGTCGCGCCGAGCCGCCGCCGCTGGCCGCCGCGCCGCACCACGCGCCGCCTCACACGCCGCGACACGAACAAGGTACATACGCGCCTACCTACCTGCACAACACTTGCAATCATGTTTACTATCTAAAGTGTTGCTTACTCTGCCTACCCCTCATGAGGGATTAATTGGGGCGTGAGTTTATGTATGTGTTTATTATTTATCTAAATAGTCTGTGTCTCAACGCACAGAAACATTACTAATTGCTTACAATATCAGCTTTATTATATTAAAATTACGTCCTGTATGTATTGTAGACGAGTATACATTATCCCGTGCGATGACGCTGATGGTGCGGCGGTCGGAGACAGATTCGGAGTCGAGCGGCTCGCCGTGCGCCGAGTGCAGCGACTACACCAGGCCGCTCAAACAAACCAAAGGTGATGCACCCTTGCATATATATGTATATAATATATGCCGTTTTTATTATTTATATTATAAAAATTAAAAATTAAAACAATCAAATCAAAATACCAGGACAAAAACACAATAGAAATATAATAAGCAAACTTTTTTTTTTTTTCATTTTGTTCCAACTGTGTGTTATAATATGCTGGCGGCGACAAATTACTGCCCTTGTCCTTGTCATATGCCACACAAAAACCTGAACTGTTTGACTAAAATTATAGACTTCAAATCACTAATTATAAAAAATATGACTTATTGTAATTTGCTTTAAATAAAGGTAGTCATAGTAGCTTCGAATTGAATAAAATTATTAGAAAACTTAAATGTTTGAAAAACTATTGTAAATTTTTGAAAAAAGCAACTGCGGAGGTTTCTTGCCGGCTTCTTACCCGTAGATAGCATTCCGAACCGGTGGTGGATAAAGAATACTATGAAAACACTTATTTTAAGTCTTAAAAAAAACACTTTGCAATTTAATTTAATATAGACGGTGGCATATGGCCTTGGCTATATTGAATACTTAGTACATGACAGTAGTTTATTAGATATTTTTGTTTTATACTTTAATCAGCGCCATTTTTAATACACAAACATTTTCACCTCTATAGCTATTGATATATACCGAAGTTTAAAACTGGGAACACTAAATTAAATATATTAAATATTTTACTGTGCATTAAACTAACAATCAGCTAGTACAAATTGTAGACTTTAAGGGAAATATGATATGTTTGGTAATTGTTGTATGCCTTTACAGAGTTGGTTCTGGTCGGCGGCGCGGAGTTGACCCGTCCCCGCCGACGCCCGCGCCGACACCACGCGCCGCCGCACGCCAGCGCCAGGTACACTCACACAGCAACAACACACATAGACATACTGCAACAACTCACAAACACACACACCTCGCAATAACGTACAATCAGGGGCGCGCAAGCGCTACCACCTTAAGGTCGAGTTTTGCTTGCAGGTTTAGCGGCTGGGGGTTTTCATACTATATTTGTGAATGGATGAGATTATCATACTTTTAATAAATGGATGAGATTATCATACTTTAAACCGAATGAAAAACTTTTATGACCAATAGATGATCGACATTGTTTCTCACTTGCACATATAGTGCTTCGTATTGTGTCATCTCCTTTATTTTTTGTGTTCTATCAATATGCTATCTATCTCGCCTATCTTTTCTCTGTCTACGTTTTTGGTAATTTTATGTTTTTGCAAGAAAGAAAGAGAGAGATATATAAATTGCTTCTATTTTAATACTCACTATTTTTTTGCGGTTGCATATCAATCTAGTGTATGTGTTGCTTTGAAGACTTTACGTTACTTAAAAATAAAAGGAAAGGAATTTAAATTTGGAATTTTGCAGTATTATTTATTAAATAGGTTTTTACATAATGTGTTTTTATATTTAGACATAGAAATCTAACTTTTTAAGTTATTTTCTTCAGACTTATAAATAAATAAATAACAGTTTCACTAGTTCCTATTTTAAACAGCTATCAAATCTAACAACGTTTAATATTATTAAATAAGATTTAAATTATAACAGAAAGTGGAATAACTAACTATGTAAGAAATCCTGTAATTAATTGACTTATAAAATCATTTTTTTTCTTATAAAACAAATTTGTTTTAATTTCTTTTTTAATCGGAGAAGTTTAATTTTCTGAGAAATTTCGTTTAAATTTCAAAGTTTGCTAACTATGAAGACATGTATGGATAACTATAACTATGAGTTGTAGGAGGACTAATTACCGAGTTTTAAAAAAAATCTCTAAAAACTCGAAAAGTCTAGCGCGTGAGACAAAAGATAGTTCATACAGTATGGAGCAGATAGCTTATTTCCGAGCGCGGCCGCATGGGTTGACCGAGCATCACCGAACGTTCCCGAAGATGTTGCATCGCGCGTAGTACCAAGTATTTTGAATTAATTAATCAGAAGTTAGATTTTTTTTCGATTGGCACTGATTTAAAGCGGCAGTTGCATATAGAAGTTTCGGTAAAATTACAAAATGCATATTGATGCCTATAATATTGAGTACAGCAGTTAACTGTTTAAAAAATTTGAGGTAGCCTTCGTAGATGGATTTGATTAAATTTCTATTGTAGACATATGATTTGTATAATCTTTATTTTATGAATGTCACAGTAATAAATATAAATCTCAATAACTGTAATTTTGCATATGGTATCAAACGAAAGGGTTAAAAAAGACTTTTGTTTAAAAGTATATCTCATTCGAGAAAAAAAATCTTACAATTTTCTGACCAACAATTTTTTTTGTTCGGATTTTATTGGTCATTTAATTTTATTTCGGAATTTATATGTCAAATTGAAGGGCTTCGATCAATAATAGTATCAATTATCAATTTATATTGACTATTGTTTGATCTTAACTAACAATTTTGATTAAAAAAAGGTAAAAACTAAACCCCCGACTACTTAAAAAGTTTATAATAAACTTAATTGTAATTAAGTGCCTTACATTAAACACATTTTTACAAAAAACTAATAGAATTTTCTTAATTCTTAAAAGAGCGGATTGCCATTAGTTGTAGCTTACGATAACTTAAAGACTTTCATTAAAAAAGGCTTCAATTTGCACAAACTTAACTCAACTGTTTTGACTGAAAATAAAATGCAACGTTGCCACATTTATCTTCTCGTTACTAGTTTTAGCAAGCTACTTTTTCAAAAAATTAAGCGGCAACGTCGCAAATTGCTTAATTTTTCGTTTATCGTTGTTGCTCAAACAAAATTAAATCCTATTTAACGCATACAAGATTCAATTTCGAATAGAAATAACTTGTAAGTATGAATCACACATTCACATGTTTGTATATATTCAATAGACAGTCGTAAAATATTGCTACTCGTGTCTATCTCATTATTAGTTCCGTATAATCTGTCTCATTCGTTTTTAAGCAAAAGCATAAATATTATCAGCAGCGAAACTACCCGCAATCCTTTAAGTGGCCGAGTCACACCTATCTACCCTTTTAATATTAGTTTTTTGTTGCAGTATAAGATGAAACCTAGAAACCGAAACTAACTAAAAGCTATTGAGTAGGTATTCTGTGCTAAAAGTAGAAACATGCATTCTACCTTGAGATATTTAAATTTGTATTAATGATATTATTTATATAATTAATCGAAAAATGTTAAAATGTCTTGCTATATTTCGCTGATTTTAAGCCCCTCCCCATATAAAGCCACTATCCTGATCCTTTTTTCGTGCCAGATGTTTCTCGTAGAAGACATGGCCCAGGTTCACAGCCACAGGTCACAATTTAACAAGCAACTCAGTCCGTATAGAGTAGCAGGAGTCAACACATATAGAATAAGAAACAGTCGAAAAACAGCGCGTAAGGTCAAGTAGGTGTAAGTAAGGGGTGAGTAGAGCGTCAGGCGTCGGCATTTGGCGAAATGCAAAAAGTGACTAATTTCGTAAACAACACAAAAAAATAAAACAACATCATGATTTCAATGAATGATTTGTTTCCTTTATCGTAAAAGAGATTTACTACGGCCAATTAGGATGGCGCTTGCGATCCAACCCCTAAAACGTAGTATTATCGCGTACAGACGAATTTCGATGGCAAATGATACTCCGTGGCAGCCCTCGACTGTACATTACGTAGATCGTGTGACTATATAAACACTCAAAATGAAGCTAAGCATTTTAAAAAAACTTTATTAAATTTAAATAACTTTTCAACTTTGTATTGCGAACGTATACACGCGAATGCTAAATAGGCAACTCATTTGTTGTTATTGTTAATATGAAAGCTTTACGTGACTGTATTTAGTTTATCGTTTTAATAATCAATAACAAAAAATGTGTCAAAAAATGAGAACTGTTTCCCAATACAAACAACTGTCTCAGTTCTTCCCTATCTCTTAACAATATCTACAGAGTTTCAGGTATGAGTCGGATATTTAAAAACAAGTTTTCCTCTTATAATAATAATAATAATAACCACATCACGACACACACATTGACTCGGCCCTGCAAAGCCCTGTAGGTATCGTAAGAACTTGTATCGCAGGTGCTAAGCAACGATATGGTATATACTAAATAAATATGAATACAACATCCAAGACCGGTAAGCGCAACAATGCGTCTTGCAAATAACACAAAGTCCCGCCCCCGCCGGGATTCGAACCCGGAACCTCTAGTGTAGCAGTTGGCTGTTTACACCACTGCGTCACCTCGTCGTCCTCTTTAAAGCCTTTTTTAATTTTTGTTGAGTTTTTTTCTTTATTTGGAGATAAAACAAATCTGACAACCATGAACATATCTCACTAAAACACCATATACAAATACTCAAAATAACGCTACATACATAGAGGAAAAGAACAAACATGATAACAAGGACATATTAAAACACAAAAAAACAATAAATATATTAGAGCAAAAACCGTTACTGTCACTCTTCCCATCCCAATGCAAGAAAAAAAAAAGGTATATGAAAAAATTTAAAACCATAGAAAATATTTAAATTAAGCTAAAAACTGATAAAACTAAATTACATTAAACAAACCGTTATGACACCCTAGATAGTTGAAACAAAACTTCTTTCTTAAAATGAGACATGGAAATGAAAATGATATCAAGATCAGAGAAATTTTTATTATAGCTGTCGCACATCCGTCTTAAGGGTTCCCTAGAGCCAGAATTAATGAAGGACATTGGAGTATGTAGAAAAGGTGTACGCCATGTTCTTTTTTTTGATGTTGATGTTGATTTTTTGTGCTGTTATTAATTTTTATTGCAATACAGTGTAATTTCCTTTTTAACCTTGCCTTAAACTAAAAAAAAACGACATCTCGGGGAACACCCGCCACTCTGTCCCACCACTGCAACTCCTGTTCACCAGGATCAACAGTGGCGTCCTTTGATCGAATAATGCAGCTGTGCAATGACGCGCAGGCTGTGCACGGACACCCTAACGGCTGTCTTGGGACCCGCAACGAACTTATTTAGAAGACCGACATCTATCAACTAGGAGCTGAAATAATTTTCACAACTCAACCGTTGCTCTCCGTAGTTTGAAATAGTCCTATCCTTTGAAATTTCGCGGAAACATCCCGCGAATGATTCCAACTTTTACAACTAGATGGCGTTGTTTAGTGTTACCAGTTTTTGAAATGAAACTTCATGAACTGCCGATATTGTAAAAAAATACATGAAATAGTTTCCATATATATCATTATTTAATTTGAATTGCCCTATTAGATTGTCATAAATTTCCTCAATCTTAATATCTTTAAGCTTTGTTAAATTTTTTTGCTTTAATTATATTTTGTAGCTTGCTAACATAAATTAAGTTGTTACTCATGGCCAAAGATATGCATACTTGTAATTTGCATGCATAAAATTTACTAACCCATTTTCAATGACAGTAAAACTATAAGAATGTTATGTTATGCTGTTAGTATGCCGAATTAATAAATAATACAAAATATTGCGAACTTTTACACATATAATTAGCATAAAACGTCTTCGCATTTTTTGTTTCAGGTATCAACAGCGACAAGAGCAGGAGAGGAGAGATTTTACAATACACGTGTGAAACGAAATTGACAATAAAAGACTGCTCCAAGCAAATTTACGTAAAATTGATAATCTATAGACGAAAATGTTAAATATACCTTTAGGCGAATTGTAAATATACTATTTACATGTTTTTTGTACATTCGTCTTGTATTTAGGAGTTTTTCGAGTGGTGTCGTTTTTATTTGAATTAAAGTGAATTGTGTTATTGAAAAGTGATTTTCCTGAAAGCGAAAAAAATAATATGTTTTAACGTTAACAAAGTGAAAGTGAAGTGAAAGTGTAAAAATTTAAAGGCTCAAATTCTATCGTTACAAATCCAACTTTACTTAGGATAAATTTAAAGATTAGTTTTCTGAAAAGGCTTTAACGATTTGGATAAAATTTTGTACTAAAATAATTATTTTAAGTTTTGTGATGTATCATGGTTGTTTTAATAAAGTTTGGTCGAATAAAAATTGGCCTTAAGTCCGATGTTACGTTTTAGGGAATAGAGAATTTAATTAATTATTGTGAACTGAAAAAAATCTTATCATATCTTACAATAGTCAAACCATATCCAATAAATAAATACATAAATAGAGTAAAATATTAATTTAAGAACAAAACGTAGGAAATCCATAGTCTAATATACATTCAATAGATTTTATTCTAATTATACTTTTTTGTCCCTTTTTGTCAAAAATGGTTGTTTAAAGTTATTCTACGCTTATTCTTCAATTAAGCCATAACCGTTGAACCGATTTCGATTGTAAAGTTAGACATCAAGGGCAATCATCATCAATTATCGTGTCAATAGGCGTAAGTGACTTTCCATGATTTCTTATTTAATTAAATATATTCAGAAACTGTTGCCAAATCATTTGTCATTATTTAAAAAACTAACACTGCCTCTGTGGTTTCTATTGTAAATAGTTAAAAATGTTTTGAACGAGAATTTTGAAATAAAAAGATTTATGTAAATTATTTTGATTTTTATTCTATATCTTGTTAAGAAATACCTAGAGATTATTCGATTTATCTTGTAGTTTAATGAAAATTTAGTTTTAATAACTTAAATCTTTTTTTTGTAAATTGAAAATAATGATTTACTTACGACTTTATTAACGAGGACAAAAACAAAGAAGAAAATAACCCATACAAACAAACAACGCGATGTTTGAATGAAAGAAAAGTAAATACATTAATTAGTAACGTAATATACCTAGCGTGGAAATCAAAAGATAAGAAATGAAAGACCTCACAATAATAAATAATAAAGCACATCACGACACACACATTGACTCTGCCCTGCGGTAAATATCGTTAGGACTTGTGTCACAGGAACTAAGCAACGATATGGTGTAAACTACATTGATAAAAATACTACAATCACACAATCGATACTCCTACAATTGATTTAATATTTAAAAGATACGTAATCCCACATAAAACTATATTATTAATGTGCCATCAATTTTGGATTCCCAGAAAGATTATATAACATACAAACTCACGCTGTAATTAATCCCTAGAAAGGGGTAGGCAGAGGTGTTACACACCTCATTTCGCATGTTTATGTTGAGTCCCAGTGTGACAGGTTGCGATTTTTCGCCACTATCCGGGCTCAATGAGGAACATGGTAGCTACAACTTACGGCCATCCGACACACTGAACCCTCGCCCTATCAGGTCGGTTCGGTCGGTTAACCAAAGCACGTAACAAACTGAGCTACCACGTCCTATAACAGAGCTACCCAGAGAGATTGATTACAAATAAATACAGATTTCAGAAAGTTCAATCTTAACAGTAGAAAAAAAAAATTATCAACCGATTTCAGTTAAAAATATTATAAATAAAATCACCGACAAAAGTGGCTTGTCATACCTTGACAAAGAGTCCACGGAAGAGGTTACTTAGCGGGAACGGGAAGGCACCCTAGAACACCAAATAAAAAAATTTAAGCTAAAATTCACTTAAATATATTCTTTTTCGTTGTTACACTCTTGGCAGAGTGATCGTGGCTGTCATAACATTGTCAGCAACCGTCAGAACTCGCCGCACTACCTCTCGCCACCTCTGCCAGCTCTCCGACAAACGGGTGCACTCATGTAGAGGGCCACCAACAGCCACCTTTATTTGGTCCGTCCAGCGCATCGGTGATCTGCCTCACGAGCTTTTCCTTTCTACCATCCCCTCCCCCTCCCCATGTCAGTTAGAATTTTCTCATTTATTGTCTTTTCTTATATATCAGCAGAATTTACTGTGTAAAATTCTAGTGTTTTAACCAGTAAATATCTATAGTGCTGTACGAGTGTGGAGGAAGTGAAATACGATGATTTGGCTGCGCTTTTCGTCATCTCCCAAGTAACTCTTTAGAGCCTATAGTAACCGTACTAGCATGTTACTGTAGGCAGAGTCATCATTTTCACTGTTCATCTTATCATCTTCATCTCATTTATCATCTTCAAGAATGAATTTTAACGGTAAGGCTGAAAAGGACTCGTATCCAGAGCCGTAACAACATTTACAACAATACAACAAGTTCACGGAAATGTTCAATTTGGTTGACATTTGTCGAGAATTTTTTTCTGTCACTCGTTTGTGAATTAATTAAATATTTTTAAAATAAAAATTAATTGCGTAGAGTGGAGTAAATGTGGCAATTTGTATTTAAGGACTATAAATATCTAAAAATGCTGCTCGGCTAGAAATTTCTACCTCTAGGTCTTTGTCCAACAATAAACCTCGGTCGCGCAGTGGTGTAAACAGCCGACTGCGAAGCTAGAGGTTCCGGGTTCGAATCCCGGCGGGAGCGGGACTTTGTGTTATTTGCAAGACGTATTGTTTCGCTTACCGGTCTTGGATGTTGTACTTTTTTTATTTAGTATATACATACGTATCATTGCTTAGCACCTGCGATACAAGTTCTTACGAAACTTAGTGCAGGGCTGAGTCAATGTGTGTGTCGTGATGTGGTTATTATTATTATAAGCATCTATCGGCTGACGATAATGAATGGAAAATAACCCAATATCATCAAAACAGTGGTATCAGCGGGGTAAGTCATTGCAATAAAGATATTTCAAATGTGAATTCAGGATGAAAAACTAACAATAATAACCACATCACGACAAACACATTGACTCAGCCCTGCACTAAGATTGAAGAATCTTGTTTCGCAGATGCTAAGCAACGATATGGTTTATATACTACATAGATATGAATACTACATCCAAGACCGACCGACCGGCAATATCGTAATAATAAAAAAAGATTGATGATCTGAATTAAAATTCTAATGCACATGTGAAAACATAAAATAGCTACCATCTTGTGAATAAGGAATATGCATGATATTTATTTTGATTATTCAATCGGAAATAATATATTTACATGAACGACAGTGATATAACAATTAAAAGTAAATACGAGTATATACATCTCGCTTATTAGAACAATCTTTTCAATAGAAGCTGTATGGCGCCCGTGTACTTTGACGTCATTGTACATATTGCATCTCTCTGTTGAACAAACGACTATGAAGCTTTATAACTTAGTAAATTAGTGAGGTATTTGAGAAAATCTAACGGATTTGTGATATCGATTGATAACTAAATAAAAAGTCATGCATATAAAATTTAGTTTTTAGAACAGCTCGGGGTTCGGTATGTCACGCACACGTGTTGTATTGAACTATTAATTTCATAAAAAAACACTCACACATACATACCTCATTAAACAGTTTAATTTATTTTCGTTTTATGATTTTCGCGACGCCCTTGCGTGATCCATGTTTTTAGAACTTTATTCTAAATATAAAACCATGACATCTAGCGTGGGAGCAATACACGCATATTAATTATAAATATCTTAATAACTCACAACAATAATCTCTGTTTTTAAAAATTCGACCAAAACCGTAATGTAATATTGTAATTCAATTTTAACAAAAATGTAAAAAAAATGTATACATAAATCCTTATAGGCAGATCTCCCACTGCCCCACTGAGAACGTGAGAAGGGGGAATAGGGGAGAGTCGTCAGTCATCGCTAATTGCTCGACCGCAGCGCGGTACATGACTAATGACCCCGGCCTCCCCTCAAACATTTATCTATTTCGGATTTGTGAAACGCATTTCACTAATATTTGCTTTGCTATTGACATTAAATTAGCTTTAAATATTTTAGACTTTTTAATAGTCTTCATTTGTCTCCTGATTTTTAATGGATTTGTTGAATAATAATATTTGCATGCTATTTAAGGGAAACGATTCTATAGAACGTCTCGACGTGCAGAGGATGGTAGAAAGGAAAAACTCGTGAGGCAGATCACCGATGCGCTGGACGGACCAAATAAAGGTGGCTGTTGGTGGCCCTCTACATGAGTGCACCCGTTTGTCGGAGAGCTGGCAGAGGTGGCGAGAGGTAGTGCGGCGAATTCTGACGGTTGCTGATAATGTTATGACAGCCACGATCACTCTGCCAAGAGTGTAACAACGAAAAAGAAGATATTTAAGTGAATTTTAGCTTCAATTTTTTATTTGGTGTTCTAGGGTGCCTTATTAATTAGTGATCATTATCTCGATAACTGTAACAACAATATATGCAACTTAGTAAAATGAACCCTTCTTGAATCTCTAGGGAATTTTCTACTTAACAAAAATAGGCATCCCCAATATCGTTAAGCCTTATAGCAGGTAGGTGAATGTTGAAACGTAAGAAAATTTGATACTACGAACAATTAGTACTACGAGAGCTGCTACGGAAATGAAGCCGTAGTTAAGCGTAGTAGCTTTACTGCGAATTTTAATTTAGAAAAACTATTTTAAAAGTAAATATCAATAATAATAACTACATCACGACGCACACATTGACTTAGCCTTGCACTAATTTTTAAATTTTAAATATTTGAAAATAACGCAAAGTTCCAAAATAAGAGCAAATAACTTTTGGAATAAGAGTTTGTATGGAGAAAAGCAAAACGACAAAGCTAACTTGTACAGAATTGAAAATACCAAAGCTGTTGAAAGCACCTGAATTGGTGGTAATTAGCTAAGAAATCCATGAAACAGTTAGTGGAAACTTTAGAAAAAGCAGTTCAACGACCGACAGAGTTCCCGAGAGGGGAACCGTGAACCACGTACTTTCGAGTACTTCCTTTCTGCTCCCCCCACATCAACAGCTCCACAAAGATACGTCGCGACGTTTCTGATCCCCACCACTTTTGCTAAGAAGTGTCCTTTACCTTCCCCAAGCTTGAACTTCAAAAGCGCGCCAACCCTATTCAAACGTAAAATCTTAATTGGTACAACCTTAAACCAGTATTAATAAGGTCGAGATTCGAATGATTTAGACGTTACGAATTCAAATTTGCAATTTGCATTAGGTTCTGTGCGCGCGCAACGGCGGCCATTTTTAGAAAACAAATTTACTCACACTCTAGCAGTCTAGCAGAAGGACTTAAAATTGCAATTTGAACTTTATTGCACAGAGTTAGGGATACTGGTCTTTTTAAAATTGGCAGGGTTTATTAGTCGTCCTGTGAACTCTCACACAACTGCACGACGGTATCAAATTGTTGGTAAAACGCAGGTGTGTGTATGTTTGGATAGGAACCTCCGTTTTGAATGTGTGAGTGGGATGCTGAATAAAGTGTAATACATAATGGAGTTTAAATATTTCTCTCAATTAAAAGTTTATTTTTTACTTTTATTTACGTCATGGAAATTAGCTGTAGAAATTAGGTTTGTCGTTTTCCAGGCCATTGTGCAAATTATTTAAAAATGAATTAAGGGTAATGACGAAGCAAAAATATTTTATAGGATCTTACAAAAAAATACCAGAAAATGCAGTAATAGGAAAGTATTTAATGATTAAATGTAACAATAATTAAGGTCAAAGCAACGGACTACGGAGGTTTCTCGCCGGATTCTTCCCCGTAGAAATAGCATTCCGAACCGATGGTAGTAAAAAAAAATTACGATTTGAAATTGCTTATTTTAAGTCTATTCGAATTTCTAATTCTTTTCAACTCAAAACTTAAGTTACGGTCGTTGAAATTGACAAAGGTATAATACAAATGTGTCAGGTGACTTTTCCTAAAGAACCTTAAATAAATCCTTTTTCATTTCGAGGTAAAACCAAAAAGATTTTCGTTTAAAAATTTAAATATTCAAGCGAACAACCTCTAACCCTATTCCGTGAGACATTCCGTTCAACTATCACAGATCACGCGCTGAAAACTGAAACCGCAAACACTTCCAACTCCTCAAGGCACGTTCTGAAGCTGTCGCTGTTGTCGATTCAAGGAGAATTTATTTTTTAGGCGAAGGCATTTTTCTCTATCTACCCGCACCTTTACGTATGACCTGACCTAGCGGAGAGCACAGATTTATTCAGTCGTCGCCGCGCCGCCACCGCTGGCGGACGTGCCAACAGTCCCATCCATTCTCCATCCCTCTCCCTCAATACAAGCCACCCGCGTGTGCGACCGGAACGAGAACGCTGTGTGCGGTAATTAAGGATACTTATTTACAGTTGATTTTTCCAAAACGTGAGTTTCTGGTGTTTGTTTTGGTGGAAAATGTCGATGGAACGGTTGAAATTCTGTAAGTATCATTCATTATGCTTAAGAGGTATCTGCAAGCGCAGCATCCAGCTGCTGCAGATGTTATTTTTGGAGACGATGTCCGAAAATAACATTTCGGTATAGATTTTTCAGCTGCAATGACACCCTGAAATGATATGTAACATTAAACATGTGTATGAATGAAATTAACTATTACATTTGTATAATAACATGATGTTATACAACAATGAATTAACTCAAAGTTTAGTATTCAATTAACTCGTTTTATTATTGGTCAGCTAAACTTTTACCTTTAAAAGTTAACGCATTTTTTTTTTCGTTGAACCTCAAATATAAAAACTACTTTAATTTTTTCAATACGTAAAGTTATTATTTTTACCCGTGGTCCCAAGAATAAGACCTACTGGTGAGTCCACAGTTAATTTGATTTCCCCGTAGACCCACTGCACTTTATAGGTACTTTTAAACTGCCATATCGGTGGGACAACGGGTTAAATCGTAGGTTTTTTTTTACTCTATAGATTACACATTGCTCCTTGTAACCATGCTTTATAAACATACATATGTATTTGTCCAAATAATAGAAAAGTAAATAATAACTATGCACAGTTCCTTTATTAAGGAAATAAAATAAAATTGAAAGGGAAGACATGTAATTTCTTCGTTTAGTGAAAAAAAATTTAAAACACTCTGACCTTCCTCATATGATCCAAAAAAAACTTTCTATTAAATAAATAAATAAAGGGAAATCAGGACAATATAACTACATGATAATTTTAAAACATGAAATTCGGTTTTATATCAATTACCCATGCTCGCACTATAGTGCACTGGGTCTACAACGGGGACATAAAATCGTAAGTTGTCCCACCAATTGTTGAAATCGGTAAGACCCGTAGTCTTTAGACTACCCGTGGTAGTACCCAAGAAATATCTTATTGTACTATGATTTCGATTTGTATGTCAGCTTATATTCTATTTAAATATTGATAAAATAATGATGGTTTTAAAATGGTTCTTGATTGATATTGAAAAGCTATAATGGCTAATTTATTGTGATTGTCCACTTAACTTGATGATATTTTTTGAACTCGGAATTAGATGACATCACGGCAATTGTATTTTCAAATAAATTTTAAGTAGGTATATAATAATGTTTTTTGGACCTTTTGGCTGCGTTTATTCTCTGTCTCATTAAAAAGTAAGTGAGCTAATGCTGCTGATGATTTTGTAGAATTTGGACGTGATAACACAGTTGGTAGAACCTCTTGGTTAAACTTGGTTGTTTCTGAAAATGAGGTTCAGGGTTCTCTGAAAAGTCCGCCATCGAAACTTTGGGCCAACCGACGTTACGATCGAACATAAAATCAACGATAACACAGCTTTCGAAGTCAACGTGTCGGTGTCTTCGGAGTAAGGTTATTGATGCCATATATATCAAACAAAGTTCGATCACAATGAATGTATCTGCGAGCCAGACTGACCTGACCGAAAGACTTTAGTAGTAGCAAACACACGAACATTCGGCCAATACTTTTTTCGTTTGGAATCAACGTATAAAATTCATAAGTTTGGTATCTGCTGACAGGTAAATAGTATAAACCTGAAGCTTTATTTGAAACTTTGACCATTCGTGTAAATTGTCCGAAGATATCCTACTAATACTCTATAAACAATCATGCCATTATCCATCGAGAGATCCATTAAAGACCGCATTCTTGAAAGGTTTCCTTTGATTAATAATTCGCCATTTAGGCATCTTTATACGAATCTCCATAGGGAAGTGTCGAACTAACGAATGGCAAATGTTGAAATATGCAATAAGAATCACAAAACATACATAAACAAAAACTTACGCCGCTATCCCTCGAGAGGGTTAGGCAGAGGTGTTAAACGCCGCATTTCGCATGTTTATGTTGAGTCCCAGTGTGACGGGTTGCGAATCTGTCGCCACTATCCGGGCACAATGACGAACATGGCAGCTACAATGTACGGCAACCCGAGACTCGAAGTCTCGGTCGATTCGGGTTATTCGGTTCACGAATTCACGTTACAAACTGAGCTACCACTTCCTCCAATCACCAATAAAAATAAACGATTTCTCGATCAAACTGTTCTAAAAAATTGTGAAAATTAAAATGTAATGTTTCATCAAACATGTTGCGCTGATATCTTAGTGTACAAAGGTGTATTAGTTTTTAAGAAATTGCTATGTAAAAATGTGTTCAGAAAGTGATCCTTTGGAATGAGGCGCTGACTGCTGCACAGGCTTAAAGCCTAGCTCAGTAGCGGATGCAAAAATAATCTGACTGTTCAACTTTTTAACTGATTAGCTAAAATTGTAGTAACTGTTTGTATTTATGGAGAAATAAAGATATATTATTATTACTCAATAACGCAGAAGCGGCTAAAGGGATTAAGATGAAATTTGGCGCACGGATAGTTGATGACCTTGATTATCACATGGAATACTTTTTTTCCCAAATTTAAGGTTCCTAAGGGAGACGATATCTACGGAGACAATGTCGCGGGCTGAAGCTGAAATTGTAGAGGTTAAAATAAAAAATCATTTCATAAAAACAGACCTTGAACTGTAGGAAGCGCTACATTTTGCTAGAAGTATCTTCAGCATTAACAAATGATAATCAAGATAAGGCTAGTGATGTACGCGAGGCGTCACGCCACGTCACGCCACCAGCCGTGACACTATCGCGGATCTTTTCGCTATCGCAACAGCGATGGCTCTTCGTAAGCACGCCTTGTAACATTGCCCACGATATACTTTGATACAACTAATGTTTATCGTTTTAGGGAAGAATCTCATTTCATATGTAATAGTGCTATGAGCTGTAGTAAATACAAGCCCCGTCAAATAGTGAAGCGCTGGCACACTGTCAAATTAACCTCAAAATGATGTCATCTGAAAATAAAAAGTACAGACATTGTATGGTAATGATGTGACGTAATTTTGTGTCACCAAAATGGCTGCCAGGCGCATTATCATTTCACGGGGCTTTTGTCGCAAAAATGCAAAATTTATGAAATAAGTAATTATCAAATTATTTTTTTCATAAAATAAAGTTATACCTACAGTACTAATAACGTTTATTAGTTCTATTAAATAGTGAAAGTGTTAAAAAATATTTTTCCGAAATTTATAATGTAAAATAAAAATTATTTTTAATGTATTTCCTGTCATTCAAGTTCTCACGTAAGTGGCGTGTACGTGTCTTTATGAGAATAAATGTCTTAAAACATAACCTAAAATTAAATTAAAAAATTAATAATGTCATGACAAATAAGGTTTACTTTTGCAAGTTGTCTGTTGAAGTTTTTTGTTTTTATTGGTATTCTATAAGTTCTAAAGATTTGCTTTTTTTCGTGAATACCTTAAATTATTCCGAAGAAATGGGGCGAAACATTCGATTTTGTATTTTTATGGATTTATAAGTGTTTCGTTTAAAAAGAGTATCAAATAACGAGGTTGTAATTTAATTGACTGTGAATTTATTTAATTCATACTCATTGACTGTGAATTTAATTTGTTGAACTTCTTTTTTTTTTATATAATTCACAAGCACAACTGACGAAGAACCACAATTATCATAATCAATATATAAGTGAGTCAATGTGTGTGTCGTGATGAGGTTATTATTATTATTGGGGAGAGCTTCCTTTTAACGTTTCTGGACGAATAACGATAAGACAAAAAATTAAAAAGGTATTTAACATTAATTACATCGTAAATAACCTTCTAGAAGCCTCAAGTTTTACTGATTTGTATGACTTTTATCACGTAGTGTTTAAATTATGATAAAAAAATATTATTGTAATTTGCTTCATATAAAAGTAGTCATTGAAGCTTTAAATTGTATTAAATAGTTAGAAAACTGAAATGTTCCAAATTGTAATAAAAAAAATTGAAAATTTTTGAAAAAAGCAACTACGGAGGTTTCTTGCCGGCTTCCTCCCCGTAGATAACATTCCGAACCGGTGGTAGATAAAAAAATACGATTTGAAAGCACTTACTTTAAGTCTATTTAAATAAAAATAAATTTAGAATTTGAATTTGATAATTGAGGCATCAAAAGCAAGCAATCAACTAACCCATTCAGTAAAGGACTTTCGTTCCGTGCCAAACTTATAGGGTCCAACCCTGACATTAAACTATTAAATCCGCCCAGAACTGCGACGGCATAGTTCCCATTTATTATTTATACAGATTCATCTTGTTATACCGTGCATAATTGATCCAGCTACTGCCCCGCACTTGCTCTTTTTACTTAGCTCGAGAGCCACACGAAATCTGACTTTGTGGCGTTGAGATAACGGATCCGTTAGGTTTCTGGCACGTCTGTGTCGCCGGCTAGACAAATAGGAAGCATTCGCAGAGAGATTGCCACAGAGCGACGGGAATCCTTCGAAAAAAGTACGCGTAGAACTAGCTGGAGGCCAACGAACCTTCATTGCTCCGTACGTGGAATTCGCAGTTTTATTAGGGACCAGTACTATGTATATAAGGATTAATATATGGTACTGCTAAAACTGGTTTTTCCCGTACTGACGTAATCGTTTGATTAACGTGACTTTACAGAAATTATTAAAACCGGTCAAGTGTGAGCCGAACTCACACATGATGGGTTCCATTCCACCTTGCAAGTTAAACATTATATACTTTTTAGATAATTTCATAAAAGAAATAGGAGCAAACCAAAAATGTCGGAAAAATCACGTTTCTTGAATGGGACCTTTAAATTTTTAATTTATTTAGGTTTTTAATATTTGTTGTTATAGCGGCAACAGAAATAGACATTCTCTGAAGACTTCAAGTTTCTAGCCGTTAAAATTAATTAGTTAATTAAATGTTAGTTGTTAAAATTTGCAAAAAAAAAACTGAAGAAGGACAATAGGCTGGTATGAAGGCTTTTATTTTGTAAAATATATACTATAATAATAAGAAACCACATCACGCCACATACATTGACTCAGCCCTGCGGTAAGTATCGTAAGAACTTGTGTCACAGGAACTAAGCAACGATATGGTATATACTACACAGATAAGAATGTAACATCCAAGACCGGTAAGCGAAACAATGCGTCATGCAAATGCCCCCGCCGAGATTGAAATGAATGAACAACAACAACAACTTAAAAAATTATAAAACAAAAGCATATTCTGCTTTCAAAAATTCATGTGTACATAATTATAATGAGTTTTATGAGTAATTAATTACAACTTAAATCACTAAAAATTATTGAATGTAAAAATAAACGCTAGTCGATGCAAAGTCGCACTCAGAAATTTTAAAGTTAGGTGCGAAATGAGGAGAAACTATTCGCCTTGCATTTAATTGTAGATTCAGGGCACCTGAGTCCATCTACAGTCTACACGAAGAGCGCTCTAATTAGTCAATTATGTCAGAGTCCTTAGTTAGGCTCAGGGTGAATCTCGGCTAGGCCCCTGATTAGCGGCCCCTTTACTAGGCCCCGGTCGATTTGTCCCTGCTCCGACCTCTAGAGCTTCACTAATGAATTTATAATCGAATAATAATTACTTATTTGCTTATTAATAGCTGTAGCCTATTAGGTAGTAGGTGTGCGTCTTCTCTTCAGGGACCTATTCAGAGTTTCATAATTGATTTTTATTACCCGACAATGGCGAAGCCAAAAGGATGGGTCATGTTTTTGGCAGTGTATGTATGCATGTATGTATGTATTTATGTTCCACCGTAGCGCATTAAGTACTGGACCGATTTTAATTAATGATGTATCAATAGATTTGTAATAATAGCCCGGGTGACATAGGCTATATAAATTTAATATGACGTAAAAAAAACAAAATTAAAAAATAAAACAGACAATCATGTCGTGTTTGCTATCAAAAGAAAGGTCTTGGCGAGCACATTACAAATATGTACGTATACCTAACGTATTGTTTAAGCCATAATAAAGTTTCAGTTTCAGAATCGGGAAACGGGCAAGTATTAAATAAAAAAATTAAAAACTATAACCCGACTACGTTAAAAAGGGGTCAAAAAAGGAAGAAACAAGAAAATAATTGAGATAGAAATTCATAGGTACAAAAATGGTCAAGATAGAGCCGTTGTCCTAACCTCAACCTAAAAATAAAAACTGTTAAAACACGTTGCTGACATGGTACATTGAAGCTGTCATGTAGAATGTACCCGGATAGTGGCGACAGATTCGCAACCTGTCACACTGGGAATCGACATAAACATGCGAAATACGGTGATTAACGCTCTCGAGGGATTAATTACGGCGCGAGTTTATGTGTATTTTAGTACCTACTTTTGCTATAGAGTTATCTAGAAATATCCTTGTTTTTTAGCTTTATTGCTAAACGCCTCGTAATAAAGAATTCTATTGTCCTTTGTGCACGATGGAAGTACTGGAACAATCAAGGGAGCGGAGTTCCGATATAAATCCTCAGTGGTAGGACATAAATCTTCATAAGGAAGTTTTTAAGAGGCTCCGGACCAAAACTGAGTCTCAAAAAAGACCGGGCTCAGTTTCAAAGTTTTTTCGTACCTAGCGGAGAAAACTGTCGTAAACATTATGTTAATTTTATTTTATTCGTTTTGTTTTTAAGCTGGACAAACTTAATGTACACACGGCCGTGGATAAAACTAGCCTGTTTGGACTTTGCACCGTTCTTGAGTCGTTCATTAAAAGGATTGATATTGCACTTATTATGTCGAGCTTAATATGTCTATACCTATATAATTTGGGGCACACCCGCCACTCTGTCCCACCACTGCAACTCCTGTTTATCAGGATCAACAGTGGCGTCCTTTGATCGAATAATCAACGAATAATGCAGCTGTGCATGACGCACAGGCTGTGCCCGGATACCCTACAGGCTGTCTTGGGACCCGCAACGAACTTAATCAGAAGAAATAGGAGGTAGTAAGAAAGCGGTTTCTAACTTCCCAGCATAGCGGTGACAGCAATTGAAATGGCCCACAGGCCAAAAAAACTAAAGGGGAGACAGTCAGGAGACGCCTGACCAAACACCACGGTATGCCACGAACATGGGATAAATTAAATACTAACCTAAATCTTACACCAGTAGTATCGGTGGCAAAACAATTTCAAGGCACGGATGTTTCCCTTCGTTTTCACAAGATCTTGGTAGTAAATAGGACTACACGTAGATACTTGAATCGAATTCAGCATGATCTACATAAACATAAAAATCGGTCAAGTGTGACTCGAACTCCTTCACCGAAGGTTCAATACAAACTTTTAGGTATGTAAATAGTTCGTTCAGTGCGAGAAACAAGTCTCGAAGATTATACGTTTATATTCCGATTATATTGTTTTTTTTAGACTTTTATTTTTATTTTTTCTTTTATTTGTATTTATGTGACAAACCTTTAGGTAAAATTTTATTATTCTAGGTTAGCAACGAGAAGTACTTTTATAGACGGAAAACCAGTCCAAATCACTAATCGACTGCTACGCTAGAGGTTCCGAGATATTTTTGTTATTTGCATGACGCATTGTTTCGCTTACCGGTCGCGGATGTTGTATTCTATCTATTTAGTTAATACCATATCGTTGCTTAGTTCCTGCGACACAAGTTCTTACGATACATTACTGCAGGGCTGAGTCAATGTGTGTGTCGTGATGTGATTATTATTATTATTATTAAATAAAGATAAATATACAAAATATCCATTGATCGCCTTTCATACATTTTTAATACAACGCCTTTTATGCTTATCCCGAACAATCACTCAGTAATCGAGCCTGTCATCTAACCGTCATGTTAGCGGAAATCACGATGTTTTTAAAAGTTAATCCTTTATTTTTGACATATAATTATTGTAATAGAAAATTTAGTTCATTTACTAAGCCAATAATATGGGTCAATCATTATACCAAACGCACCTAACACCTATAAGTTGATTCCCTTCAGAATATTAAAACAATTGGCAAAGACGAAGCATAATTGGCCATATCTTTTGTTTGCGATAACAAATATATATAATTTTTTTATTTATTAAGGCAAGCCAACAGTACATGCATCACAAGTATATAAATACATTTATTTTTCACAGGACATACACACATACCAATTAAAGGCAAGGCATCAACAATGACATAAACTAATCAAAAATCGAAACAGAAATTATTAAGAGAAATTACATATCAATAATAATACAATAAAAACAAATTAAGAGATATCAGTATCATCACTGAGATAAATTTAATTTATTTACGGAATATATATATATATATATATATATATATGTAGGATTGGATACCTAAATATTTAAATTTGATTTGAGCTTGATACCTTTCCGCGTTTCTAAGAAAAATTATCTTACCAGACGAAAAGACGGAAACACGGACAAAAAAGTGGCCCTAAAAGGGTCTTGTTACTCATACAAAAAGTCAAAACATATAATTTTTACTTTTCGTATGAATGGCGCAATGACCCAATACATTTTATAAACTTGCTTATACAAGCATTTATTTTAATACGTCAAGATCTTTGATAGCCTTTTTACTGTACTCACTTCAAGTCACTGCAGTTATCTGGCACTGACGAAAATGAATGTGAGTTGAGTAAACCGACGTTTTTGATTGACGGAAAAACAGCAACGAATTTCCCATTCATTTATGAATGAATGAATGGATGATTGAATGTTCTTTTCAAAGTCAAAGACAAAATGTTTTTTTATTCGAATATGCTTAAAATAAGCATTTTCAAATCGATTTTTTTCACTACTACCAGTTCCGAAAGAATCCGGCAAGAAAACTTCGTAGTTGCTTTTTTGAATATTCAAATAAAATATTTTCTACTAAAACTTACAACTTGTAGAACATAATAATTCTAGCTACACTCCCAACTGTCAATAAGATAAACCTGAGCTGCTAATTAAATAACTTCTATATATCTTTACTCTCTACATAATTTTGCCATTTGCCAAAACATGGGTACATTATTACTGTTTTAACGATAAAATCATTGGTCCTGTATGTTTTGCCAGAGTATAACGGCCCATTTTTATAGTCAAAGTAACATTAAACACTCAATAAATTCAACTGGAGACCAATTCTTATATAATATACTCCAAGTCTCAAGTCGATCCATATATTTGAAACCTCCTATTGAGAAATTTTGCTTAAAACATATTCTCTCCATCCATCACTTGCGCCAAATATATTTATTTGTCAAAATTAACTAAATCTTATTAAAAAACTTTTTCATTCTATCAAAGTTGCATCGTCAGAGTTTGCGAAACTTTTTACTTAGAGTAATCGAGGCTAAATTAATGCTAAAAAAAGAAATGTCAGAATGAACACAAAGCTAAAAGCCAGCTTTTAAATTAATTTAACTTTTCACTAGAAAAGAAGAATCTTGGAGCGGATTTAGTTATCAATTCTAATTAGATGCTATTTATTTAAGAGATGCTTTTATTAATGATATAGAGTGAAACTTAAGTGCTGGGCAAATGTGTCTACACAACCACATCTCGACACACACATCGACTCAGCCCTGCACTAAGTTATAATCTTGTATCGCAGGCACTAAGCAACGATATGAGACAAACTACATAGATAAGGATACTTCATCGGTACAAGATCGGTGGGCGAAATAATGCGTCTTGCAAATAAAACAAAGCCCCTATTGGGGTTTGAACCTGAAACCTCTAGCATAGCTGTCGGCTGTTTACATAACTTCACCACAGTGGTCGACCACCATCAAGCCATTTGTGATAATTTTTTTCATAGAAACAATGTGAAATTATGCTGCTATCACAAATAGCAACCTGCGAAATATAACAACTACGTTTTTCAACGATGTACGTGATGTGCCTGGTCGGTAACAAAAAGTAGCTTGTTTCCGACACAAGGCACATGTTTACGCAGCGCCTGTGTTATTTCCTACCCGATAAATGGTCCTACATAAACATTTATTTAGTTGGCTGTAAGCTTATCTATACGAAGGTTAACTTTTAGTTTTAAAGAATAAATCCACAGCTTAAAAAATATAGAATTACTTATGGTCAGAAGAAGTGGTAGCTCAGTTTGTTACGACTACCTTGGCTTACCGGCCGACCAGACCCGACAGGTCGAGGGTTCTAGTCTCGGGTTGCCGTACGATGTGGCTGCCATGTTCCTCATTGTGCCCGGAATCGGTGACAGTTTCGCCTTGACCTGTCACACTGGGACTCAACATGCGAAATGCGGTGTTTAACACGTATCCCTCTCGAGGGATTAATTACGAAGTGAGTTTATGTATATGCCCTTATGGTTGAATCTGACTGAGGATACATTTTAGTAATGTATCTTATATAATAATATTTAATAACTTTAAAAAAAAACTAATTGTTTCAGAGGTTTAACACTGTCTTGGTGTTGAAATATCGTTCGCAGTGAAAGATGTGAGATGTGACCGTCACGACACGTCACGTTACGGCACGGCTCGTCAGTATGTGTTCGTGGGTCGTGTCCGCGTTGATCATCCTCTTCGCGATGGGTGAGTGTCTGTTGTTTTTATTAATATTTTTAAGATTGAGCTATGATTGAGCTGTTCATGAATCAATCCCTTTTTTTGAACTTTTTTTAATACAGTCAAATTATGCCTAAGGCATTTTTTCCCCATTCAAATATTCAAAGTTCATAAAAAAAACAAAGAGATCTTTTACAGTGCCATATAATAAATAAAAGGTAAATAAATCCAGTTCGTACAAAAAAAATCGTTACATAAATAAACAATACAAACAATGCATAAACCGAAGTACACTCTGTAACATTCAATAAATCCTTTCCAGAAGATAAATCGTACAGCATAAAGCGTTCATAAAAATTGCTCCAATACATCGAATTTGAATAATTGAAACTGAACTTTATAGGTGGACATTAGAGTCGAAAGTCGTATGCGAAGCCATCAATCAGATCCTACAGGGTGATTCCAATTTGCATTTTAATTGACAAGGCTAGTGGGCAAAAATCTATGCGTTCGAAACCCCTTTGAGTGCAAAGAAGTGCGCTCAGAACAATGAACGGATGTAATTTTTCAAAAGTGGAATACAAAAAACATGGCCGGATAAAACGTTTTTCATAGTTTTGTTTGTACTGTTTGATTCATTGGTAATTATTGCAGCAAATCGCTCTATTCTAAGTAGGAACTAAAGTCTTAAATAACCACATCACGACACACTTTGACACAGCACTACAGTGAGATTAAAGAATCTTATGTTGCTTGTGCTAAGCAACGATATGGTACGGAAAAGAATACTACATCCAAGACCGGTAAGCGAAACAATGCATCTTTATTTAACTTTACTCCAATAGGAGGAGTTTTGTAGAATGAACTTGTTTTGTACAATTCGTCGTTGCTTGATTCGCCGATTCATGTGTCACGGAAATCTTGAATCTCACTTAATTGAATTTCGATGAATCGTGGTACAATTCTTTTTATTATAAGGTACTGGCATATCTTTCTAATATAAAGTTTTAGAGTCTTTGTAAGATCAAAAGTCTACGTGTTTCGGTTACTGGTTATCTTAGCTTGTCACCGAATCTTCTTTTATCTTAGTTTTCGTTGCGGAAAATGGTTTTCATATTGGAAGCCAGGTCTTTTGCTTCTCGTTTTTAACCCCCGACGCAAAAATACGAGAGTTATATGTTTAACGTGTCTGTCTGTGATATCATAACTCTCGAACGACTGAAGCGATTTCGATGTAGTTTTTTTATTTGAAAGGTGACTTTGTCGAGCGTGTTCTTAGCTATGTTTTTTCGACTTCTGTTCTCTCATTCAAAAGTTATGGCTAGTGAAAGTGAGGATGGACAATTGAATGAACGCAATTATGTGTATGGGGTATCAAATGAAACATTCCAATACAGTATGTTTAAAGTAAAACGAAAAGTTTTTTCAACGTTGAGGTCGATAATGTTTACATTATTTAAAAAAAAAAACAACCGTATGAAATTACAGTTCAATACAGTATTTTTAATTTATATCAGTCGAATCTGAAAGAGAGGTACAAAAATTAAAAATATTTAAATAAACACTTTTCGATTAATTTAAACGTTTTTTTTTTGGATATGTTTAAAACAATATTGACAGAACGAGTAAAGTTTCGCATTGAATTTTTATCGAGTGTTTTTTGAGTCTTGGTTTCATCATAAAACTTCCAGTTCAGTATGGGATATGTACACAGGAACATTTGTTGTGTTTTTTTTATATACAACATGTTTTTATAAAATATTGCTATTCTCAACTGTTTTGATCTGCATCACGAGCTAACAAGCAAGCAACTTGATGGAAAGTGATACCGCCGCCTGACATGAAACCTGGATGTCTGAAACGGCAATAGCACCGCCAATACGTTGCCCATGTAGAGGTAAAGATGGTATACATCTCGTGCCGGTAATTGCCCTGGCTCTCCAATCCTTCGAAATTTCACAGTACGAACTGTTTCACGGTAGAAATAGCAAGTAGGGAGGTACCAATCCAAATGACCTCGTACATAGATCTACCACCTGTAAGACTACTTAATTTTAAAGCCAGAATGAATGTTTCAAAACCAGCGAGACCAACATTTTTAATGATAAGGGCCACAGATATGTTGCAATCATGTGCGGGCCACAATAAAGAAACAGGGGGAGAGGGTTTGAACAGTTTCCTTGTCACAGAGTACTTGGGTTTTGATAAAATAGAATTGATAAGAAAAACACGATCTTGATGTATTCCAGTGAGAGTTATTGTTACTAAAATGAGTGTTTTTGAAAATTTTGTAAAGCACCTACTTTTGTGATTGCAAAAATCGAAAAACATAAATTTCCTTGCAAAGTTTTTCTAATTTCCGTGAAATTTAAAAAGGTTGATAAAGGTAATAAAGGTTGATGTTGAATATAACTGAGCTGAAACCATGAAAAAACTGAAAGAAAATTAATTTTATTAATAAACAAATGCAGTTCTGTTAATTAATGAAAGCGTCGATAAAGTTAATTCCGTGAACAAACTACGATAAAATATATTCACATTTAGTTAAGTCTGATGTTTTCACTGCCATTGTCAGTCATTGTTCGAACATGCAACACAAAAAAAACTGCAATTAATAGTTTAATTTAATTTTTAATACTTCATGGGCTAACAAGCTAACGGTTAACCTGATGGAAAGTGATAAAGCCACCTATTAACACGGCGATGCCCCTGATGTCTTGAAACACCAAGAAAAGCGTTGCCCGTGTAGAGGTGAAGATGTTTTGCTCTAGTACCGGTAATTACACTCTCTCCAATCCATCGAACCGAAACACAGTGAACTACTTCACGGGAGAAATAGAAAGGAGGATCCCACACGTAGAACTACCACTGTCGTAGCATGGTACTGGCAGCCAACATGGTGCTGGCCAGTAAGAAAAAAAGAAGAAGAGTAAAATTTAAAAAATATATAATGTAAAAATGATTGATTATCATAACGTAAATGTACAGAAACTATCCTGATTTTAAAAGGGAATTTTCTATCTTGCCACGACAACCACGTCCAGTTATTATAAGTCAAATGCAATTAAATCAGTTTGTTAAAGAAGGTTATTTTCAAAACTACCCACTGTTAAAAAAATAACCTATAAGTTCCCTAAAATCTATTTAAACAGTCTGAAAATTTAAACATTCGTTTTCTGAACCAAGAAATCGAAGTCAAAAGCAAAACTATAATTAATATATTTGTTTAATATGTAGCTTAGGATATATTAATACGAGTTTTGAGTCTAGTAACTCATTTTGTTACGTGCCTTAGTTAACCGATTGATTCAACCCGACAGCTCGAGGGTTCGAGTCTTAGGTTGCTGTTAGTTGTAGCTGCCATATTCCTCATTGTGCCTTGATAATGGCGACAGATCGCAACCTGTGAAATGCGATGAGTAAGATCTGTTACGAGTTCTGAGTCGCGCCTAGTTCAATGCGCTGAGGCGGACTCGATTTATAAGAATTTATAAGAATAGGTTTCTCCTAGGCAGGCATGATCCACCTTAGACCTCATCGCCGCTTAATATCAGGCGGGTTTTGGGTCAAATGCCTGGTCATGAATAAAAAAATAAAAAAAATATCACAGTTATGTTTCTTGATATATCGTTTTTCGTAGACTAATTGCCCACATTTGACATAAGTCATGTATTATTTGGGACTATAGTTGACAATGAAATCTAGAGGTTATAACATCTAGCTATGTTCAGCCAAGTACAAAACCAGCTCAAGATAACGTGATTCTTTTGCATGACTGGATATGTTTGCCCAGCACAGACACCTGATTCGATTGTTACTGAGCCAGTTTTCTGTTTTATATCTCTTTGTTTAAAATGATGATATGTGTGTTAATTAAATTCGTCAAATATAACATTATGGTCTTATTTTGCGTTTTAACAGTAAACCATAATTTTGACATGAAATTCATTGCATCCCCTATGTTTCATACAATTAAATAAAATGTCTTTGAAAGCCTTAGCAACTTAAAATCAATAATTATTAAAAATATTACGTATTGTACTTTGCTTCATATAAAGGTTCATGTAGCTTTATGTAAATGTTTGAAAACAGCAACTACGGAGGTTTCTTGTCGGCTTCTTCCCCGTAGATAGCATTCCGAACAGGTGGGAGATAAAAAATTACGATTTGAAAGCTCTTATTTTAAGTCAATTTAAATAAAAAACATTTTGAATTTATTTTTTGTCAACGTTTTAAACACTGTTAAATTACGTGCTAGTTTGAGCTTTTTGTTTAAATGTTATCTTCAATCAATTATGGCAGTTTATAAGTAGGCATTTAAAAGCCTTGTAAATTTTAAACAGATGTCAGTATTAATGTATTCTGAACAAAATTATTCAAAATGTTCCAGGCAATCGTTTAATAATTTATTGTTGTTGGAAATAAAGTTCCTTTTAGCGTATTTTTATACACACCTATAGGGTCAAAATGGGCGCTTTACGACGAATCTGATTAACTGCTGCTCGTGTCTAAATCGTGAAAATGTCAAAATTTGCAATTCACGTATTTGACACTTTTCCATTGCGATTCGTATAATGGTCCCTAAAAGGCGAATTGCTTTTACGTCAAATTTAAAAATAAACGCTTTCTAGAATACTTTTTACGGTCTTTTCACCTGATGCAAAGTGATCAGCGCCGCCTATTGACACGACGAAGCCCTATGAGAAGAAAATTTTGTACCTAACAAGCCGGTAATTACACTGCCCCCCTATCCTGCAAACTGGAACACAGCGAACTGCCTTACGAGTATTACGAACCCAGAGGATCTCGCATGTAGATCTGTTAAACAGGATGTATGGCGATTAAGAAAAATCTGGAAAAAAAATCCGGGCAAACAATTAATTTCCTATATTTCTTATGTTTGGTGAAAAGTTACAAGTTGTGATCATTCACCTGTCTAGATAGTAGCAAACAAAAATCGCAACATGCAAGACAGTTTATTTTTTGAGGGCTTGTATGCGTGATACCCACACAAGTAGACGTAGCGTCTTATTCAAATTCAAAATGTTTTTATTTAAATAGACATAAAATGAGTGCTTTCAAATCGTCATTTTTTTATCTACCACCGGTTCGGAATGCTATCTACGGGAAAGAAGCCGGCAAGAAACGGTAAGTGCTTATCTCTTACAAGTATGCCAAATGATACCAGCTTTTAAATATTTCCCATTCCCATTACGTAAGCAAAAATTTATTAATTGGTATTAAATTTGATATACATTTTTGATCATTTTTTTCTAATATTGTATTTGTGTAACTTGTTACTTATTTTACCTAGTTCAGATATATTTGTTTAAAAAATAGGATAATAGAATTACAGTCTAAATTTTGAAAATTTTGACGGCCTCGGTGGCGCTGTGGTGTAAGCAGCCGACTGCTACGCTAGAGGTTCTGAGTTCGAATCCCGGTGAGTTCGGGACTTTGTGTTATATGCAAGAAGAATTGTTTCGCTTTCCAGTCTTAGATGTACTATTCTGATCTATGTAATTTATACCATATCGTTGCTTAGTGCTTACGATACAAGATTATATCTTAGTGCAGGGCTGAATCAATGTGTGTGTCGTGATGTGGTGTGGTGGTGGTTATTTTGTTTAATATCCAAGGGATACTCACATATCGATTTGGAAATCAATCGGTCCATTATAAAAAATAAGGACCATTTTAAACAATGTTGACAAAAAATATTTAATGTTAACCTTGTTTTGCAGTGTCATATTTTCTTACCTTAAACCTAAATATTGTTTTACTATAAGTGGGGAAATTCTAATTTCTAGGGAGGACAACACTGTTAACATCCCGATAAATTTAAACTAAATTACACTTCGTATAATTAATTCTGTTCGTCATGTATTGTTATAAAAAGTGTTCTTGCCGATGATGATGTTATTTTTGCAGTAGTTTTCTAAAATCCTGCATACTTTTACCACAAAATACGTGTTTACACTTTAATCTCAATTTTGCTATTAACCGGGCGAAAAGAATATGTACTGTAACGGTTACATTACATTTTTTCTGACATTTTTACGTTCGACCTAGATAGATATCTAGACAGCATAAAACATAATCACACGCCGTAATTAACATCTCGAGAGGGGTAGGCAGAGGTGTCGAACACCGCATATTGCATGTTTGTGTTGAGCCCCAGTGTGACGGGTTGCGAATCTGTTGCGAACATCCGGGCACAGTTAGGACCATGGCAGCTACACCTTACCCCCGACAGAGACTCGAACCGGGTCGGGTCGTTGGGTTAACAAGGCTTGCAACGAACTGAGCAACCACGTCCTCCAAAAAAAAATTAAAAGTAATTTTAAATCATCTCTTTTCCTACTTTTTCAGCTCAAATTCAAGGTCGAAAACGTTCAGGATGAAGTTAATTAGCTTGAGTTATTTGTCGGGGGATGTTTTCTAACATTTTTATTAGCTGAAAGCGCAGTAACTACTTCACTTTGTTTGTTTTTAGACAACTTTGTCGTTGATTAAAATGAGACGTGTTTTGAACGTAAAGCGGTCGGAGACTACCTGACGCGCTACAAACTTTATCGCTTTCAAGTATTTATTTATTTATTAAACTGTGTCGTGACAACGCTTTTTGAAGAGAATATGCATTAAATTTAATTTGATTATTTCATCAATTACGTAGGAATAGTATATTTAGAGTTAAATATAATTGTACAATAAACCAGCGAGATATAACCATTTAAAGTTGTATGGCGCCCGTGTACTTTGACGTCATTGTACATATTGGGTCCCTTTGTCTTACCAACGACTTTTATTGTCATTGTAGATATAAACCAAGGAGATATAACCATTCAAAGTAAATATATCTATCTAGCTCTTCAGAACAACCTTTTTCTATGTAAGTTGTGTGGCGGCCGTGTACTTTGACGTCATTGTACATATTGTCTCTTTGTCTAACCAACGACTTTGAAACTATATAACTTAGTTAATCAGTCAGATATTTGAGGAAATCTTAACGGATTTGGTTGTTGATGTGGTATCGAATTATTAATTATTATTACTATCAACAAAAAACATATAAAATCAAGTCCGGATGGACTAAACGCTTCGATAGCTCCTTCATAATGCGTACTGCAAGGGTGTGGAATTCTTTGCCTGCCGATGTGTTCTCTGACCAATATAACTTGGACCTCTTTAAGGCAAGAGTGAATAGGTTTCTCCTAGGCAGGCATGATCCACCTTAGACCCCATCGCCGCTTAACATCAGGCGGGTTTGGGGTCAAATGCCTGCCTGGTCTTGAATAAAAAAAAGAAAAGTGGAATTTTAGTCTCTTATCAGAATTATTAAAATTTTAGCATCAAAATTGGGTGTCTAATACAAATTTTAAGGCTTAAGAACTATTTCTTTGTTTTATGTACAGTGTCAATCTGTACAATACTCTATTAAATAATGTACAATAATAATTAAGCTAAACAAGTAATTCATTAATAGAAATTGTTGCCATTATTATTTCACCGGCTAAACTTCACGTCAAATATTTGGCTTTTGAGATCTTAAGATGAAGCACTTTCAGCGATGCCTTCGTATTATGTTGCTTGTTACTATACAATCACTTAGGGTTGCCACTCATACATTTATGACGTTTTAGGGTCAGCTATGCTTGAATTCAAAAACTTCAAAATTCTATGGTTTCATGGTTTTATGTTTATTTACATTTTTAGTTCTATCGTATTCCTTTTTACGGCTATATTAAAAGGCTACATTGAAGGCTACATTACATAGAAGTAATTAGTATGAAATTAAGTGCTGCAGCATATGCAGTTGGAAAAATTTGAAGCTTGACTGATATTCCTACAACTAGATTAGTTTACTTTGCTTACTTTCATAGCGTGATATCACATGGATTATTGTTTTGGGGTAGTGCTGCTGACATAGAAACTATATTTGTTTTACAAAAAAGGGCGATAAGAGCCATTTATAATATGAAACCTCGTGAATCTTTGCGGGAAATACCGTTGCCATCCCTATATATATTTGATAATGTAATGTATGTCAGGAAACACATTAACAAGTTTGAAAGGCTTGGCCACGGTTTAAATACAAGAAAAAATTATAAATAACTTATAACAAAACTAAGACTAGCAAAGACAAGTAAATCATTTATCGGAAATTGTATTACATTCTATAATAAAATACCACGGTATATTACAGATATGTCAGACACAAAATTTAAGATACACGTTAAAGATATTCTAATAAAAAAGTTTATTATAAAATTTGCTCAAAATATTACAGGATAAAAATAAACAAAGATGACGTCTGTGGCGCAGTGGTGTAAACAGACAGCTGATACGCTGGAGGTTCCGGGTTAGAAACCCGACGATGGCGACACTGTGTTTTTTGCAAGACGCATTGTTTCGCTTACCGGTCTTGGATGTTGAATTCTTATCTATGTAGTTTATACCATATCGTTGCTAAGCACATGAGAGTCTTGCGACACGAGATTCTTCAATCTTACTGTATGGCTGAGTCAATGTGTGTGTCCTGATTATTATTATTATTATTAAAGGGAGGTGGCTCGTTTTTAATATTGTTCAGTCAAATAGCGTTACCGTTAACATCAATACAACTTTTTTATAAAGAAAGAAAAAAAAGATCAGCATCAATTGAAAAAGTTTTATTGTTAATTTTAAATATTAACGCAGTCGCAGCCCTGCAAAAATACCTTAATTTTGAATTAACCTACCTATTAAAACATGGTCTTATAACAAAAGAATGTAATTATGGAGGCACTTAGCTGATAATTGAAGACGAATAATGGTTGCTAATTAATCTTTGCACGTTGTTAATTAATCTTAATTCCATTAAACGTTTGCGGGGAGGTGAGAGGAAAAAATTTAATGACATCTAATGGATTGGACTGCTTGGAGTTTTTGTCGCTTTTTAAGGTAAGGTGGTAAAGGCTTGCCTGATGGTGAACTGGTGGTAACTGCTCACCACCAGGCGGGCCAAAGTTATGTTTGCTGCAACAGTAGATTATATGCATATGCTGCTGTCTTTGGAGACATGTCTCCCTTGTGTTATTTACATGTTTTAAAACAAGCAGACGGTTCATCTGTTAGTGATCCTATTAACACGTCGATGTACCTGATGTCGTGGAACGCCAAGAGCACCACCAATGCGTTGCCCATGTAGCGGTAAAGATGTTATACAACTCGTGTCGGTTATCACTGGCAGTCTGATGGCTGACTGTGGTACCAACCCAGACGATCTCACACATAGATCTACCACCTGATTTAAAACTGGAATACCCATCTTTCTTAGACGTAACTTGTAGACGATTTCGTCACCGAAACCATTCCTTAACTGATATCATCCTGTCTTGGATGTTGTATTCTATCTATGTAGTTTATACCATATCGTTGCTTAATTTCTTCTTACGATACTTACTGCAGGGCGGAGTCAATGTGTGTGTCGTGATGTGGTTATTAGTATTATTATCATATATCTGACGACGTGAAGGATTTCTGAGTGATGGAGTCATCATTCGGTGGTTCAGGATCCATCATAAGAATAGACATAAACATAAAAAAGTAAGTAAAAACTTTATTCACAAAAAAGTAACATATTAATCCTTAAGCTTAATAATTACGTTATTAAAAACAACAGGTATTAATTTAAGACATGACATTAAAATATAATGCTACCATGAAAAGGTATGCAGCTCAGCATCATGTCAGTGCCAGCAACGAGGACTGACGCTGGTCTTCCGTTACACCCCGTACAAACATTTACATCTTAAACAGGTGAACGAAATCCACAAAAAATAATTGAAAGGACAAAATACAACAAAAGGTAATAATTATCTTTAGTAATATCAGGACAAAACAAATAAAAAAATATAATAAATGCGAATATTTTGTGTATATTTTAAATTATAAAAGCATCAAAAACGAGAATTGAAAAAATAATGTCAATCCCACCAAAAACATTCTGTAAAAACTAGCCAAGTCTCGCTGGAGCTGCTTGTTTATCTAAGTAATGCAATCTAGACAAAGTCATGCGAAGTCTAAGGTTCCTTACTGCGATTTCTTTATTATCATAGTGAGACTTGTGACCGATATAACTATCAGAATAGACACATTACACATGCACAAATACAAAAACACATAGCTGCAGCACTCAGCATGCAGGCTGTCTTCGTCATCCGGGACAGAACTGCTTATTCATCATGATTACATAAACATCATTGAGTCCCTTTCGGAACTTAGAATTTTTTTGATTTTTAGTTGTACCGAAGGAACTACAAATTTAATCTTAACTGTAATTATTTATATTTGACACGCTTCAGTAAAGCGTCAACTCTCCGAACCATGACGGCCACCGTGGTGAGCCGCTGCACATAGATGTCTGTTTCGTGATGTTTCTGATTCGAGTCCTGGCTCTTGAAGGTGTGATGAACACAAGTATTTTCTCTAAGATCGTGGATGTCTTCTTTCTACTAAAGTATGTGTCACTATCATTACAAAGTATAAAACAAAGTCGCTTCCCGCTGTCTGTCCCTATGTATGCTTAGATCTTTAAAACCACGCAACGGATTTTGATGTGTATTTTTTAATAGAGTGATTCAAGCGGGTAAAGAGCGGGTCGCTTATTTATCTGCATTGTACGAGTCAACTTTAGTGAACTGTCCCGAGATATTATTATTATAACTATCCATTAAGGATGAAGTTTCCATTTCAACTCCAAGGAATTGATTTACTATGTAAGTTTTGATTTAAACGGTAACACGAAATATCCAAGACATATTTATAAACTGATCCTGACCTTCACATTTGCGAGATTTTGTTGGTTTTTATTGCATCACAACAGGAAGTTTAAAAAAAATATATAAGTGATACTTATCCCTGCCCTGCACCAAGATATAATCTATACTAGATCTATACTAGATTATATCTTGGTGCAGGCATTAAGCAACAATACGGTTTTAGTCAGACTCAGTCCTGCAGTAAGTATCGTTAGAACTTGTGTCACAGGAACTAAGCAACGATATGGTATATACTACATATATAAGAATACACCATGCAAGACCGGTAAGCGAAACAATGCGTCTTGCAAATAACACAAAGTTCCGACCCTAAACGTCTAGTGAAAAAGGTCGTAAATGATCTTTCAACTGATGCTTTTTGAGCAATTGTCAGTGATTAGCTCTGTTGACTACTTACCGTCATTAAAGTGGTAGGCTGTTCTGCCACCAGTTGCAATATTAAAATAAATGGTCACTGAAAATCGAATAACGTACTTATTTAATGTAGAATTTGGTAGCTCAGTTTTGTTACGTACCTCGGGTAACCGACCGACCCGACTCGACAGGTCGATGGTTCGAGTTTTGGGTTGCCGTACGTTGTAGCTGGCATTTTACTCATTGTGCCCGGATATTGGTAATAGATTCGCAACCCGTCACACTGGGACTGGGAAACATGCGAAATGAGGTGCCTACCCCTCTCACGAGATTCATTACGGGTATGAGAATATGTTAGGTTTCGCGGTTTTTTTGTAAATGTTTTTACGGCTTTGGATAAGAGTCCTTTTGAGTCTTATCGTTATAAATCATTCTGGAAGATGATAAAAGAGATGAAGATGATAAGATGAACAATGAGAATGATGAATCTGCCTACAGTCACATGGTAGTATGGTTACTGTAGGCTCTAAGGAGTTACTTGCGAGATGACGAAAAGAAGGTTAAAAGTAAAATCAAAGTGTACTTGAATTTTTTGCCAATTATTGTGTTGAAACAATAAATTTGAAATCTTATTCCCACCAAACGAGGCGCGATTTTTCCAATATATTCCGTGACACATCACACGTGAAATTAATCGCAAAAAAAATATCTCCCATCCTCCCCCCTATTATATTTCAAAGCTTCTTAAACACCTGAGCCCCTCCTACATAACACCTCCTTATTTTCACGTAATGAGCTACCAAACACTTTCATTAAGCGCTTGGCATCGAAGGCCGAACGAAGTTGTCTCTTTCCCTTGTTTAAATGCTAATTCGTTCAAGTAACACGTTACCATGCATATGGAATTTAAACCTTAAATACACATGAAGAAGGTGCAAGATTGAACGGAAATATTGTTGTTGTTGTTCAGCAGCGGGGAGTCGTTCTATTAGGTTTTTGTTTCCAGTTTAATGCAGATGTTATGGTGATGAATGTGGATTCCTTATAATATTTCATGAATTTTAAAACTTGGTAATTCCCTGAGAGCTGGAGATTTACGTGTGTTTGGATTAGCGAGTTATTTTGCTGTTTTGCATGTGTACTGGGAAAAATGCACCTGGCTTAATCTTGTGTGTGTCGTGATGTGGTTTATTATTACTATTATTATTATTATTACATGTGATAGATACATGTGCTTGTCTGGTTTGGTACCTCCCTCCATTCTATTTACTTCGTGAAGCAGTTCACTGTGTTTCAGTTCGAAGGATTAAAGAGCAAGTGTAATTTTAATTTAATTAATTAATTAATTTAATAAATCCACAGGACACACATCAAACACAGAAAATAACTTATAATTAAAAGCCTAAGGTAAATATGTAAGTCCCAATTAAGGACGTATATACAGCATTTACAAAATTATTAGCTACATAATTGAATTAATTGAGTATATAAAATACCGGTAATAGTAATTACCGGCACAAGACGAATAACATATTTACCTCTACATGGGCAACGCGTTGGCGGTGCTGTTTGCGTTCCAGACATCAAGGGCATCGTTGAGTCTATAGGCGGTATCACTTTCCACAAGGTGATATAAAAAATACTATGTTATCAAAAACACGAAATTTTAAATCTACAAAGTATTCCACACTCCATAAAAATAAACTGCTGCGTGTGCAGATACTTGTGCTAGTTGTTAATCAAATGAAAATCAATTGGGAGCTAAAAAAACGACAGGTGAATCGTATTTGTTGCACGTTTGATTGCGTCACGTCCCAGTTGCAGGTAGTTAAATAAACCCGATGTTTATGTGTGTTAACCGTGCATGGAACATTTGATTTAGGAAAATTTTATGTTGAAATGTTTCCAGTAACTTTGCTCCGTTCGAACGGGTGCTATGTTTTCAATTTCAGATTATTTTATGTCAAAAATTACGAAAATGTCAAATGAGTATTCGAGTCTCGGGTTGCCGTACACTGCAGCTGCCAAGTTCCACATTGTGCCCAAAAAGTGGCGACAGATTCGCAACCTGTCACACTGGAACTCAACACAGACCCGGTTAACACTCTTTCTACCCGGGGGATTAATTACAGCCTGAGTTTATTTGTGTAAAATGTTTTAAGTCGTACTCACCAGGCAACAATTGATGTCAGACATATGATTAACTTGTTGCGATACTTGTCGCGCTTCAAATGTCGCCTATGGATACGAGGTTTAACAAAGCATACGTCATGTTGGCACGTCGCGCGTTGTTGTGCAATGTTGTCTCGTGTTGCGCGTCAATTGTTGCCTAGTGGGTTGCGAGTAGAAGTTGAAGGTCGTGTCTGCGATGCCCTCACCCGAAGCTGAACCCTCACCAAGGAAAGATCAAATTAATTGCACGCGGCCTTGAATGAACCGCAACCAGGTTAACGCAGTAAACTACAAAAAATACAACAACAATAAAAGTGCTATCTCATACTCAAACAAGAATCCTATAAGAACAAGAAGAATCAGCGAGTTCAGATAGAAACTTACAATTATAAAGTGGGAGCAGGCTTAGAACGGTCTGGAAACCACCAGTAGGTCAAATATTGGCCAGATATGACGCCAAAAAAGGACCAACACACTTGCGCAGCCGGCTTTTGTTCGCTCCGCCGGACGCCATAGAGGGACGTAACGAAGGTTTTAATTACCAAGCGGCAAAGAGCGTCGCGACATACAGCCAATGTATTTAAATAATAGCCTAAGTAGACTTAAAATCATTCATTATTAAAAATATTGTAATTTGCTGTATTCATAGTAGCATTAAATTGAATGAAATAGTTTGAAAACTTAAATGTTCCTAATTGTAACAAAAACTATTGTAAATTTTTGAAAAAAGCAACTACGGAGGTTTCTTGCCGGCTTCTCCCCCGTAGATAGCATTCCGAACCGGTGGTAGATAAAAAAAATACGATTTGAAAGCACTTATTTTAAGTCTATTTAAATAAAAAACATTTTGAATTTGAATCAAAAAGACACACTAGACTGAAAATAATTCAATAAAAGCCACAAAATATATATATAACAACATACTGAAGCCAACTGATTCTATTGTGATATCAGTAAACATACTGCATGTGACATCTTTGTCGTATAAAACTGACTTCTCTTTTGTTTTGGATAAGCCTGCAGTTCTAAAAGCAGCGAGTAAAAAGTAGTTGAAATATTCAGCGTCTTTCAAACGGAAATTCTTAAGTGCTGACGATGAAAGGTTCTTATAAAACCAAGTTTGAAAGAGTAAATATATTGCAGTAAGTCGAATATTTTTACACTGTTTTATATACGATTTTTGAGCCCTTTTATTATTGTAAAATGTCAAAGTAAAAGTCAAAATGTTTTCATTCGATTATACTTAAAATCGTCATATTTTTTTACTACCACCGGTTCGGAATGTTATTTCTATGGGGAAGAATTCGGCAAGAAGTTCCGTAGCTGCTTATTTCAAAATTCAAATACAATAATTTTCGATTACAACTTATAATTTGAAAAACATAATAATTCTACTTTTCTAATTATTAAATATAAAACAATGTGCTGGATAAACAAAAAAAAAAGTTGACTCATAACAAACAAATAATAGACAAGAAACTTCAAAAATTTATGCGTGGTTATGCATAAAAATATACGGGTCTATATGAGAAACATCGTTTTTGTTTTTTCTGCTATCGACTTCAATCAATTAAATACTACAAAACTACATTTTTCTGTGGATTCCTTTGATTAAATACATTAGCGCATTACGTAAATGCTCTGTCGCGTTAAGCTAGCTGAAATTACAACCTGAACCTTATTCTATAAACAGTAAGTAAGAAATTGGAATGGCCCGGGGCAGCAAACAGAATAGTCAGAACGAAGATATGATTGCCGCCTCCAGGGCACCAGATAAGTGACGGGAACATTAAACTTTGACTCGGCATCATCTTCGAACATCATGCTGTTTGTTATTGTTTGATGTTCAATTCTGGATCTCTTGACTTTACGGCTCCTTTGATAAATGAAATCAATGATGAGTTATTTTCGTCTGCTCGCCATATTGTTGAAACAAATGGAAAAATTAAGTATAGTTGTTATGATTCAGTTTCTATTGTACCTTTAATAGTGCGATATTTTTTTACTGGTAGTTTTTAGGGATAGGCACAGGTGATAATCGCTGCATTTCAGATGTTTCTTTTGACTCCTTGTATGGCAGGTTGTGAATCTGTCGCCACTATCCGGGTACAGCGAGGAACATGGCAGCTACAATGTACAACAAACCGAGACTCGAACCCTCGACCTGTCGGGTAGGGTCGGTCGGTCGTTCAACTAAGGCACTTAACTGGGCTACCATGCCCTTAAGATATCACGTCCAAATTCTTATTTAGATATTTCTTTAACTGCAAGCAAATTGTTTCACCTTTCTTTTCTCTAATCCTCTGTAACATTTTTGTGGGTAAATAATATGCAGTACTATTTTCTTAAGCATTTGTTAATATGTCACAATAGCCGATTCAAAAAGTTGAAATTATGCTGGATTGTAACAAATATCCGAGTTGTGACAAGCAAATTAGTCAACAAACGAAAACAAGTTGAAAAATGTAGTCCAAATACTGAATAAAACATGTTAAATGCGTACGTATCCGAATGAAAAACAACAATAAAATTGATTTATAGATTTATGAGTCCGTTCTGTTTGTCCCCAAATTTTCGTTCCGAAACAAACGAGGCTTAGGTTTATTTTTTCCGTTCAGAATTATTTAAACTTCCGAACATTTGCTACCTTTTTATACATTATACTTTTTTTGCAGATGCCCATTTGTATATTACAATACAAAATTTTATCAACAATATTCCGAAAAGACAAAATCTTTAAAAGAAATGTTTGCTTAAATATACATATATGTAATGACTGTGTGATGAACATGGATAAAGTTATCTGTGATGGGTACAATTGTAAAAAAAAAATAGTTTCTATATTTATCATTAATCATTTTGAATTTCACTATTAGATTGTCATAAATTTTAATTTATTTGCTAAACTGTTTTGTTTTAATTATATTATATAAATTAAGTTTTTACTCATGGCCAAAGATGTGCATACTTGTAATTTGCATTCATAAAATGTACTAACCGATTTTCAATGACGCTAAAACTATAAGAATGTTATGTTATGCTGTTAGTATGCCGAATTAATAAATAATAAATAAAAGCCTACCACATATTTAATAAAAAAAAAGCTTTTTCATACTTTATTAAATTCTGTTTGTGAAACTTTAGTAAATCATAATAAATATGTGTGTGTTTGTTAGACCACATGTATTAACAAACAGCATATTTATGGCTGTGGAAGTCACCTATTCATATAACTAATCCAATGTTGTCCAAGTGTTTGTTATCCCAAATCAATTAATCCATTTTTATTCCATCAAAATTGTTTTTTTATTTTCTTTCAAAGTCAAAGTTAAAATGTTTTTTATTCAAATAGACTTAAATAAGCACTTGCAAATCGTATTTTTTTTTTTAATTACCAACGGTTCGTAATGTTATTTCCACGGGGAAGAATCCGGCAAGAAACCTCCGTAGTTGCTTTTTTCAATATTCAAATACAATATATTCTATTACAAATTTTTACAACAAATTTTCAACATAATAATTCTAGCTACACTCCAACTGTCAATAAGATAAACCCTTTACAAACATATATATATATTTCTACCCTTAAATAGGTTTGATTAAAATGCTTTGTAAGTCCCGGTTCTTAGTAAACTCACAGAATATTGAAAGTTGCAGCTTTGTATGAATAATTAAATTTCTTCGACTTTGTAACTGTGAACTAACTTCATGCGACAAGATCCCGGTATATTGACCTTTTGTAAGAATTCAGCTGATTTGTATAAGCTTTACAAAATAAAAAAGTGTGTGTTTGTATAAACTCGTCAATTATATTAAGGTGTAATATATTTTGCACACTTCTACTAAAGCATTTCAAGTTTGCAAAAGTTATGTTACTGTAAAAAATGCATAGTTTATTACTTAGGTGGCTTAATTTGAGAATTATTATATTTTGATATTCTATAGTTAGTCCTTACTGACTATTACATCAGAGCTCAACTAAGCATAGACAGCTGAAATTTGTAATAAAGAATGACTTTATAATGAAAGCTAAGAATGATTATTGGAAATCCATCCTCTGAGTGGGAAAAATAAGAAATAAAACTTTAAATGAATATTTTTTATGTCAAACTGAGATAGTCTTGTCTACTGTCTCTGTTTGTGTGTGTATGTTTAGTTAAAACACCTTAAAATTAATTAAAAATAATAAATTATGAAACTAAACATTAGTAACCCATCCTACCGTCTCTGTTTGTTTGTGTGTGTGTGTGTGTGTGTTTGTATATGAGTGTGTGTGTTTACTTAAAACACCTTAAAATTGTGACAAACAATAAATTATGAAAATAAAACCCCATCGTTTTGTTTAAAAGCCCACTGAAGAATCAAAATAAATAAGTTAAAACGTTCCCGACCCGCCGAGAGGAACTGTGAAAATTCTATAAAACAGGGAACACTCTAAGGGGTGTTAAATTTGTCTGAAAATTAGATAATACAGCTACACGACGTGCATGGGGCGTGGCGTGACTTGGTACAGCGCTCGGCAACCGGTGGTTTCTGCTTTTACTTTAAAATTAAAAATGCAAGAAAAAATTGGTAAGCACAGAGTTAATGAAGCGATTATTTATTATGAAATATGGAGTTATAAATAATTATTGTATTAAATGAGTGGATTGTCTTGTAATAACAATACCGTCTATATTGCTTTATTTTGTAACCACTCAATATAATACTTACTTGTATTCCTAATCATATAAAAGTTTAACATGCTTTGTTAAAAAGCAAAGCAAAATAATAGCAGAGTTTTTTTTGTGTATTTATTTTCTTAGAGACAAACTTCGGTAAAAATGTTGTCGAGCTCTGTTGTAGAGTCTAGAACAAAGCTCTTTCTCTAGTAGAGTCGGTAGTAACACACTCTATGAGAACTTCAAGCTCTAATAAACGCTGCATTAAGATTTTATCTTTGTGAGAAAATTACGAGTGAGTTTTTCATTTGTTGTCAACTTTAGTTGCTTTTTCAGGCAGGGCTTTGTATTTTCATAATTACTTACTTTTTATTCACTTGCATGAATACACTTTGTTTTAAACTTGTCAGTTATGTTAGAAAACTCGTTTTAACATTATGACATCAGTTCGTTAAGAATAAATCACATCACATTGACTCAGCCCTGCACTAAGATATAATCTTGTATTGCAGGCACTAAGCAACGATATGGTATAAACTACATAGATAATGATAATAATAATAACCACATCACGACACACACATTGACTCAGCCCTGCAGTAAGTATCGTAAGAACTTGTATCGCAGGCACTAAGCAACGATATGGTATATACTACGTAGATAATAACTACATCCAAGACCGGCAAGCGAAAACAATGCGTCTTGCAAATAACACAAAGTCCCGCCCCCGCCGGGATTCGAACCCGGAACCACTAGCGTAGCAGTCGGCTGTTTACGCCACTGCGCCACTGAGGTCGTCAAATAGATAAGAATACTACACCCAAGAACGGTAAGCGAAACAATGCGTCTTGTAAATAACACAAATATCCTCCCCCGCTCGTTTCGAATACGGAACCTCTAGCGAAGGTATCGGCAAGTAAAATTCTTGGAGCGTAGAAAAATATATTTAAATCCGGTACATTCTTATTAATGTGTGAATAAAAGTGAGGAATACAAACGAGACATTTTAAACGTTTAAACTGGGACAATTCAGGAATATTTGCACGACCTCCCTCAGCGCCGGGAGACAGTGTAACTTGAGATTCTTCTCGCAATAAAACTCCACAGTGAACCGTTCCTTACATTCCCGGACTTTATGTCAAAACTTTCCTAATTTTATGCCAAAACAAAACGACACTTTTAACGTCTCATTCCGAGATTCAACTCGAATTGTTTTCGTGATTTTCTCTACTGGGCTTTGTAATTTGTTTTTTTTTACTTTCAATGTTTTTTCCTGCCGTTGCCAAAAGTTGACAAAAGTCATTAAAATCTAAGATAAATAATAAACCATATCACGACACACACAAGTGAGTCAATACTCAGCCCTGCAGTATCGTAAGAACTTGTGTCGCAGGTGCTAAACAACGATATGGTATATACTAAATAAATAAGAATACAACATCCATGACCGGTAAGCGAAACAATGCGTCTTGCCAATAACACAAAGTTCCGCCCCCGCCGGATTCAAACCCAGAACCCCTAGCGTAGCTGTCGATTGTTTACACCACAGTGGTCGTCGTGATTTTATGATAGTAAAGTACACCTACATAAGGTCAAAACTAAAAAAAATTACCACATAATAACGATATCACGACACACACATTGACTCAGCCCTGCACTAAGATTATAGAATCTTGTGTCGCTAATCTAAGCCACGTTGTCCAGTTATCTTTATAAAGGATGTTTAATCGTCAAAAATTTAACCAAAAATCTAAATAAGTATTAACTTAAAAATGACTCGACCACCGGTTCGTAAAATTTTCAGGGAAGAAACCCCAGACTCTGTAATTGTTATGTCTTCTTTATGAAACACAACATCTTACAGTCTAGGGTAAGAGAGTATTATACAGCCCATGTTCAACGTCGGATCATGAATTTGCCCATCACATCTTGTGGGAGTGTAGCCTCTGGCATGACGAACGGTCAGTCATGTTAAATTCGATTCAGGTTTCTGCATGTAGTCCTATTTATTACCTAGATTTTGTGAATACGAAGGGAAACTTCCGTGCCTTTTAAAAGTTTTGTCACCAATATTACTGGTGTAAGATTTAGGTTAGTATCTTATTAATCCCCTGTTAGTTAGTGGCATTCCGTGGTGTTTTTGACGGTCATTTCAATGGCTGTCTCCGCTTTGCTGGGAGGGAAGTCTGAAACCGCTTTCTTACTACCTCCTATTTCTTCTGATTAAGTTCGTTGCGGGTCCCGGTAGGGTGTCCGGGCACAGCCTGTGCGTCATTGCACAGCTGCATTATTCGTTGATTATTTGATCAAAGGACGCCACTATTGATCCTGGTGAACAGAAGTTGCAGTGGTGTGCCACAGTGGCGGGTGTGAAAATACAGCCCATGGCATAACGTTCCAATAGGGATTAAATATTCAATATAAGCTAATTGATTTGAACCACATACCAGCCAGTAACATACATGCTACTCACATGTAAAGAGTATTCATTGTTTTTAGGGTTTCGTAACCAAAGGGTAAAAAACGGGACTCTGTTCTAAGCCGCCGCTGTCCGTCTGTCAGTCGGTCAACGGGATATATCTCATGAACTGTAACTGATTGAAATTTACAGAGAATGTTTATTCTATTATCGTTGGTTCAATTAATACTAAAACATAAAGAAATTAAACATTAATGGAGGCTCCCGTAAAAGAAACGTGATTCATTTCGCTTTGCTTGTTCTTGTTTCTTTAACGAAACCCTTTTATTATCGGAAAACAAGACGTACGCTGAAGTTGCATCCTTTTGTGGTAGATATTCCGACCATCCGGACTAAACGGTTCAATAGCTCCTTCATAATGCGTACTGCAAGGGTGACCAAAGTATGAAGGAAAGGGAAGGGAAGTATGGAGGGTGGAATTATTTGCCTGCCGATCTGTTCCCTGACCAATATAACTTGGGCCTCTTGAAGGCAAGAGTGAATAGGTTTCTCTAAGGCAGGCATGATCCACCTTAGACCTCATTGCCGCACAACATCAGGCGGGCTTGGGGTCAAATGCCTGCCTGGTCATGAATAAAAAAAGAAATCATCTTCGTACAAATTTCATCAAGAATTTTGTACGATGATACATAACTTTTCGTGTTTGATTTCAACTTACACTTGGTCGATTTTGTACATACTTGTTTATTATTATTTATATTGTTATTTCGTTCTGGTATTTTGAGTTGGTTGTGTTTATTATTACTGGATTTGTACCCGTTGTAATAATAATTTATAATAAAAATTAAACAGTAATAATAAGTTAAGGCGTACTGGTTAAATATAAAATTTTGTTACCATCCAAAAATTTTAATCAATTTTAATTACAAGTCACAAGTAAAATTAATTAAAACTGAAGTATCTTACGACCTTTAAAAGTAGGAATAGATTCCCAAATTTTTAGTAAAAATAATGATTTATAAACATTTTAAGTCAACAAATTTTCCACAGTTCGTTATTCAAACAGAAAAAATGAGTCAGTAGCAAGATGTTTACTTCTTTATATTTTTTTCTATAAGACTTCTCCAAGGAGGGAGGAGTTGGAAATTTTATGATATTAATAAAGTAGCGTTTCTATAACATCCCTAAACAAACTTCGAACCTAGAACGTCTCATCTATTCAAAATATTACACAATAAAAAGAAAGTTTAAAATTAAAACTTAAAAGAAAGTATGAAACAAGAAAATTTTCTCGTTGTAATTTTTTAAGTAAACTATGAAATAAGCCGTTGTCATATGCCTACTATACTCATTTACAACTTGGAACTTCAAACATATTCACTTGTATTATTTTGTTAGGTTAGGTTTGGTATAGGCATATGACTTTTTCTCGTATAGAGGGCGTCCTTCTCAATTTATTATTACACCATATAGCCTATAACCAGCGGACAATCATGACACATCCAACGATACCTCATTTGTCAAATTATGGTAAGTAGTTTAGAAGGTATGAGGGAATAGATTAACACACGTACATACATACATATCAGTCAAAACCCTCCTTTTTGCTTCATCGCAGTCAGGTAATAATTAGCCAAATTAGTCCAGTCATACATTTTATACGTATTTAAACAGATAATTGCTTAAATGACTCAATTACTAGAATAACAACCTTCATAATCTTATGTAGCTAGGAACTCCTTGCTTCAATCTCAACAGCAGATGTCAAAGGGAATATCTTTTGAAATGCAAATGTGGTACAATGATTCTATTTCACGAAGACCGTTCAGATATAGTGGTGACTAGACGTATACATGCACATTACTCTGGTGTGCGTGATGCCTTTACTGAGTGAACTCGAGATCACGCACACTGAAACACTATGCATGTACATGCCTGACGTAACTATCAACAACCATAATGAAACGGGCTTTATCAGATGGAATCACCGTATTATCCCAGTCTCTCTGACAGTCAGTAATTGCATTATATCTGCTGCGCTTTGCTCTAATTCAACCAACCTCTGATGTTAGATGCCTGCTAATTTGATATCGGTTTATGGTAAGCTAGCTGTATTCTATATAAATAAACCATCACATCACGACATGCACATTGACTGAGCCCTGCAGTAAGTATCGCAAGAACTTGTGTCATAGGAACATATACAGCATATTGTATAATCTACATAGATAAGAATATTACATCTAAAATCGGTAAGCGAAACAATGCGTTTTGAAAATAACACAATGTTCTGCCCCCGCCGGGATTCGAACCTAGAACCTCTAGCGTAGCAGGCTGTTTAAAGAAATAGAGCAGTTTTGGTAGGTTCGGTATTGTGAACTGAATGGCATAACCGTTGCTTTTGATCCACTTAAATCCCATGGTTTTTGCTTCAGTCCGGCCCTTTTAATACCTACCTTTTATACCCGGGGCATATATATTTTTAACTGACTGTGATTTTGTCTTATAATTAATCTAATCAGAATTCAATTAAACATGAAATTTTTGTGGGTTCGGTTTCATTGCAGCCGCATTCTGTAAAATATTTATTTTCATTTTATTATAATACGTTTGGTTAAGGTAGGTTTTTATGTATTTCTTTAACGGCATTGGTTTAAGTACCATACTGCCTAATCATTAGTAATTATAATTTCTTCATTCTTGAATTTGATGAGATGATAAATGAGATGAAGATGAAAAGATAAACAATGGAAATGATGAATCTCCCTACAGTAATATGCTAGTACGGTTACTGTAGGCTCTAAGGAGTTACTTGGGAGATGACGAAAACCGCAGCCAAACCGTCGTATTTCACTTTCTCCACACTTGTACAGTACTACAGATATTTACTGGTTAAAACACTAGCATTTTACACATTAAATTCTGCTGATATATAAGAAAAGATAATAAAATAAGAAAATTACAACTGACAGTTCCCGTTCCTGCCAAGTAACTCAAGACCCGACCTGACAAGTCGAGGGTGCCGCAAGTTGTATCTGCTATGTTTCTCATTGTGCCCGGATAGTGGCGGCAGATTTTTTTTCATTTATTTAGGCTTACCAACTAAGATTATACTTTAGCACAGTTTAGCTATTGGTGTAATAAAATAATAAATATGTATAAACTTAAATTACAGGTAGGCGCAACATGATTATATATTTAGGTATGTAGAAAGGGATTTTTAGTAAACAACACTGCTAGTTACAAGAATTTAAATGTTTTAGCAAGAGGGATCTAAATTTTGAAAAATTATTCAAAAAAAAATATCAATATCTAGAGAACTAAGAGCAGAATTATAATTATTTATCAGTTTACAGATTAGGGAGTGGGCACTATACTTATTTTGTCCCTAGATTTGCAACCCATCACACTGGGACTCAACATAAACATGCGAAATGCAGTGTGTAACACCTCTGCCTACCCCTTCGAGGGATTACTGCGTGAGTTTATGTTATGTTATGCTATGTTTGGTGAGGGTAGGTTGGAGATTGCGAATCTCAAGTACCCTGCCCATTGCCACTTGTACATTGCACTCAGAACGGACGACAGATGAATCCGAAAAGACCCGGTATGGTGACAGCGTATCAATAAGACATAGCATAGGCAGGCCTCCCGCAAGGTGGACCGACTATCTGAGCTTACTACAATTCCCAGGCAATGCTTAAATCAACCTGCTTTTGAATGCTTTAGAAGCATACAACAAGCGGCTTAATTATAAGTGACATGGTGAATACTTCCCCCGCCTTGCGTGTATATCTTCTATCCTAGAATATCTTAAATAAAATGTAATTCACAATATACTTAATATGTACAGGGCAGTGCATCTTTGGTTTAATTTTAAATTCCATACAACGCTGTGCAATAATTCTTCAGTGAATGGTTCTTAATATTATCGTAAAACGCCTGACCTTGGCCCGGCTGATAAATACTGGATAGTCCAAAAAATATGCATTTAAATTTTTCCAAGTTATAAGAGGTTATAATGGGTCGAAAGACAACCGCTGGATGCGGGCAGCACAAGACCGATCGTCGTGGAGGACCTTGGGGGAGATTGTGTCCAGAACTGGTCGTCTTCCATCTGATGATGATTCGTCAGGTGAAGAAATATGACGTGAAAATTATTGAATATCATTTTCAGTTTTAGTTAAATACTTTTATATACAATATGTTTAACGACATGAAAAAAATTCTATCAAATCTTTTTATTTTACTCCATTCGTGAGAGAAGAGCTTCAGACTGGAAAATCAAAGCCTCTTTGTAAGTAAATTGAAGACAAAATATAAATTATTAAACTGTTGACGTTTTAAAAATAAGTAAATTATTTGTTCTGAGAAATATTGTTTTAAATTACTCATTATAAATACGCATTACTAAAACGTTTGTAGTCAACAATTAATGTAAAATCTAAAAGAGTAATAAATATGTAAGGATTATTTAATTTATTTATTTTATTTATTTAGGGATGTCTACAGCAAGTACATTACGCAAACATAAAAATCACATATTATAAACAGAAACTGATGCGCATTCGAGGTCTGCCACGGAGTATCATTTACCATCGAAATTCCTCTATACGCGATAATACTTCGTTTTAGGGGTTGGATCGCAAGCGCCATCCTAATTGTCCGTAGTAAATCTCTATTACCAATGACGGTAAAGGAAGCAAATCATTCATTGAAATCATGATGTTGTTTTAAAAGTATGATAATGTCATCCATTCACAAATATAGTATGAAAGCCCCCAGCCGCAAGACCTGCAAGCAAAACTCGACCTTAAGGTGGTAGCGCTTGCGCGCCCGTGATTGTACATGCCTATAACAGACCAACTCAACATTTACAAAGGTTACACACACATTATACTAAAATTAAAACAGGTCACAAAAAAACATTGTTATAGATTAAAACATTACACAAAAGAAAGTAAAAAATATATAGGAATTGAAATCTAAAGATCCTGAACCTAATGATAACTATTTTTGGCGACTTATAGAATATCGAAACATTTTCGTCTGAAACTTGCCAACGAAAGAAAAAAAATATCAAGGTCTTCCATCTTTGAGTTCATGTCATTGTATCCCGTACAAATTCTAGTCATTTTATAAATTATTCTTATTTAATACAAACATAGTTAAATGAGCAGTTATATCATAAATATATCCTGGAACAGTCAATAAACATAGTTATATCCTGGAACAGTACAAAAAACTCTGATGATGATCCAACTCTTTTCTTCAAAACATGACGTTCTCGACATGGGTTCTTTTGCGGAATATTTGTTTTGTGCATTAGGTTAGTATACTTGAATAAATAAAAATGAAATAAATTTATTAAACAACAATATAAATTAACAATGATTAAGGAGATTACACAAAACATAGAAAAACAATTTTGTTGCAAAGACTACTTGCCTGCAGCCATTTTAAATCTTATTTATCTTTAGACTTCAGTTAATAGTATCTTAATATCCGAAACCCTCTAAACGCGAGAGCTACTAACAGAATTTTGTAATGGACTTTTAAAAAATTGCATACCCGGCAACCTGTCCAGTGGTCCCACCACTGCAACTCCTGTTCACCAGGATCGACAGTGGCGTCTTTTAATCGAATAATGCAGCCATGCAATGACAAACAGGCTGTGCCCAAATACGTTACCGGAAATGTCTTGGGTTCTGTAACCAGTTCAAAAACAATCTATCATGACTTTGTTTATTCCCAGGTGGCGAAGGCCAGGAGCACGGGCCAGTGTTCCTGATGGAGCCACCGGCGCGCCTGGTGTACTCCAACAGCAGCGGTGCCAGAGTATCGTGTGCCGCGCATGGCTTCCCTGCACCACACCTCGCATGGCAGCTCGCAGACAGCTTGCCAGCTGATGATGTACCTGGGCTCAGGTCAGTGGAACAACTTCTTATACCTTTCCGAAGGAAGACAATGGTAACGAACGTTTAAGATTGCCTAGTCAGTAACACAGGGGACCACAAGTTTTGGGACCATTTCTTAAGACTTAAGAAGACCCAATTATAATGTCAGCTAGTTTATCAGCTGAGGACGTATATGGATTTACATCAGGAGAACAAAATATAAGGTCATAGTGTGAGCTGGTATGGTAAGTAGCACGATATTGCCATGGGCTTTGGTTCGGTTCCTAAAGCTTGATCAGATCCACCTCGGATGGCTGATAGTCTTCCGGCAGATGAAGTACCTGAAATGTAAGTCTGGACAAATTCCAAGATAACCTGGTCAGTAGCACACTAAAACCGCTGAAATTTAGGACTAATTGAGTAGACCTATAGAATAGTCTCCAGGTGATCGTTACTTTCTAAGTTACGATATTTTTTGATGTCCCACTTGGTCAACGATCACCCAAGCGACTCTTCAATTTTTTTAAGTCACGGCCGTTGACTAGCCAGTAAGCCCAGCAGGCTTCAGATCCTATACGTTCTAGTCTTCAGTGCGTATAGGCTCTGTAGGGCGAAAAGAAATCACTCTTCACTTGGATACGCGAAAGCCAGGTGGCATTCAACCTGTGTTAAGAAATTCTGTCAATTTACAGAGATTTGAGAGCAAGAACCCGTGACAAAACTCCAAAATTTTAATGAAACCTAAATTTTGGCGAAAAACTAAGATCATGTGGAAGATCCCTAGGTGATCTTTTTACACTGTAATGTCCACAAGGATCCCCTTTCTATCTGTTATTATTTAAGCTTTTTGATCGGTAAAGGAAAAAGGAGATCGAGTCGGTTTTGTATTAAAATCCATTTCATTTTTATCTTTTTTACTATCTTTTTTAAGCGGATCCGTTCAGTTAGATTTTGTTACAGTTTATTGGTTTCTAAAAACCTAGGATTTATTTTGTTAATCTCTGTATCTGTAATCGCTAAGCAATTAAGTTCTGCCAGAAATCTTAAATGCCTTTTCACCCGCATTAGGCCGCGATGATACAGATCTCTTTTTTTTCACACGAAAAAGATTACAGTAAAGAAGGTTTATGTAGTTGTTTCTGTAAGCTATGACTGTACTATAATGCAAAAAGTCGTGTCGTTATTCATGTAGTATTTCGATCTAACAAGCTAACAGATAAAAACATCCAAGGCACTTAAAAGATTGATTATTATTCGCCTATTAATCATTGATATTTTATCACATGCTTGTCAAATTGTACTATATAGATTGTTATGAAATAAAAAAAAATTCAAATTTAATAATAATACCAGAAAATAATTAAAAATGTCAAATTTAATAAGTTTTCTCCTAAAAATAACTTAATTTATCCCTTATACTTTTTCCCGCGTTTGAATTTATCATGAAATCCAAAAAAATCGGGTTAAAATTATCCTGCTTGTTTTTCATGGGTATAAATTTCCAGTTTGTGTCTCTATTTTGCCAAATTTGATCTGAATTCCCTCAGCCGTTTTTGTGTGATTGAATAACAAATGTTCAAAATTTCACATTTATAAATTTAGTGGATTTATTAAGACTAAATTGTCGAATGTACATCCAACTTGCCTGTTGGTAAGCAGTTTCCTATTATATTACCAATTCTTCATTCAATACCCTAACTTTTAAATACTTTGAGGGCTATAGCCCTTAACTTAGTAATACAGCTTTTTTCGGCAAATACCTTTTTCCGCAAGCGTGAACGCCAACCGATTATACAAAATTATTGAAATGATGGAACTCGAGCGCAAGGAAATGTTATGTCAATTTATTTTTTAAATGTGTGAGTGAGAGAAACCCTTGATGTGTGAGTCCAACTCACTCTTGGCCGATTTTGATTAAATATAAAGAAAAATATATGGAAAATTCAAGACAAAGAGTATTACAGTAAATTTTATTATATACAGTTACTAGTACAATAAAGATTTCAGCTACATAATACATAACCCGATACAAAACAGAACGGGAAAAATAAAAAAGGGAATTTGGGGTGTATTTTTCCCGATTTCCCGCGGTTTCGGGAGAAATTACGTTTTTATCGGACGTTATTTATGACTAGTGTCTATTTGCGTAGCCGCGGCGTAGTAATGGGACTACGGGATATGTAGTACCTACTAGGGTGCTACTACGGCTTTTGAAATGATTCCGAATCAGTTATTTATTGAACTGTAGCGAAAATTATTTAGAAATGCAGATAAATCGATTTTTACACATTTTTTTTAATTTTCTTTAAAATTAAGTCGTTGAAAGTTATATTTTAAATTATTTTTATTTAATCAATAAATTTTACAATCATGTGACATTAACATGACATAAAAAATTACAAAAAAAACAAACGGGGATGTTTCCAATTGCGAAATTATGAATTGCAAATGTGAATTTTCATTTTAACAATTACCTAAGCAATCGGTAAAAAAAACTACAAAAACTTGAAACGTAGAAAAGTTGTATTTCTATTTACGTTGGTTAGATCTCATAAAGACGCTAACTAGCCTGCACATACCTATTAAGGTCACCGAGGACAGAAGAGCATGGAAAAGCATGGTGCATTAAGTGACGAGCATTTCTGGCTAGACACGACCTTCAGTAACGTCAAAGTCAAAGTCAAAATGTTTTTTATTCGATTAGACTTAAATTAAGCACTTTCAAATCGTCATTTTTTTTACAACCACCGGTTCGGAATGCTATCTCTACGGGGAAGAATCCGGCAAGAAACCTCCGTAGTTGCTTTTTTCAATATTCAATTACAATATTTTCTACTACAAATTACTATTTTTCAACATAATAATTCTAGCTGCACTCTAACTGTCGATAAGATAAACCTGAATGAAGATGCTGACTAAGTTAAGTGAGTTAAGTTATTCGTTTTATTTTGTGGTTCTAGATCATCTAGGTACATATCACCCTTCTTTCTATTTCTGTCGTGGCTAGTTCACTGTGTTTCGAAGGATTGGAGAGCCAGTTATACTACCGGCACGAGAGGTATAATATTTTTACCTCTACATGAGTAATGGTCGAGCGGAGCTCTTGAATTTTCAGACATTAAGGGCAATCGGCAGCGGTAACACATTCCATCATGTGACCCGTCTTCTTATTTGCCTAAAAATTATGTTTACTACAGCAATACTCTAACTAACCCCATCATAATTTTGATTTATTATAATCAGAGCATTTGCAGTCGAATACGAAATCAATGTTAAATATATTACCATTGTTACAACTTTTCCAATACAGCTTCCCAAGGCCAAGTATCTCCCTTATTATGACCTGTCTACTCGAATAAGATCACTCATTTCTGTTTTCTCTACCAATCTGCAGTATTGGGATGGAAGATTATACCTGCGCTTTGACATATTTTGTTACAAACCACGTTATTATGTTGTTATTTGAATCTTTTTATGTATTTTAAGCTTAAAATTACATACAAAAAAACTACGGTGACTTTTCTATAGCAAAATCTAACAATATTTGTCTAATGATTGTATTATTATGAAACAATATTATAATATAATCTTTGTTATTGATTAAATTTAAAATATTTTTATTTAATTTAGTAACGATTTTAATTTTCAAAAACTTTTTTTATTCCATATAGACAAACATGCCAAAAATATATATGTAGATGGTCGTCTATATAGAATGGAGTTGGTTTTCAAGTAGTCGTGTAATACTTTCCCGATAAATTTACATACATTTTGTTTTACTCCGCCTTGGAAAAGTAACGAAGCAAAATATTTTCCGAAGCTCCGTGCCTCAGGTGGCGCCTTCGTTTATTATAAAAGTTGTCTTACAGCCTGTTCCGACGCGACGAACACATTGCTATGTACTCGAGAGTTGTTTGAAACAAAGAATATTCAACAAATTGTGCTCTGCTGTTATTCTTGCCGCTTAGAAAATGTGCCTCTTTATTGATACAATTAAGAAGTTTTTTATCTAATAATTTAAAAATCATTATTATTATTTTATTTTAAAATGTAGGTTACACATGTAGTGACAAATTCAGGAGGACCCGCACCTCTTGAAGACGGGTAGAAATATGTATTTATTTTAACGTCTGTTTTGATAAAAAAAAAGCAAGATATAGGGGGTTACTACATAGCGTAGCTGCATTAGTTAATTTTTGCATCAAAGGACGCCGCTGTTGGCCCTCGTGAACTAGAATTGCTTTGGTGGGATAGAATAGCAGATGTGACCCGAAAATTTATTAAAACATATTTTAATTTACTTAATATGCAAGGAAAGCGTAATATTTTTCGTTTCAAAGTTTTGTATTTTTGTAATTTTGACACATCAGAGATTGTATTTAGATATTAATTATTAATTTTATATATATGTAAAGAGATCTATCAGTCCCATTACAATATCAATAATGAAAGAAATAAACCACATCACGACACACACGTTGACTTAGCCCTGCAGTTACTGACTTGCACATGGTAAGAACTTATGTCACAGGAAGTAAGCAAGGATATGGTATAAACAACACAAAAAATAGAACAATGCGTCTTGCAAAATAACATAAAAGTTAACATAATAATATAAAGTTTCCAACCCGACGGGATTCAAAAGCAGAATCTCTAGCAAAACAATCGGTTATTTATAACACTGCGACGAAGAGGTCGTTAAATAAAATAATTACAAAATATATGATTAAATCGAACTCTACATTTCCTTTGAGAATAACGATTGGTGTTCAGTCAAAGTCATCGTTTAAATTTATTCTCAGAATTTCAAAGCTAAGATATTCTCCAATAAACTAGACTATCGAATACGAAACAGTTTCTCAAGTCTCTAGGAAAGAATATCATTAAAAAAATACTATTTTTCCTTGTTTACATTTTCATGGTGAAAACTGAAAAAAATAAATTCTATACATATATATAGGACACATAAAAAGTCATAAACTCCCTCGAGAGGGGTAGGCATAAGTGATAACACCGCATTCCGCATGTTTATGTTGAGTCCCAGTGTGACAGGTTGCGAATCTGTCGCCACTATCCGAGTACAGTGAGGAACATGGCAGCTACAACGTACGTCAACCCGAGACTCGAACCCTCGACCCGATTCAGATTGATAAAAATCGTGTTTTTGCTGTTTTTAATCGCTTCTATGTAAAATATAGTGGTTTAATGTTGAGAGAAAATAACTGTAGTATACAAATATGATTCCGATAGAGCAAAAAAAGTAAATTTAAAACTTAAACCCGAAAACGAATATCACGCTTCAAAATGTGTGAAACAAGAAAATATTTTCTAAAACTATTCGATTTAGCCATGGTCATATGCTATAATACAGTATTAGGCAAACTTACTCATTTATATTATTGTTTAACCTCCGACGCAAAAAGAGGGTTGTTATAAATTTGAGGTGTCTGGCTGTGTTTCATGTTGTGCGTCTGTCTGTGTGTCTCTTATATCATAACTCTCGAATGAATTATGTGATTTTAAAGTTGAACGAATGAAAGTTAATTTCATCGAGAGTTTTCTTAGTTTTCTATGTATGGTCGATATCGGTTCCCCCATTTAAAAGTTATGGGGGTTGATAGTAGGGATTAACAATCGAATGTACACAAATATGTCCATGCCCAGGGTCTTTGAATTTGAAATTCAGTTTGTATGCTATGTTACGTCTTATTTTTTCTTTTATCATCATCATCGACCTACATTATACAAAGGTCTCATCCAAATAGTTCTTACTATAAATATACATGCTCCATTTTTATAGTAGGATCACTTAAATAGGAGCTACTTGGGCTTGCATCCAGCGGCTCCCTGCAGCCCGAACAACACCCTCCTCACCGTTGGACTTTGTTATTTTATTTAAACATTTAATTATGTATACAATAATACGTTTATTTGCTTTGAAAAGGTAAACCGACCCAGAATAATTATATAGCTCTAAAGTATAATTAAAATATCCGCACACGCGTCCCTTTCCCCTTTGACGGTCCGATAGATAATGTTAAATGTACATTTGCATACAAAAACAAATCCGTTTTACGAACCTCTATCCAAATTACTTTATAAATAATGTATTCCTAGAATGTGGAGGACGTGGTAGCTCAGTTTGTTACGTGCCCGATAGGTCGAGGGTTCGAGGCTCGGGTTGCCGTAAGTTGTAGCTGACATGTTCCTCATTGTGCCCGGATAGTGGCGACAGATTCGCACTGGGACTCAACATAAACATGCGACATGCGGTGGTTAACACCTGTGCCTATCCCCTCGAGGAATTAATTATGGCGTGAGTATATGTGTATTTATGCATATATTCCTAGAATTTGTTTCATTATTTTAATCGCATTTGTTTATGTTTTTTACATGACCATTGTTAATTGTTACAATATAATTATTCAATTCAATTCTTATTTTATGGCGATTATCGTAATGGACAACTAAGCCAATGTCACTTGATTGTTGGTGTTCTGACTTGTGATCAGATGCCGAATCTGTAACAATATAAACAATAATTATTTACAATTTAATTCCACCGGCCCCCTTTTATAATCGGAATACTAGACGTAGGCTGAAGCTGCATCCTTTTGTGGTAGATACTCCGACCATCCGGACTAAACGCTTCGATAGTTCCTTTATTATGCGTACTGCAAGGGTGTGGAATGCTTTACCTGCCGATCTGTTCCCTGACCAATATAACTTGGGCCTCTTTAAGGCAAGAGTCAATAGGTTTCTCCTGGGCAGGCATGATCCACCTTAGACCTCATCACCGCTTAACATCAGGCGGGTTTGGGGTCAAATGCCTGCCTTGTATTGAATAAAAAAATAAAATAAAAACATTATAAGGACAGCACATGGACAACACAAGGACAGCACAGAAACTTCACAATTTTATGTTATTGGATTTTATAAACATAATAAGGTACTTGACAAACTGTTTGACACATTGACAGCAAATTGTTAAGATTGACGGGACGAGGGATGCTTTTGGGTAGACAGTCATAAAGGGGAATTCTTAAATTAATTATTAAAAAATATATGCTCCAGAATACCTTTCTGTGGACCACACAATATAAATATTACACCTCAAGGACTTTCGACTAAGATTGTGTTCGTTTTTTCAGTCGCGTATGTAAAGGAATATTGTTTCATGCGCACACTGAAACAATATTTCTGGGTCAATAAACCAGTTAAAATAATTTTACTTTTATAGATGTAGTCATTACGAATGTATAAAACAAATCAAAACTGGTTTCAGTGAAACTTTAGCTTAGTCTAATTGATGGTTTAACTTACGTAATGACTTAATATTCCTTACTTAAAACTGAAGGGAAACTTTGTAAATACCCTAATCACGAGTCAGTTATACATATAATTTCGTTTGAATCTTTTGAAGGAGTATTATTATAGGATACAAGCTTTTTCCTGAGACTTCGTCCGCGTAGTAGTCGAAAATGGCTCTAATAGGATATTTTATTGCTTGGAATTTATCGTTAAGTTTTGAACAAATCACACAATGTTGTGATAAATTACAGTATATGTGTTATTCTACTGTATAATCTTTATTATTGTAAAATTTCAGTAAAATCAATTCAGTAGTTTTTGCGTGTAACAGTAACAAACATCCATTCACCCGTACATCCTTACAAAATGTCGCGTTTATAATATTAGTAAGATTGTTTTTGGTCAAGTACTTTATTAAAGTAGCTTTAGCTCGTGAATTATGGCCTTTTTAGGGTTCCGTACGCAAAGAGTAAAAACGGGATTACTATATCTCCGCTGTGTGTCAGTCCGTCTGTTAGCGGGTTGTATCTCTTACGAGAATTTCTATCCGAAGTAAATTTTGTTATTTAAATTAAAAATAAACCTCTACAATTTGCCTTTAAATAAATAACAATTCTTTTTTTATTTTAATATAACTAACACAGTTTCTTGTTAACATGAATTATATTTCTACAACACCGAGTTTGATTTTATCTGAACACAACCTGTGTTTCATTAACTCGCGACATAAATAAGGGTGCGCTATATTGGATAAAAGTAAATATAATATAGTTTTAAAACAGCAATAAAACGAGCGGGTCAGTTAAAGAAAATGAACTTTTTCTCTTAGTGTTACAACTAAAAGATAACACACAACATGAACTCACGCCGTAACTAATCCCTCGAGAGGGGTAGGCAGAGGTGTTACACACCGTATTTCGCATGTTCATGTTGAGTCCCAGTTTGACAGGTTGCGAAACTGTCGCCACTGTCCGGGCACAATGAAGAACTCGGCGGTTACAACGTACGGTAACCCGAGACTCGAGCCCTCGACCTGTCGGGTCGAGTCGGTCGGATAACCAAACCACGTAACGAATTACAACGTTCTTCATGTCTTTTCGTTGTATTTTTTTTAATAGGTAAATCATTATATTAAGTGGAAGTGGTTTAAACGTTATTAACAAAGTTATTTAAACTACCGAATTTTAATAATGGTTTTCTAGTGAAAGTTTAAAAATTTCCGACAGGTTCGCAATATTGTTTGTTCGCTTGGATGTTGTATTCTTATCTACGTAGTTTACACTATATCATTGCTTAGTTTCAGTGACACAAGTTCTGACGATACTTACTTCGCGCTTAAGTCAATGTACATGTCGTAATGTGGTTAATTTATTTATTTTATGTTTTCGTATGAGACAAAATTAACCAACCTAAAAGCATAGACATGAAAGTGTTTAAAGTAAATTACGTCTCTTTCAAAATAAAACATTTTTGTTTAGTTGAAATATTAAATAATCTTGATATTTTGTTTTTTATTTCGATAATAACATTCGTTCCATTTCGCGAATGCAGTTCAACTTAGGTTGTTATTTTCGTCAGGTGTGTGCGTACGCATTGTTTCAGTGTGTGTAGCCTCGTGTTCACTTAAATCTTATGTGAGAAAGAGTTTTCGCACATAAGAGCATTGTGCGTTTGAGGAGCCATCCATAAATTAACTTACACAAATTTAATGATAATAATAATAAACCACGTCACGACACACATTGACTTAGCTCTGCAGTAAGTATCGTAAGAACTTGTACTCGAAAGAGAAGCAAAGATATGGTATAAACTACGTAGTTAAGAATATAACATCCAAGACCGGTAAACGAAGCGGATTTTTTGACTCCACCCCGTCCTTGTCGACAATTTAGAGTGACAGAAACTTTTTGAGTTTTCGCTTAAATTTTGACATGTAACGTCACAAAGCTTTAGACTCCTCTTGCCCTTTGTCACATTTCACATTTCGTTGATTTGACCCTCCCTTACTGTTGAAGCATGACATAACAGGGAATATGCATGAAATTTAATTTGATTGTTCAATCAATTATCGTTAAATCGTATATTTAACTTGAAAAGAGCATTGTAATGTAAGATAAATCACGGACATATAGCCATTAAGAGGCTAATAAATCAGAACATCCTATTTTATGGAAGTTTTATGGCGCCCGTGTACTTTGACGTCATTGTACATATTTGATCTTTCTGTCTAACCGACGGCTTTGAAGTTTTATAACGTAGTTAATAAGTAAGATATTTGAGAAAATCTAACAGATTTGTGTGTGTATGTGGTATCGAATTATAATAAATAAAAAATCAAGCATATTCCCTATTTACAGATGGCTTCTGATCAAAGGCAAACGCGGTTCGTGAGGTAGAATGCCTGTATCCATACCAAACAAAGATTTACAAAAAATAAACCCATTCACTAGTACGTAAAGTGTTATAAAGCAAGAATAATATTCGAGGCGGAGGCTTCACAATTTACTTATATCTTATAAATTATGCGAGGTGAAAATGGTTTTTCTTCGCGGTTTATGAGAAAGGAATTGTTTGTAACATTTCAGGATTTTAATGTATTATTTATCTTTTTCTCTCGTGTGGAAGATGAAGTTGGAAAGCAGCTTTTAGTAAACAAATTTTGTTTTTAGGTAATTCCAAAAACAAGAAATATGCTCTTAATAAAACTAGTCAATTGTTTTGCTCTTAAACTAAATTACATTTTGTTGCAAAAAAGTTGCACGACAGTTGTGACATGGGTGTGAGGTTTGTTTTTTTTTTGCTACCAAAAACTAAAATCCGTCTACTGACTACTTTCCAATATGTATGATAATAACCTACATACATATACAGATACTTCATGTATGTATACTCGTATGTATCTCCATAATTTATATAGTATATAATTCAGAAACATTCAATTCACATCATTACTACTTGATATTGTCATACTATATACATGTATAGGTAGGTTTTTGCTTTCATATCGAGTAGTGTCAAACTAGAGCATTTCTTGTCTCATACTTTTTAGAGAGTAAATTGTCAGTAGTTGGGTTTTATTTTTTTATTTTTCTGAGTTGCATAAAACATAAACTCACGCCGTAATTAATCCCTCGAGAGAGTAGGCAGAGAGTTAAACACCGCATTTCGCATGTTTATGCTGAGTCCCAGTGTGACAGGTTGCGAATCTGTTGCATCTACCCAGGTGCGATGAGAAACATGAAAGTTACAATTTATGGCAACCCGATACTCGAACCCTTGACCTGTCGGGTCCGGTCGATCGGCTAACTAAGGCACGTAACAAACCGAGCTACCACGTCCTAACAAAATGTTTTTAACGTGTTTTACTGTTGCGGAACCCTAAAAATTACAATTCAAGTCCTCATCAACTGTTTCCCGTTCAAAGTGGTGCGAGGAGTTAAACCGTTTTCGTTCTTTTTCCATTTTTTTGTTCGAATTGTCGGAAACTCAAGATTTGTGAGGTTTAACTGCAGTTTTTAATTGCTCCGCGAGCTTTCCGGGCTTTTTTAACAAAAAAATCGCTATACGTTTCCTTACTGTTTCTTTTTGAGATGCATATTTATGTTCTTTTAAATATGTTTGTGATGATTTTACAAAAGAAAATTAATTGTAAGAGTTTAATAAATTGCTACTAAAAATTGTTATACTGTTTGTCTTTCATATCTGTTTATTTAAAAGGCCTGGACTTATTTTGAAAGTTTATTACTGTTTAATGCAAAAAAAAAAAAACTACATCGTATCACGTTTTTAAAATCCGTAGTATCGTAGTACCGCCGTAGTAATCGTAGCAAGTCTCGGGCACTGGTTATTTAATAAAAGCGTAAAAAAGGAAACATCAGATCTCTTTGAAGCGAGTTTCGTTGAAGGAAATGCTTTTAATTCCTTAAGAGAATTGCGAATAAATTCGTTTCTTCCTTCCTCAGGTTTTTTAGTGCACTTTGTAAATTACAAAATTTTATTTCAATGTTTTTTCATTTACATGCGAACGGTAAAATAAATGAAAACAGGAATATTATTTCAGTTGCTTTTGTGCAAAATTGTACTGGATCTGTTCTTTTTTACTCGGTTTACTTTTTTGCTGACATAGTCGTAGTTCAAAAAAATTACTATAGTCCAAGCAGCAAAAACGATTTTGGAATTTTAATAAAAGAAATAGGTTGTCACCTTTTTCTGTAGGGAACTATCATTGTTATACTTTTCGAGAAAAAAATCTTTTGCTATGTTACACTATTTTATTTCTTAAACATAATTGAAAAAAAACTCAATTCAAGTATTACATTTAGTTTTGCTTATGCAAATAATTAAATAGCTTCCATACTACTTAACCTACTGCAATGCAGTTAAGGCTAAATAACAATTAAGGAAGAGCGGGGTGTTTTTCTATAGGTAATCTGACCCTAAAGGGAAACCCCAATAAAATAAATAAACCACATCACAACACACACGTTGACTCAGCCCTGCACTAAAACATAGTCTAGTATCGCAGACACTAAGGAACGATATAATATATACTACAAAGACAAGAATACTACATCCAAGACCGGTAAGCTAAACAATGCGTCCTGCAAACAACACAAACAGTTTCAACACAAAGTTACAAAGTAGCGTAGCAGTCGGTTGTTTACACCACTGCACCACAGAGGTCAAAATCAGTTATTTAATGCAATTGCTTATAAGAAATAAATACATTTCAATTTTAAATAATATTTATTTATTTAATAATGCTACCACATCATACGTATTCAATTATACTATTTTGTCTGATATGTATGACTATACGGATGTACATAACATTAGCCATCACCGCACGAACAAAAATTAATTTAATTTATAAATCAAATTTAAATCAATAAATTAAAAAAATGAATAAAAACAAACACAACCAAAATAAAAACAACGCAAAAATAAAAAATAGAATAACATTAATCAAATAAGTACAAAAAATAATAATAATTAAGAGTGTATTCATATTCACGATTAATTTACGCAAATAAGTATTTCGTTAGTAAAAATCTTGAAGCGTACAGTTCATGAGCTTGATATTAAATTCACTTCCCATCTCTTAAAAAATAAGAGATATTTTTCTACATATAAAGAAAACGTACTAAAGAAAAACACCTCCCCTGAAAATATGTCGTTGAGTAATTCAATAACCTGACGCAATACTTTACCATGCCTCGTCGCCAAATAAAAATATTAAAAAGTAATATAACTTTGAAATTACATTTCTGGAGTCGAATAAAAAAGAATAATAAAAGTAAAAAGGGAGGGAGGTAAATTGAAAATTATATTCTGAGTGTATCCGAGTCACGTTGAAAACTGGCCAAGTGGGAGTTTGACTTGTGACATTGGGTTCCGGATTAGGGAAATTAGCTTGATTCACTGAATACCTTTTCGTGTTCATTTGTGTTCTATTAAACGAACGAATGAATTTTTTGTATCTGAGTTTTGTCAAATACGGATGTTTTGTAATTATTATTTGGTAACACACATGCCACATACATACGAGACGTACGTACATATACATAGATCTACCTGCGAGACCGTCTGGTTTGGTACCACCCTCCTTTCTATTTCCAACGTGAAGTAGTTCGCTGTGTTTCGGTTTGAATGATTAGGGAGCCAGTGTAATTGCCGGCTCGATAAGTTTTAAATTGTTACCTCTGCATGGGCAAGGCATTGTCGGTGCTTTTGGCGTTTCAGCTATCAAGGGCATCATCGTGTCCAACGGAACGGTATCACTTTCCATCAGGTGAGCTGTCTGCTGGTTTGTCCGTGATGTTGAATAAAAAAAACAGCGATACTTAGATTTTTTATAAGGATCACTAAAGCAAATCATACGATTACATTTGAGTTCTTATTTTAGAATTAGGGCAGTTTTTCTACTGAGAGCAGACATTTGCTTTTTATAATTAAAGTAAGCAAGCCCGTAACTGCTTTCATGTTAGTATTTTAAATGAACATCTATCGTGTTTTTCTTATAAATGAATACGTAACGGCTATCTATGAATAACCTGTTATTCAAACTAATTATTTTTGTTATTGGAATAACATTTAAGATACACTAATGAATCCGTTAATGCAGTTTTAATTGTTATAATTATTGGACTGTTTGTTCTATTAGTTTTTGATCGTCGAAAATGGTTCTAATAGGATTTTTAACTAATTGACTCCTATCGTTACGTTTTGAACAAATCACACGATTTTGTGATAAATTATGGCCCGTGTTACTCTGATGTATAAGCTATGCTATTGTAAAGTTTAATTTAAATACATTTTGTAGTTTTTACGTGAAAGAGTGACAACATTCATTCATCCTTCCAGACTTTCGTGTTTATAATATTAGTGAAAATTAAAGGTTTGATTCGGTTTTCTGATCCAAAGAATTGCGCATTTTTTGTCGGGATAAAATTACTTATACATTCTTATGCAATTCTACAAAAGAGGTATAAACAAATAGATATTTAAATTTTTCAATCTATTTGGGTCTCACAACACGGGCTTACGCCTAGTATTAATACCAAAATATTAAATTATTATATACCGTCATAAAGTATTGTTATAATAATCAAAATCTGATCCAAGGTCTGCACCTTAATGGCTTATATGCTTCAGGAAGCAATACTATCTTTTATTGTTAAGAATGTACCAAATTACAGAAACCGGGCTTTCTTGCCGGTATCTTCCCCAACATTTTCCGAACCGGTGGTCGAGTCATTTTGAAGAAAACATTTAAATTCATTTGAAATCATCAAATCTTGGTGCTTTTTTTTAAGTTTATGGTATAGAGTTATTTTGATTTTGAATGATTAAGGTCAACGGTAGTCTTTGAAAGGATTTGAGAATAGAATATTGATGTCTTTTGTATTTTTATCGATCATCGGTGGAAGGTAGTGAAACGACTGACTCTCAACAACTCCATATAGTAACAATAATAAACCACATCATGACACACAAATTGACTCAGCCCTGCCTGCCCTGTAAGTATCGTAAGAACTTGTGTCGCAGGTGCTAAACAACGATATGGTATATACTAAATAAATGAGAACACAACATCCAAAACCGGTAAGCGAAACAAAGCGTCTTAAATAATAATATTAATATATTGATTCCCTTTACACAGCTTATAACTATGATTTTTATACAATTAATCTATCAGCTGATAGTAACGCGCATTACGTGCTGACCAAGAACTGCAGCGCCAGCACGAACGCTAACACTTCTCTTTCAACGAATATATTGGTATATGGAGATCATCCTATCAATTCTCCAAAAGAAATCCCCATCGATATGACTCACAAAAAGTATTTTAGCTGGTCATCTGCAGGGTGAGGCTAAATTAGCCTCGAAGAAGCTCGGCGTGCTCAATAGGTCGAGACAGTATTTCTCACCGGCACACCGCCGGCAACTCCCCGGGATAGATACGACCAGCAGACCTACAAGAAAAGAGCGTACTCTTATTTAAAAGGTCGGCAACGGTGTTGCTCCTCTGGTGTTGCAAATGTCCATGGGCGGCAGTATTCACTTTCCATCAGTTGATCTGTCAGCTCGTTGGTTTTTTTATAGTAAAGGGGTAAACTATAAAAAAAGCTTAAAAAGGCTGATGTGATTCAGACAAGAAAATTAAAACTAAAAAAATCCAATGCAGAATTTTTGTAGGTCACAACGACAATGAACAAAAGGCTTTATAAATAAAAACGCTGCAAAAATAAATAAATCATCCTACATTGTATTCAGGCGATATATTATTTGCATATATTCTGAACAAAGAGCATTATAATACATCCTGCATGCTGTGTGCATAAGATAGATGTTTCCTTAGAAACATACGGGCTGTTATTTTGCTGAACCTTTTTATATTCTACTAGCTTTTGCCCGTGACTTCGTCCGCGTAGAAGTCGAACATGGTTCTAATAGGATTTTTTATAACTTGACATTTTTGGTTATTTTTTTGGATAACACAATATCTTTATAAATTATAATAATAATAAAAATAATAACCACATCATGACACATACATTGACTCAGCCTTGTAGTAAATATCGTAAGAACTTGTGTCACAGGAACTAAGCAACGATATGGTATAAACTATATAGATAAAAATACAACATCCAAGACCGGTAAAACAGCAATGCGTCTTGCAAATAACACAAAGTCCTGCCCCCGCTGGGATTTGAACCCGGAACCTCTAGAGTAGCATTCGGCTGTTAACACCACTGCGCAACTGAGGTCGAATTATAGCCTTTGTTTTACTCTGATGTATAAACTACATTATTGTAAAGTTTGATTAAAATCAATGCAGTAGTTTTTGTATGAAAGAGTTACAAACATCCGTTCATCCATACATCCTCGCCTCCTAAACTTTCGCTTTGTTTGTAATAAAAGTAAGTATACAATCCATAATTACCAATACACATAAAAATCTCATTCCATACACGAAGACTGTTAGACTATGGTAGTGGTGAGACGAGTACATGAACATCGCACTGGTGTGCGTGATGTTTTTACTGAGCGAACTTGAGCTTACACTGAAACAGTGTGACTATAGGCATAACTAACATTACCTTGGTCAAATAGTCTTTGTGAGATGGCTGAACTGAATCGTCGGCCTAAAGGAGTAAGCAGAAACTTTTAGTTATACTCAACGATTTTAATTCAAATATAATTAAAATAAGTACTTTTAAATCGTCAAAATTATTTTTAAACTACCACCGGTTCGGAATGCCTTTCTACGGGGATGAATCCGGCAAGAAACCTCCGTAGTTGTTCTTTTTAACATCATGATAATCTTTCATTACAATCTTAGTTATAGTAAAAAATATTTTTGTTCATCTACATCCATAATACTTAATTGTCCTTAAAATCCAAATAAAATTTAACCAAAAGAAAAAAACCAGTAACCATTTGGATTGTTTATAATATTTTTTATTCGTTATGGATAAATCTGCCAGTGTTATGAAATATTAAATCAACAGTCTTTTTTAATGGGTTGATATTTGTTTTTATTTTATTTTATTCAACTTCACGGGAAACCAAGCAGATGATTCTCCTAATGGAAAGTGACACCGCCGCCTATTGACACGACGGTGCCCTTGATGTCTTAGAACCCCAAGGAATGGCGTTAGTTTTGTGGGGATGACTATTGGGGACTGTTAAGTGCTGAATAATACAGATGTTGTTAGGTAGACGTAATGTATTTCGCAAACCAATACATATACAGTAGCATACTACTAGGAGGCTACTGCGCTTAAGTAGAACCTAACGCGGACTGCCTCGTAAACTGAATAGTTACTATTTATAAATTTTTATATTGTCTATAGTCTCGCATGCCACTGCGTCGCTGCAGTTTGATCAGAAATGGTTAAATTTCATTATATTTTATGGAAACAAACAATTATTATGATCAATTAAAATCAATAAAAAAATTAAAAAAAACATAAACCAGTCAAGTTTCCGATGAAAATTTACAAAACTAATAATATTGAATTTAAAATTAAGAAATTAAAAATTAACATTAAATAAAATCAATAACAATTATAAAATAAATTAACAAATAGAAAAAGACGTCAAAAAAATATTATACATATAATTTGATGATTTATTCACAACTGTTACAATTCATTCTAAATCGTTGAATACATTTTGAACTGACAAATTTGGAAGATTTTTTTTTTTAAACACAACGTAGAAACTGCATAAATCTTCACCATTCACATCATGATACTGAATGAACAAACTTTTTTTAAACTCCTACACAAATTTAACCTAGTTATCACATGACGAACCAATCCGCTCGACGTGATACCCGCCCGTATATTCCGCCCAGGTACAATGTAGACGCCCTGAGGTGGCATTGTTCTGGAAGTATCCTGTTTTGTTTGCCTGATGAATATTCACAGCTGGATTTATAGGCTAACAGCGGCGCGGGACCGAAATTAATGTCCCCGCATATAACCGCGATTTTACATGCTAAATACTGGTTTAATGTAATAAAACATGTAGATGTACTGAGCTGTTATTTCACGTGCTTCGTTTATCTGAAGATAATAACTTAACGATATTAGAAATAAAATGAAGACATAGGCGAGCTCCGATCTGTTAAGCTCTGGTATTCATGAATTGGCGTTATTGGCTCGACTTCCTCGACTTTGGTTTACCCGTGATTTCGCACAAAGATTACACAACATTTACAAAGGTAACTACATTTCTTAGTTTAATTAATTTTCAACATACATAGTTTAATTAATAATATAATATTACCCAGTTTTACATTTACACTTCACTTAGTTTTTTGGCCTCTGGGCCATTTCGATTGCTGTCTCCGCTTTGCTGGGAGAGAAGACTGAAATCGGTTTCTCACTACCTCCTATTTCTTCTGATTAAGTTCGTTGCGGGTCCCAAGACAGCCGGTAGGGTGTCCGGGCACAGCCTGTTCGTCATTGCACGGCTGCATTATTCGTTGATTTGCTTTCTGTTGGCATTAACGCTTGCGGAAAATGGCCTTAGTCTAAGGAGGCTGGCCTTTTCCCAGATCGTCGCTAATCTGTCAAAAAAAAAACAAGCGAAAAGCTTTATTTGTCAAACATAGTTTCTTTTTACAGACCTTATCAATGGTTATTATTTTACTACACATTGCTATATAGCTAAGCAAGCAAATTACAATTTAAAATTGAATTAAATCGAAATAAATATTTATGCAAATCCATAAGTATCAGTTACGTTTCGTCACAAAACCTTGGCATCGAAGTATTTCTTTAAAGATTTTAAGCCTTGTATGTATGTAATTTTGCTAAATAATTGTCATTTATGTCATGCATTTTTCTCGTATTGTATTTTAAAAGGTACAAATATACGCAGCGAGTTAAGATCGGTTTTTGTACGTTAATTATTTGTCATATAAAAGAAATCAAGTACATATATAAACAAAATTCAGTAAAATTTGAGTCATATGAAAAGCTAAATTATTCATTTGGAAACATAAAGGGCAGTGAAAAATAAAAAATGGAACGCTCCAGACGAAATTATCTCTTAATTGGCGTTTACACGGCGCAGACGAAGTGAAAATTGCATGAACCATATGGCTTTAGAAATAAAGTTCATTTCCCTTACAAAAACAAAGCTTCGTTAGCTAGATTATGAAACTGTGCGGCTTTTTTGAGTTGAAAAAAATCACCTAAGTTCCATTAAAAAAATTACATTACGCCATTCCCTTTATTCAAGAAAAACACATGAATAATTCGTGGAGTCGATGTAATTCGGCGTCATGAATAATTTGTTCGATAAGCAGGATTTTCATTGAAAAGAAACATTGTCTGTCCATTCTTGTTATTGGGCAGTAACTAAGTGATCGTGCCAAAAATGTCTGCCCAAAAATTACCTTTGATAGATATATAGTAGCAGTAAGCACTATAAATTTTCATCCATCCCTTTCCCTCTCTTTGCTTTTAGCTTTGTAGAACAAGGGTAGTTATCTAAGAGCAATTGCCAAAATAGCAAAAAGGATTTCACGCAGACTTCCTGGTGCCACGAAAGTTGGGATTTGATATTCTCAAAATTGTTATTGGTGCCAAATTTATTTGTTCTGAAAAGTTTCTGAACCTGATAGTGTATCATTTATCTTGAATGATAAAGTCTTTAAAAGTATTTGATTCTGAGCTTTTTTGTCTCACCATAATAAAGAAATTTGGACTTCACTAAGATTTTGCTCAAAATTAAATAATAATAATAATAAATAAGCCCTGCACTAAGAATCGTAAGAACTTGTATGCTAAGCAACGATATGGCATATACTAAATAAATAAGAATAAAACATCCAAGACCGGTAAGCGAGACAATGCGTCTTGCAAATAACACATCCGCCCCCGCCGGGATTCGAACCCGGAACCTCGAGCGTAGCAGTCGGCTGTTTACACCACTGCGCCACCGAGGTCGTCTATTAAGTTCTAACTTTTCATGTGGTTTAGTTAAGCTAAAGTAATGGTAGTTCATAGTAATAGGGAATATGCATGAAGTTTAATTTGATTATTCAACTAATTTATCGTAAAGAATATGGGAATAGTATATTTATAGTGAAACCAGAATTAGAATTGAACGAAGGATAATATACATAACCATTAAAAGTAAATATCTATCTCTCGCATTAGAACAAGATTTTCTATGACAAAGTTGTGTAGTATGGCTTTTGTGTACTTTGACGTCACAGTACATATAAGATCTCACTGTCTAACCAACAACTTTGAAGCTTTATAACTTAGTTAATAAGTCAGATATTTAAGAAAATTTAACGGATTATTGTATATATGTGGTACCTACTGCTCATGTCAATTGAAATGATATTCAAATATACTTAGATAGAAGTAAGTTTAAAAACTAAAACCCGACTACTGAAAATCCTACTCCAAAAAGTATGAAATAAGAAAACATTGTCATCTGAAATTGTTAAGTCTATTCAATTTAGCCGTAGTTTTATGCCAACTACAGTATCAGGCAAACTTACTCACTTGTATTATTTTGTTACGTTATGTTTGCTATAGACATATGACCTAGTAAAAATCCTAACCCTCTTTTTTGCTTTGCCATCGTCGGGTAAAACATTAGAGTTCGCTTAAACACAACGTGCATAATCTTAAACGTAACCATCCGTAAACCCTTATGGATATAATTCGCAGAATTATTACAATCCATAATCGAAACCGCAAATTAAACATGACTTCGATCCACCCAAATTATTGTTAGGTCATTACTTTTATAGTAGCATTTTACTTGAAAGTACAAACACAGGGGAAATCGGGCGATCACTTGTAAAACATGAACTGTTATAACACAGCGAATAAATCTTTTAATCCCCATATCTCTATAAAGTGCGTTTACGATTCCAGAGAAAACACAAGTCACAGGGATTTTATTCCGGCATAAAATTTGTAATTACTGAGCGACATCTTTCATGGGCTCTTGGAAATTTAACTTGTCATGGAATATTATGAAGTTTTTTATTATTATTTGCATAATTCCGGTCTTTTAAGACTGGCGGGTTAAGCGTGTTTCGTGGGCCGGCCTTCACTGAGTTACGGCTCGGGAAACTTTAATAGTACTTTTCCGTTTAATCGACCTTCCGGTTGGAAGATAAGGTTGAATTTTGCTTGCTCTGTTTCAATGGTATCTCTTTATTTGACCGTTGCCTAACCAACTTTGCTCGGAGGTCGCGAAGTGTGTCAGTCACAATAACGCTTGTTTTTTGCGCATCAAATTTTATTTACCCTGAGTTTGTAAACCTAATTTACTGGGTACGAGAACAAGAGTATTTTTTTGAATTCAAACATAAATATAAAACCTTTGTACTAATAGCGACCTACCTCGGCTTTGTACGGATATTATGCATGTATCAGATACAGGTAAACCTTCCTCCTGAATCACACTATCTATTTGAAAAATCGAATCAAAATCCGTTGCGTAGTTTAAAAGATCAAAGCAAACATAGGGACAGACAGCGGGAAGCTATTTTTTTGTATACTATGTAGTTAAGTGCCTGTAATACGTTAAACAGGAGTTGATTTTGTAAAGGAAACTAATGTAAAATATTGCTAAGACTAAGCTAATGCGAGTTAAGTTTTTTGTCTATAGTTAAACTCAATCCTAAGAAAAAAAAAACAGACAAAAAATATATATTTAAGTAAGCGGAAAATTTTATGAGAAAAACATAAAATACTTGGGACAACCTTTTTAAAGTTATAAAAGCGTTTGTAGTTGGTATGCGAGTTTGAGCTCTATCGCTTTGAGGGGAGGTGGTATTTTCGGGTGGGGATCGATAGCAAAGGCATCTTTACAGAGTCTTAGACCCTTGGTACACGGAACGTGTTCCTAATGACGACCCTTTGAGCAGTGAAGCGTGAGAGAAGTGATACGCGACTGGTGCAAGTAATACGCAGAGATGGTTTTAAAAATCACAAAAAAAAAACCGAAATATATTTATTTTGTGCTAAAAAATCACCAATTTCTATAAAAATCAATCCGATTGGCTGCAAACGGACAGGCTCCTGATGGCTACTGATGTTAAGTGATTCTGATGCCCATGATGTCCAGATGTACATATGCAGGCAAATGATGTTAGCAAATTCTGAACTTTTAAAAAGAAATAAGCCTTTTTTGAAGGCCCCTCTGTTGTATATAGCCGGGAATACCGCTTTCGGCAGCTGATTCCAGAAATTGGTAACACGAGGCAGGAAATTCCGCGCAAACTGTACAGTTGTGGATGTTTGGACGTCAAGACAATGCGGATGGAGGTCCGATGCAGAGTCCGGTGATGAAATTCAGCTGCAGGTATCAAACCGACTCAAAAAAACTCCAAAAACTAAATTAAAAGACCGGTCAAGTGTGAATCGGGTTCGCACATGATGGATTCCGTACAATCTTATTAAATTAAAGATTATGTACTTTTAAGATAAATTCGTAAAAGCAACAAGAAGCAAAAAATTACGAAAAAATCACGTTTCTTGTATGGGAGCCTGCTTTAATTTATATTTTGCTTATGTTTTTATTATAGCGGAAACAGAAATAGATATTCTCTAAAAATTTTAAGAGTCGTGCTGTTATGGTACATGAGATACAGCCCGCTGACTAACGGACGGATGTGCAGCAGTAATAGGGTCCCGTTTTTACCCTTTGGGTACGGAACCCTAAAAATGACTGGACTATAAGAAAAAATGTTTTTTTCGCTAAGGAACAACTATTCTAACTCGTCAAAATTTCTACCACTACAAGGTACCGGGCATAACACACGGGATTAGCCAGTTAAATTGTTAATGGGCTGGCCATATAGATCGAACGACCTACGAAAGAAAGATCCAAGAGTTGTGACCGCGGGTCGAAAGACTTAAGGTTTGGTCGAGATGAAAATGATTGAGTAGGAAACATTTACAAATTCTACTCGTAAGGGCCAAGAGCAGCTGGACTCAAGAGACCCAAGTTAATTAATCAATCATTTATTTACCAGAATACACAATGGAAATACTATATCTGAAACCGCTTACTACCTTCCTATTTCTTCTGATTAAGTTCGTTGCGGGTCCCAAGACAGCCGCTAGTGTGTCCGGGCACAGCCTGTGCGTCATTGCACGGCTGCATTATTCTTTGATTATACGATCAAAGGAAGCCACTGTTGATCCTGGTGAACAGGAGTTGCAGTGGTGGGACAGAGTGGCGGGTGTGCCCCGATACATACTTTATCCAGCAGTGGTATTCGGGCTGATGATTAGTTCTACCTAAATACAAAATCATTCAAACTACTTAAAAATCGAAAGCTAATACACACAAAATTATTTATTAGTTCTAATATTTCTTAATACCCGCTCTTTATAATCTTATTGTACCAAACAAATTTATCTCTTAGTAATAATTTGAGGATTTTTAAAAATTAATTATGGCTTCCTTAAGCGCTGGGATTCAGGGGAACTCAATATCGTACGCTTTTGTGGTTATTTATTATAAAAATAATAAGGCAATTTAATAAAAGTAAGCAATACCTTTTTAAAGTGTTTTACTCTGACGTAATAGCTAACCGCAAATACATCAAATATTGCAAAAATAGACTCTTGTTACTGAAAGCTAAACAAAATATTTTAACTTTATATTAAGGCGTTTGATTGGATAAATAATAATAGTCGTAGTTTGTATATGATATGAATTAATTTTATTACAAATAATAACAATAAACCACATCACGACACACACATTGACTCAGCCTTGTAGTAAGTATAGTAAGAACTTGTGTCACAGGAACTAAGCAACGATATGGTATAAACTACATAGATAAGAATACTTCTTCCAAGACCGGTGAGCGGAACAAAGCGTCTTGCGAATAACACAAAGATCCGCCCCCGCCGGGATTCAAACCCAGAACCTCTAGCGTAGCAATCGGCTGTTTACACCACTGCGCCACAAAGGATTTTTTATTGAATTGTGAAATGACAATAAGAAAATTTCCCTTAAATTATCTCGTATACCTTCCGGCACCTGAAAGACTTTTCACACAGGTAGTGTAACATCGATAATATTTCTATGGACTAAAGTCATATTCAATCATAATACCATTGATTTATTTACTCAAAAACTTTTCGTTTAAAAACTTGCCAAGCTAAAACAAACAAACGTTGGAAAATATGAAGTCGATCAGTCTGAAGACTTTATAGGGATATTGTTGAATTTTATCCCCCGACGCAAAAAGGTTTCACAAGTTGGACGTGACTGTCTGTGTGTCAGTCATTGTGTGTGTCAGTGGCATCATGACTCCCGAACGAATGAAGCGATTTTGATGCAGTCATTTTTATTTGAAAGGTGATGTTGTTAGTTATGTTTGGTCGATATCGGTTCACAAATTTATGGGGGGTGAAAGTGGGGATGGACAATCGAATGTACGCAAATATGTCCAATTGGAGGTTTTAAATTCAAATTCAAAATGTTTTTTATTTAAATAGACTTAAAATAAGTGCTGCTAAATCGTATTTTTTTATCTACCACCGGTTCGGAATGCTATCTACGGAGAAGAAGCCGGCAAGAAACCTCCGTAGTTGTTTTTTTTTTTAATTTACAACAGTTTTTCATTACATTAAGGAACATTTAAGTTTTCTAACTCTTTCATACAATTTAAAGCACTATGAATACCTTTATATAAAGCAAATTACAATATGTAAGTTTTATTCAATCATAACAATCTGGCTGTGAAAATACCTTAGAAGAAGGAAATGGCTAAATAAATAGATTTCTTTCATCTTGTTAGTTGTTGATAGATAAAACGCAGAAAACGCGTAATAAATATTTGTGATACGACATGGTGGCAACTAAATCATTTTACTTCACAGGGTTATTTCTAATTTTATTATCAGTTTTTTTGAGATACAGTGCAATTCCGCGTAACTAATTAACGTGGTATTAGGAGGACGTGGTAGCTCAGTTTGTTGGTCGACAGGCGGCAGGCCGACAGGTCGATGTCGAGTCTCGGGTTGCCGTAAGTTGTAGTTGTTATGTTGCTTGTTGTGCCCGGATAGCGGCGATAGAGTCGCAACCTGTCACACTAGGACTCAACATAAACATGCGAAATGCGGCGTGTAACACTTCTGCCCACCCTCCTCGTGGGAATACGGCGTGAGTTTATGTGTATATATGTACAGGTGGTAGATAGATACCGCGGATCTAAAAAAATCTAATTATCAAATAAATAAGAATCGTTTATTAATAAAAATAACAACCACATCATGACGCACATATTGACTCAGCCCTGCACTAAGATATAATCTTGTATCACAGGCACTAAGCAACGATAAAGTATAAACCACAGATAAGAATACAACATATAAGGCCGCTATGCGAAACAATGCATCTTGCAAGTAACACAAGGTTCCGACCCCGCAGGAATTCAAACACGAAACCTCTAGCGTAGCAGTCGGCTGTTTACACCAATGCGCCACCGAGGCCGTTATCAGTAAATCATATTGTCAGTTTATATGAGAAATCATTTTTCCTATACCTAAATGAATAATTAAAGTTTGTAAGCTTTAATGGAGGAAGCTTCATTTGTTATTAATACTCATAGTACAACATAGCATTATACAAACGAACAGAAGCTAGTACAATAAAGAGGAACAACTAAATTGAAAGATTTATCTCGAAATGGTGTATACTTAATATAATTTTAAAAACTCGAGTTAAAACTCCAACTGCCTTTTTCCCCCTTTAAGGGTTGAATTTAAAAAAAAAACTCTCCTACCTACGTCTTAATAACAACACCTGTAAAAATCCAGCTTTCAAGGTCAAAGGGTAGGCGTTGAAGAGTCAAAACAAATCAAATTTATTTGGTTGTGAACATTAATATTTACATGCAGATGTTTTCACATAAGGTAGTCCATGTATTCAGCAGTTCAGTTCAATCATTTCATTTATTACAATCGTATATGAAAGGTCCACAATTAATAATTCAATCAAATAATAATTTAAAAAAAATTAAGAGTCAACAATAAATAGTATTTTAAAAAAAGAGGTCAAAATTTACAATAATAATAAAATAAATTAATGTAATTGTAGTGATGTAAACAAAATATTTCAATATATTTATAATTAAGAAATTCACGTACTGAGTAAAAACACTCCTTTAACAAAAATTTAAGTCACTTATTCCTAAAAGATATTGGGGCTGTCAATTGCTTTGCCAGTTACTAGGCATACATGCATATGTAAAGGGATACCAAAGAGTATCCTTTAATTTCTCAATCGTGTGGACCGACGTGACTGACATGATATACGTAAGAAAAATTAATGTTATTTATTGTTTTAAAAGGAGATATAACATTAAAGAATATCGTATTAAATGAGAAGAGCGACAAAGAAACTTTAAATGCCGTTTCTTTGTTTACAGGCATATTTTTTGTTTGTTAGTTATAGAATATAATTTGTGTTTTATAGTTGCAAGTGTTTAAAATATAAATCTTTGTTTGAAGAGCAACACATTTTATTTGTCGCGTATCACTATTTCTTATAATCGACTAACAGTCTTATATATTTAGGTTAATGTCGACAGATCATTTTAATGATGTTTAGTCTGGACTTTAAACATTTTGACTAAAAAATTATAATAGTTTGGTATCGCTATTCAATGAATTTGTAACTACCTATTGTAAATTCCGATTTTGACATTCTACTTTGTAACTGTTCTTAAAATATGACTTTTTAATGTAAGCAAATATTTGCAAACCTTTTCAGAGGTGGAATGTACGGGTCTTCCTTAAAAAAATTTTACGTGGGGAAATCCTCATGGATCTCCTCCAGCCCGGGGGGACCGAAGGAGTATGTCGGACTCACGTAGTGCCTACCGACTAAAACCCCACGTTCTTCCAACACCGTTAGCTGTCAGAGCATTATGGGATAGAGGGAAGCCAAAGGAACCCTCAGACACCGCACTACTCTAACGGCTAGCCCATCTTAAGAATCACCATCGGTGAGCCTTGCAAATAAGCAGGCCACACCGCTCCAGCAATCTTAAAACGGGCCTTTGTCCAGTGGGGGGTCTTCTTTAACTTGTAAAAACATTTTGGCAAATAAAATTATTATTAAAAGATAAATTAAGAATAAGCAATTCACAGTAATGTCGGAAAAACTTAGTCAGTGAGCCCAGCTTTGTCTGTTATCGTTACAACCTGAAAAGGTCTGAAACCTAGTATCTAAGCTAAGCACTTAATCCCAGTACTTTAGCTTAAACACAGAATCCCTTGTGAAAGTCACACACACACAAATTAACAAATCTATTTAATCCGAAACGACACGGGTGACCTCTGCCGGTGGAACGACAAAAAAATTCAAATGAAAAGTTAATCCCGCCATATTAGGGGAGGTCGCTGTGTTTTGTCCCGAACTGCCCTGTTTATAACAATGAAAAAGACAATAGAATTATTACTGCGAGGGTTTTTGGAACATTTGAAAGGAATTTTTAAACAAAACACTGTTTTGTATAGATAATTAAGTTAAGTGTAGCTAGACTTACAGTTCGGGTATTTATTAAAAGATGAACTAACCTTTTAGGAATATTTAAAAAACCAGCACGTTTAATGTTTCAGCTAGTAAAATCTATTTAGAATGAGATGGGAGGAGTTTTTTTATCAACTGGACATAAGGAAACTGGTCATAGGCGTATAGGTCATATTTTTATTTCGTCGTTCGGAAGCTTTTTTGCTGCTTAAGCAATATGTTATATGCTATGTAATATGTTATGTTTTACATAGCAAGTCATTACAACACACTCCATTTAAAATATTCAACGGGAGCTTTACCGAGGAGTGAAATTGACATGTAAATATGATTAAAAATATCTCTTTCCGAGTTTGGGAGGTTGTTTAGGCCCGCCCCGCCTCGTAAAAACTGAATTAAGCAGACACGCTCGCGTTTCAAAAATAAACAATGAGGGAAGTTTTTTCAGTCCGTACGCATAATGAGTTTAATGCAATTTGTTTTAAATTGTTTTAAGTCGATTGTGTGGAAGAAATTAAAAAGGGTTGAAACAATGTGCATCCAAGTACACATGATGTTGTTTGTTCATGGTGTTTTGGGAAAAAAGGATATATTCCCCAACTTAACATTAATTTGAAACATTACCTATTTATAATTAATGATAATAATAATTTACACGACACACACACTACTCAGCCATGAACTAAGATTAAGGAATCACAGGCACTAAGCAATGATATTTTATAAACTACATAGATAAGAATACAACATCCAAGACCTACAAATAACACAAAGTTCCTCCCCCACCGGGTTTCCAACCCGAAAAGTCTAACCACTAGGTTGGGTGTTTTTACAACTGCGCCACCGAGGACGAGGAGGCTGATTGTGTCAATAGTAAGAGGTAAGCACAAACAGCGCCGTTCTAATTAATGAGAAACATTGTTAATTCCTTTATTAAAGCCGTAAATAACTTTGTGAAAACCGTCTCCATGGCAACGCAGGATTGGAAATTAGATAGCTGGAGGTATCCCCTAGGAGGCGCCGAATTTCCTTCTTAATCTCCAGGATAGTGGAATGGTTAAAAACCAATGAGATGCTGTAGCAATTCTCGTGAGGTCTTAGTTAATTGTTTTCTTGCATAAATCCGTTCATGCTCATGCTATGCCAAGGCATGCCAGCCCTATTTCTATAGTAGAAAAAAAACTTTAAAAAAAAGTTTTTTGCCCTCTGGGTCATTTCGATTACTGTCTCCGCTTTGCTGGGAGGGAAGTCTGATACCGCTTTCGTACTACCTCCTGTTTTAATTATTAAGTTCGTTGCGGGTCCCAAGACAGCCGGTTGGGTGTCCGGGCACAGCCTGTGCGTCATTGCACAGCTGCATTATTAGTTGATTATTCGATCAAAGGATGCTGTTGATCCTGATAAACAGGAGTTGCAGTGGTGGGACAGAGTAGCGGGTGTGCATCGATTACAAATTAATTCAAAACTAAACAAGCATATGACCTCAATCCCGCCTGATGTTAAGCGGCGTTGGAGTCAAAGGTGGAACATGCCAACCCAGGAGAAGCCGACACACTCTTGACTCAAAGAGCACCAGTTTATACTTATAAGAGTTTCGAAGTCGGCTGTGATAGGGGTGGTCTCGAATGCGAGTCCCGGCTTGGGCAGCTATTTGTGTGACGAACGTGAATCTTTGCTCTGAGGTCATTGTTGTTTTTATCTATTTAACTATGTACTTATATCGTTGCTAATAGTACCCAGGTACAAGTCTATAGCTTAGCTTGGGACTAAGACATTTAATACGAACTGTCCCGAAATCTTTCGTACTAGTTTTTTTTTTCATTATTTATAAAAACTTTACCTCTGTATAAATTTGGATGAAAAAATATAAAGAAAGAAGAATAAAGTCTTTGTTGAGAAACTTTTGTACTGAGAAATGTTTTAATATCGTTTTATTCAAATAACTTGTCTCAACATTATTTGATGTATGAAATTTATTATTCATTTGTTTCTGGCATCATCATATTTTCTCCGCATGCCACGTTAGGGATCCGTCACGAAACTCAAATGTGAAACATTAAATTTTATTACAATTCAATTATTTTTTTCTTTAAAAAAAGAAAAATTTTAACTTACAAAAATAATGTGTAAAATCACCTTCGTTATCTATGTATGATTATTTTAATTAGACCATTTATGCTGAATTACACCAAAATACTTATCATCATGGTCTTATACTTATTGGTAACGTACAAGAATATACACTGTGTCTTCCATGAGTTCGTATAGTTTTCCTACAAGTCAGGTAACATAGATTACTGCAGTGATTTTGTATGAGCTATCTTAATTCGTCATCAATCCGTTAGAGGTGCTTTACAACGATTCATACGACTTTGTAACTACAGTCGCCAGCGGCAATGAAGGTTAAACTCATGACAGATACATAGAACTTATTTTCTGTATGTTTTTATATGAAAGTCACAATCAAGGTCAGTAAGAAATCTATGTCTAAATAACTTTAAAATAAGCTAAGAGGACCAACGATATAAATCTTCAAAGGTTTATAACGAAACCCTCAAACCCTTTGAACAACTCACGCTTGACTGATTTTGTATTAAATATTGACATTGTAAATTCGGAAACATTGGTCATCCATAACTTGATAATAACCACATCACGACGCAAACATTGACTCAGCCCTGTAGTAAGTATCGTAAGAACTTGTGTCACAGGAACTTAGCAACGATATGGTATATACTACAGAGATAAGAATACAACATGAAAGACCGGTAAGCGAAACAATGCACACATGGATAGTAGTTATATTACAACGTAAGTAAATACAACACAGAATTGTTCCCATAGAAGATAAATATAGCATGAAGCACCTTATTATTTTGTGTCACATCCGTCGCATATACATGTTTATATTAAAATGTACTCTATGTCACCCGGGATATGAATATAAATCGATTGACACCTCATTTCATCAAGTTGATAAGTTACAAACACACAACAGCACACGCACGCACACAACAACAACACACAACACAACACAACAGGAACGCAGAATTAACAAAAGATTTTTTTTAAGAATTATACAATCATTACAGTTATATACCAATTCGATACAAATAACATTATATTCAATTTAAGTTTAGAAAAAAAAAGATGAATTGTTCCAATTGTTTTGGCTTCGATGGAAATCCGAATACACAAAATGTATTTAATAAATAAACGTACATGACGACTCATGAAATCATTTCCCGTTTATTGGCTCAGCCGGTCGTTGTTGGGTAAAAAACTGGGCAAGAGCGTGTTGAACTTGCAGTTAAAGCAACTCCTGTAGTTCATGTAGTAACTTTACTATATTTTAATTCAATAGGACTACTTAAGTAGGTACTTGTTTATTGTTATATTTCGTCTGTATAAAATGTTTTATTGACATCTGTAGATTTATAAATTTTATACTATAACTGAGATTTAAATAAAAGATTGTATTTTGATATTGAAAAGAGCAACTATGGAGGTTTGTTACCGGATTCTTCCCCGTAGACGGGCATTCCGAACCCGTGGTAGTTTTAAAAGAATTTTGATGATTTAAAATTACTTATTTTAAGTTCATTTGAATAAAAATTTCGGAAACGGAAACGGTTCCGGTACTATCGTACATGATCGTACGATTCCTTTGGTAAAAACTCTTAAAAGTAACGTCCCTTGCGTCAGCATTCAACTCAATTTAATTCAGCATATTTAAGTTGATACAGCGGCAATTTTCGATAGCAATCGATCCGGCTGTGTCGTCTTTATAAAGACAACACAAGAAGAAAAGTAAAGGCATGACCGCCATGCCTGTCTGCCTGCCCATCGAACCAAACCTAGGGCAGACCCGGTCGGGAACTGAACTATCGAGGGTCATTTCGGGTTTCCACGCAGGAGACGTTCCAACACTAATGAAAGCAAGAGAGACAAGCTAAGTCACCAAATATTTTTAGTTTGTATATTATATACTTGAAGTCCTATGTGTTGCTATGTATTTCTGTAATCCCATAGAAACTTCACTTTACAAGTGGCTTTAACTTAAAAACGAGAAAGAGGCATATATCTATTAGAAATTCACACACATTAAACAACAGTAAAATAAGTCTAGAAAAATAAACCAACCGTTCTTACAAAAAATCTAAAATTCTGAATAAAAAAATCACTTATCATTCTGTAATTAAAATCCACAATGTTGGATAATTGGTGAGGACATTTTCGATCATATGCTATACCTAGTCAGGTCATAAATTCTGTCACATGTTTAATATAAAATAATTGAAACAAGTTTATTCATTATGTAACCATTTTTATACCAAAATGAACTTAACAAAACATTCTTCTTATGATACTAAAGTTTATTTAAAATGACCTCCGTGATTTTGAATACAGGCCTTCAATCTTCGCGGCCAGTCGTCTATCGCAGCACGAACGAACGAGGTCCATGTCAATATCGGCGGCTGCCTTAATCAAGGATGTCTTGAGTGACTCCAAATTGGGATGAGGCTTTGAGCACGCCTTAACCTCCAAGTGTTGCCATATCTTGTAATCTAACTGATTCAAATCTGGACTTGAGGAGGGCCAGTCTTCCTCCCAACAATACCATGAGCGAGGATGGAAAATCACCTCGTTGGACAAGCGGAATACAATACTGCAACACGTCTTCTTTAAGCGTCCACTCCATATTTAAAAACGAGTAAAATTCTAAAAAGTATACATTTTTATTTTCATGAACAATTCGAAATTCGAATTCAATAAACTTTTTTGTGGCCAGCATTCTAAAAGAAAAGTCCTTACTGTGTGACAATACTTATGACCTGACTGTGTACATAGGATTTGTATCTAGGAAACATTAGATACATGATATTCTTTATTCAACTTACAAACAAGATTTATTTTTACGCCTCGAAGGCGAAAAGCGCGTATTTTAAATGGAAAATTATAAGCTCTTCAAAAACCTAATAATTTAAGCGTTTAAGAGAAATTTATTCAAAGTTAAACGACTAATTTGATATTCCTTTATATATCTTCCAATAGAGATGGGTCCGTTGAAATGGTCCGAATCCCTCGAGATAACTTTAATAAAAATTTTACCTGTGAATAAGGTTACCGATTATTGGATTATCTAATAAATTCGAAAAAAGGAAATTAATTCAGAGATGAATTTAAATTTCCCTTTTGTTTTTATGAACAGTAAAAAACAAATCACCATCGAACAAATTGGTTTTTAAATTCTATAACATTTAGACGGCCTTTGTTGAATAGCGATGTAACAGCTGGCTACTACGCTAGAGGGTCCAGGCCCGAGTCCCGGCGTGTTTCGCTTAGCGGTCTTATATGTATCCTTACCTATGAAGTTCGTACCATTTACGTTCGCGCGCGCACGCACAAACACAAACACATGGGCGTACACACACTCTCTCTCTCACACACACGAGCCAACACACACAAGCGCACACAGACACAAACACGAGCGCGCACACACACACACACAAACACATGAGCCCACATTCACAACTCTATTCTGAGGCACTTCCCGATAAGCTAGCAGGCTGAAATTTTCAGGGTAGCTTCAAACCCGATGACAATTCAATTTACAACTATAAAACGGCTGGACCGATTTTGATAAAATTTGTATGGAGTGACTTTTGAGGCAGAAAAAATAAAAAATTATTAATAGATTTGAAAAATCTAAAACCCACGTGTTGAAATGTCCCAAAAATAAGAAAATAACCCTACAGGGCTGAAAGAGGGGCCACTCTTAACGTGGAGGCGTATCTTTACAAGTTACACCCACGATCTATACACGTCATGTAAATATATCCCATTAATAATTCCTTAAATAATATACGCCCCCGCGTTTTGAGTGGCCCCTCTCTCAGCCCCGTAGGGTTATGTTCTTATTTTTATGACATTTAAAGACGTGGATTTTTAGATTTTTAAATCTATTTGTGTTCTTGTTACGAAAATTAAATAGTATTTTTAAATTGCAACGCGTTCTCAAATGTTGAAATTTTTTTAAGGTAAATACAAAACATTAATTTTCGAAATTTCCAAACCACCGAAGTGTTTAATTAAGAATTAATTCAGCTGACACTTAAATAAAGCTCATGGACAAGTTCAATTTAACGGCGACCTTTTTAATGGAAATATTAACAAGACATACAAGAGTTATACATAATTATGTAGTAATAAACTCGCTGTTTCGGTTCGAACGATTGGAGAGCGATTGCAATTACCGGTACGAGAGGTACAACATCTTTATTTCTACACGGGAAACACACTAGCGGTGCTCTTGACCAGATATCGAGGGCATCGTCGTGTCAATAGGCGGTGGTATCACTTTCCACTAGGTGAACCGTCTGCTTGTTTGGCAGTTAGATATTTTGTTACAATTCCATCTAGCAAATACCGTTTGGCTATAGTTGTGATGAGACGAGTACTGCATGCACATTGTTCTATTGTCTTTACTGAGTGAACTCAACGTCATGCACACTGAAACAATGTGCATGTACACGCCTGAAGAAACTAACTACATACTGATCGTCAAGGTTGGTACCACGCTCCTTTCTAGTTAGAACGTGAAGCAGTTAGCTGTGTTTCGAAGGATTGGAGAGCCAGTAGTTACAGGCACGAGTGGTATAGCATATTTTCCCTCTACATGGGCAAAGCATTGACGGTGCTCTGGAGTTCTAAGACATCAAGGGCATCGTCGTGTCTATAGGCGGCGGTATCACTTTCCAGCAGGTGAATCGTCCCATGAAGTGGAATAAAAAAATAAAAAAAGAATAACAACGACCATAATAAAACCGTGAATTGGAATGACTACATTTGCTTGAAGAATATTAATTTATATCCACAAGAATGTAAGGCAGTCTTGTTAAAGATCTGCCAAAACTTTAACACTTAAACAGTCTGCATACATAATAAACTGTCGCCGTAATCCCTCGAGAGGTTGGCAGAGGTGTTAAGCACAGCATTTGGCATGTTTATGTTAAGCCCCAGTGTGACAGGTTGCGAAACTGTCGCCACTATTCGGGCGCAATAAGGAACATGGCAGCTACAACGTACGGCAATCCGAGACTCGAGCCCTCGACCTGGTGGGTCGGGTCGGTCGGTTAACCAAGGCATATTAACTGAGCTACCACGTCCACATAACTAGTCTGCGATCTTTGAACATATACGTGTCTAGATAGTGACAAGCAACAATCGCAACCTAGAAGACAGTTCATGTTTTGAAGGCTTGTGTGCGTAATACCCACACAAGTAGACGTAGCGTCTGTTGCCTTAAAGCATGCCGAGTGATACCAGGTTTTGAAAATTTCCCATTAAGTATGCGAAAAATTTATTAATTGCGTTCAAATTAAAAAAACGTTTTTAATCATTATTTTATTTGTATTCAATATGTAGCTACTTAAAATATATTTGTTTTGTCTTTAAGTCAAGAGTGAATAGGTTTCTCCTAGGCAGGCATGATCCACCTTAGACCTCATCGCCGCTTAACATCAGGCGGGTTTGGGGTCAAATGCCTGCCAGGTCTTGAATAAAAAAAATAAAAAAAAAGTTTTATACTAAAACTTTAAGTTTAATATCCAAGATTTTACTCATAAATCGATTTGGAAAGCAATGGGTAAAATAAAAATTGCGACCATTTTAATCAATGTTGACAGAAAAATTATTTTGTATTATATAAATCTCGTCTTTATTAAGGAATTCGTTCATACCATTTTTTTTATTAGCTAACCCATATCTGGGGAAGTTTTAATATCAAGGGAGAACCACATTGTAAACATATCGGTAAAATTTGACCAATTTTAGGGAAAAAAATAGTTTTTAAAAGTGTACTTGCTGATATGTAATTTTTGCTTAACTTTTCAGTCGTCTTCTACAATTCCTGCACAATTTTAAAGCGTTATTCGACATTTTTATGTACCACAAAATATTCAAAGTCAGTTTAGCTATTAATCAGGCAAAAAAAAACATATCGGTAGGTACTGTAAGAGTAAAATTCGATTTTCTTTAAGACAAATTAATATTCAAAGACTCTGATATAACAAAAATATTGTGTTATCTACTGAAAGTAACATTTGGAAAATTGAATGAAAGCTTGAATGGAGGTAAACAATACATTATTGAATGGAAATATTTTTAACCTCATAGAACTAAATGCTGAATGTTTTTTTAAAGTGCAATAAACGTTTGTGAGATCGAATTGAATGATGGATATTTAAAAAAGTAAAAACGAACGTAGAGTGGTTGTCGACAGTTGCCTTTTCAGGTCAATTTGCGACCTCACCACTACTTCAAATATGCACAGCGCACCTTTAAACATTCCCGGCCATCCCGCGAATCCCGGGATTAAGTCCCGCGGGAGGCCGGGATCCCGCGCGCCAATTACGGCGTTTCCTCGGCCGTTTCAGCAACAAAAAGAACCCTGCGATTCCGTCCTTAATTTCAGCTCAAGTTTTTTTATTCGCAGAGGAAATTAAAGTCACGTAATATTTTCATGAATAGAACCGTTCTGGTCTTGCGTCATAGGCCCCATGAATGTTTTATCGCAGTTCTTAAGAGTTGTTGAATATTTTGAGGGTGAATCTTTTAGCTTTTTATTTGCGGGATATTATTTTATTCCCGGATAAGTCAAAGTAGGTTTTGATGTCTGTCCTGATTGGGACCTCTCTTAAAGTTACCTCTTTTCCAAAAATGTCTAGAAACCTTACTAATGTTATAAACGCGTTTGTAAGGATGTATGGATGAATTTTACGCAAAAAATACAAAATAATTTTAACACATAGATTCTTCTACCACCGGTAATTCTTCCTTTGATTACCATGTATCTATTTGCCGATATGCTCGTTTTTGGATTTCCAGGTTTTAAGGGGACAAAACCGAGGTCACAAGATAAAACATGCGCAAAGCCGAAGGGCAACAGTTAGCAGAAAATAAGTTTAAAACGGATAGTATTCTCACAGAGTACTGCTAATCAAATACATAAAGTCTGGTACTTGTAAATACAGGTCCCATGGTAATATTACAGTTATATCTCTCAGAGAGCTCAGAGCGTTCCGGGCCGCGTCACAGCTTGACTTCGGGTCAGTTAGGTCAACATTCAATTTTAAAAGCCAACATGTTGTAAGATCTTTTTATTCTATGTTCAAGTGAGACCGCAAAGCTATGCTTGCCTTATAAATATCACCGTTATATTCTGTAGCATTTGCACTCTTTTAATTTTCCAACGTGTAAAAAACATGTAAGTTTTTGGAAAAAGCAACTACGGAGGTTTCTTGTCGGCTTCTTCCCCGTAGATAGCATTCGGAAGCGATGATAGTTAAAATATGACGATTTGAAAACATTTCTGAATTTGAATTTCATGCAATTTATTAATCAACATTGCCCCGCGTATGTAAATTTGTAAAAAAGGTAAAAATCTAGACACCCTAAAAATACACGACTTTTCTTAGTTCAAATTAAATAATTTCACAGTAGATTGTGGGATAGAATTATCAAATTAATTCTAACTACTGGTGCAGTTCGTGTTTTATAATGTTAAATTTTAAAGCGAAAATCATTGAATTTCTAGAGTTTAACTTTTAAATAGCCAGTAGTATTACTGTTTAATAGCCAGTAGTATTCCTGCTTCTTTAGGGGTTCCGTACCCAAAGGTTAAAAAAATGGGACCCCATTACGCCTCCGCTATCCATACGTCTGTTTGTCAGCGGGTTACATCTCACAAACCATAATAAATCTCATAATTTTTCAGAAAATGTCTATTTCTATTGCCACTATAGGTAACAAAAAAATACGAAAAACATTAATAAATAAAACACCGAAGCGGGCTCCCGTTCAATAGCGTAATTTTATACAATTGTTTTGCTCGGTATCGTAACTTTAACGAAATTATTAAAAATTATATAATATTTAATGTTATAAGATGGTATGGAACCCATCCTAAGAGAGTCCGACACGCACTTTTTTAAATTTGAAGAGTGCGAGTTTTTTTTTTGTATTGTTTTTGTCTGTAGCAAAGGGGGCAAGTTAGATATTGAAAAATAGTACAGGAAAGAGGGTGGAGATTTACGCGTTGGACTTAGGTATTAGATTGAACTACAATCACCTAACAAAGACTTGCATGCACATGAACCTTATGTCAACTGGCCTCCCTAGGCAATAAAGCTTGTCAACTGTCCCCTCCCCAGTCCATAAGCTAGTGATGTCCTTGTCTGTGCCTAGTATTATTGTTGAAACGAGGTCATTTCTTTGTTTGTCGTTTCTGTTGCATAGAAAAATATAATGTTCACTGCACCGTAACAAGATGCATGGACCCGCATTGCAGGGAAACTCTTACAATTTTTTATTTAACGTTATACGATTATTTAATGGTATGTTAAACTGATGTACCGTACAAATATTGTTAATGGTAAATTTTTTGGTTGTTCCAAGACGTGGTAGATCAGTTTGTTACGTGCCTTGGTTAAACGACCGACCTGACCCAACATAGTTCGAATCTCGGGCTGCCGTACATTGTAGCTGTCATGTTTCGGATATTGGCGATAGATTCGCAACCTGTCACACTGGGACTCGACATAATCATGCGAAATGCGGTGTGTAACACCTCTGCCTACCCCTCTCGAGGGATTAATTACGGCGTGAGTTTATGTCTAAATGTTTGTAGGCATTTTGTAATCTAAGCTACATCTCAAATTTTTTATAATTTTTAGGATTTGGTAATATTTTTTGACGGCCACTGTCGCGTAACGGTGTATCGCTAGAGGTTCTGGGTTCGAATCGGGGCGGGCCTTTGTGTTATTTGCAAGAAGCATTGTTTCGCTTACCGGTCTTGGATATAGTATCCTTATCTATGTTGCTTATACCATATCGTTGCATAGCTCCTGCGACACAAGATTTTACAATTTTACTGCAGGGCTGAGTCAATGTTTGCGTCGTGATGTTATTATTATTAAAACTAGACTACAAAACAGAAAAAACATTTTTATCTTGTGTGTCTTATTTTTATTTATGAAACTCTGCACTTCTCCGTAACATTTTCTATTTCAGTAAAATAACATAGTTTATTTTCTCAACAGGGAGGTACTGGAGAACGGGACACTAGTGTTGCTCCCGTTTCCGGGATCAGCGTACCGGCAAGACGTGCACTCCGCAGTGTACCGGTGCCGCGCGTACAACGCACACGGCGCGATCCTTTCCCGGGATATGCGCACTCAAGCCGGTAAGTCTAGACATAGCTATTGTCAGAAATAAAACACACTTTCATACAAAAGAAAACTATTCATTTGCTTATATAAAATAGTTCCCTACAAATTGGCGTGAACTGCACTTCTTCGAGTTGCCAACTCGGGCCTCTGCCCGATGCGTATCCGTTTATATTAAGTGCAAAACCGTTGTCGCCATTATCACTATATTGTCTCATGACGTTAATTGTACAGCGTATCACATCTCTATTATTTGGTTATAAATTCCGAACAGGGTAGTTTTAAAGTCATATTTGATAAAGATAAAAAGACGCACAAGTTTGTTCGATTAACACTATAAATTTTTGATTCTAAATTAGGGCGGACCAAAACATAACCACGCGTTTAACTATCACTCTGTCTGCCACCTCTTTGTTAAGATTAACTACCGAATAATTTTGACCGTGACCTTTTGGTCATCATCAGCCTGAAGAAGTAATGGATATTAGCCACTCCCAATTACATGATGTTCTGGTTAATAGAACAAAAAAAATATAAGCAAAAGCTTACAAGTGCCTCTTTGCGTTTTAAAAATGGCGCCGCCACTGGATGCATGCCATCGCTAAATAAATACATAGACATACGTACAGTCGAGGTCTGCCACGAAGAATCATTTGCCATCGAAATTCCTATGTACGCGATAATACTAAGTTTTAGGGGTTGGATCGTAAGCGCCATCCTAATTGGCCGTAGTAAATCTCTATTACCAATGACGGTAAAGGAAGCAAATCATTAATTGAAATCATGATGTTGTTTTAAAAGTATGATAATCTCATCCATTCACAAATATAGTATGAAAGCCCCCGCCGCAAAACCTGCAAGCAAAACTCGACCTTAAGGTGGTAGCGCTTGCGCGCCCGTGACTGTACATGGCGGCGCGTTTGACTGCCGCAGCGTACAGGCGTAGGTGAAATTGACATTTCAATGAATTTATGTACATTTTTACTTCTTTTTACACTTGTTTACCATGTACAAGTAAGTTTACATTTGTTAATATCTACGAGCATTAACTAACTGCAACTATCATTAGTTAATCTAAAATTGCCTGAGGCGCTTCTCTGAGAGGTTTAGTAATTGCATCCTGGGACATTTCACACAAATTGCCTCACCCTGTCAATCCTCAACTGTCTAGACTTCTATTACGAGTTGTCAATAGAAATATCCATATCTACAGCCTCCATTACTAAGCTCTCTTGACTTAGCTACCAAGGGATGTATAAAGCATAGACTAAAAAATTGTTTTATCACCCTGGCTTAAGCTGTCACACATAGCTCCAACAACAATGTAAAGATGAACTAAGAACTATTTTTTTAAACTATAACATGAATCAACTCTCCATACAAATGTTCCGGATGTAAAAATCTACATTCCTGGTAATATCTATGGATTGATTTCTTTAAAAAAATCTTGGTGGACGTGAGGATCATCACCATACGGATCTTCAGGAAGTATACATAAATAAATTTACATATTATAATAATAATAATATTTATTTATTTCATTAAAAGGCACATTACAAAAAATGTCAGTGGCCGGAGCCTCCATTTAAGCTTAAAATAGCCTGCGTTAGGAGTATATGGATTTCTGGCAATGATGAAAGATTTCTTGAAAAATATATTTGTGGACGCGCTTAAATTATAGCTGTGAGTGAGGATCATCAGATTAAATATTTGAGTTTAGTTAACAGCAGCCTAAGCTAAACAAGCAGTGATGTGAGTGAGTAGTGTCATGATTATTCCGTGTGTCGGACGTGGGTAGGTAATTACATTTACTGCTAAAAGCCCTATCCGTGGCTCAGGATACACTGGACAGGGGTGTCGTATCCGTACTATTTAAATTATACTAAATTGATCACGCTTATTAAGTTATAATTTACGGATCGGTGCAATATAGGCTTTTTTGCACAATGGTTGCAGAATTTTTATACTTTTATTTATGTTTTTGTTTGATAGGCAATGATCATTTGATTTGTCATTAAAAAATCAAAATATATTCCACTATTTTGAATTTAACGGGGATGATTTTTGAAAAAAAAAGCAACTACGAAGGTTTCTTGCCGGCTTCTTCCCCGTAGATAGCATTCCGAATCGGTGGTACATAAAAAATGACGATTTGGAAGCACTTATTTAAAGTCTAGTCTTAAATAAATAACATTTTGAATTTCAATTTGATGACTGCTACCTTTTAAAATATGATTGCTTCGTACACATTTTGTATGGCACTCAAAAGAGGTGACGTCACGGATTTTGGAAGTCAACAAATTGGCTATTATTTAGTTTTAATGGATTTTAAAATCGTATTTGGGAGAAAAATTAAACAAACCAGTTTCTCTTATACTTAGTCATGCATTATGGTGTTATTTGCGACATGTGTCATCAGACCTAATAAATAGCTTCTGAATTTAACTGACAGAATGTCCTACTGTTTCTATTAAGTTTACTATTCTTGACAGTTTCTCTTAAGAAAGTGTTATAGTTGAATTATATTATTTATTTACTTATCACATGAATTTTTCCCAAAAAAGTTGACTTGCTGATAAACTTTTCTCTTTTATATTTTAAATAACTGTTGATTTAAATTTGAATAAAACAGATTTGCAAACACAGTTAAGCGTGAATCTCGCTCGCTGTTCCGGCCTTAGTTAGGTTTCATTAGTGAGAGTCAAAAAGCTCACATTAGCGCCGGCTCCGTGACTATTAATTAACATATAAAGACTAATTAAGCCGATTCCACAGAGCTGCGACACAAACATTGTGTTCCTTTAGAACTATACTTCTATTATCTCTCTCTTTACTTCCACTTTTAAGTGTTAAGTTCGATTACCGTTTTTGTATTGCCATAATATTTTTGATATGACGTGGTTGCTCAGTTTGTTACGTGCCTTTTTTAACTGACCGACCCGAGCTAGCATGTCGAGGGTTCGATTCTCGAGTTGCCGTATATTGTAGCTGCCATGTTTCTCTATGAGCCCGAATAGTGGTGACAGATTCGCAACCTGTCACACTGGGACTCAACATAAACGAGCAAAATGCGGTGTGTGACACCTCTGCTTACCCCTCTCGAAGGATTAATTACGGCGTGAGTTAATGTTATGATTTTTTAATTAATTTTAAATCACTATCAAAAAATTCACTGCATCATTACTTTGATGTAAACTCAAATTATAGAACTAAAGGTTTGACATATTGCAAATTGGCTACAAAAAAACTTCGGTAAATATTTGTCATCAGTTAGTTCGTTCATCAAAGTAAAATATTAAAAAGGCATTAAACATTTTCATTATTGCCATGCGTCTATTTAGTTAGGAAACTTAATCACACATGCTGATTTTACATAAAACAGCTCTGTTAATTACTCCGGTACAGCTTTACTCGATACGCACGGTGTTGGCTTCCACAGTTCTGCGGTGTCGATATCCAGTTTTCATCGACCATGGTTATTAAGGCATGTTTAGGAGTGCCCGATAATGTTTATGGATATTTGGAAAGCTGTTGGTGGCTGCTGGATATTTAGGGAACATGGAATTTTATTCTTCGTAATAGTAATTCATCGTTGTAATTGATTGTAATTATTAACAATGAAATTTGACGTTATGCTATTTTATAATAATTATAATAATCTAATAATGTATAATTTGACAAGCGTGTGTAAAATATTCAGCCATATTGAATTCAATTGTTTGAAGGTAAATTAATCTTGTAAGCGCTTTGTGTGTTATATTTATAAGTATTAAGATGAAATGCACCTAAAACTATAAAAAAATGAATGTTTCTGGTGTGTAATCAGTTTTAGCTCTACCAGTAACATGAACGGGCTTTGAAACCGCAAACTTGCATCAGTGGAAGTCAATAATACTGGGCGAAGTCCAATCTAGGCAGTAGTTGTTGTGGTATGAGTTACCTGAACACACGTTTCTATTTGCTTACCTGGTGAATTCATTCTGGCATTTCAATTATGCCTCTACAATTAAAAACCTAAAACTCTACCAATGCTTTTTATTTTTTACATTCGATCTTTATTTTAATTGACTTCTATTGACGCTTTTATTGTTATTGCTTTTGACTATAACTTTTACAAAGTTAAAATAATCTTAAATATACCTGAAATTTCAAAAATATACCTGTGTGATAATACTGGAATGAATTGAGCGAATTTTTTAAATTTTACATCCTATGATAATGATGCGTTTATACCGGCAACTTCCGAGCAATTTTGACATCCAGACACTAAAGCAAAATCGAGAAATTTACTGCAATATGGCAGCATAAAGAAAGAGATGACACCAATAACGTCTCCAGATTTATCGAATATAGTTGCCGGGCAATAATTAAAAAAAGAAATCCTTTGTAAATGCACTGCTTCAAACAAAGATTAAATTTTTTAATCAGCCTTGAAATACATGTTGACAGAAAAATGCCTACTATGCAGCCAATGATTTCCTAAACGATAGATCATTTTGAGGGTTTTTAATCTGGACTTTTAACATTTTTACTAAAAAATAATTGTTTGTATCGTAATTTAATTAATTAGCCTGCCTGTGTGCCTATTGTGAATACTGATTTTATAGTAAGCACAGTAGTAATAGTAACCACATCACAATACACACATTGACTTAGCCCTGCAGTAAGTATCGTAAGTAACTTGTGTCACAGGAACTAAGCAACGATAAAACGTGCTTAAACGATATGTTATATACTACGTAAGCGAAACAATGCGTCTTGCAAATAACACAAAGTCCCGCCCCCGCCGGGATTCGAATCCTGAATCTCTAGCGTAGCAGTCGGCTGTTTATACCACTGCGCCACCGAAATCGTCAATTTTGACATTCTACTTTGTAATTCTCCTTAAAATATTACTTTATTGTAACCAAATATTTGCACACCTTTTCAGAGAATGTACGGGTCTTCCTTAACTTATAACAACATTGTAACCTACATTTTGGCAAATAAAAATTAATATTATTATTACTATTACAAGGAGTTCTCTTCGTCATGTATAAAAAAAGGGTTGACTGAAAGAATTGAAAAATCTAACATTATACTGTTTTTTTCGCCTTTTATTAATACAAATGAAACTTATCTGCAAAGATAATTTCAAACGTGCATCATACCACCTGTGGCGCAGTGGTGTAAACAGTGGTGGCCGACTGCTACGCTAGAGGTTCCGGGTTCGAATCAAAGTGGGGGCGGACTTTGTGTTATTTGCAAGACGCATTGTTTCGCTTACCGGTCATGGATGTTGTATTCTTATTTATTTAGTATATACCATATCGTTGCTTAGCACCTGCGACACAATTTCTTACGATACTTACTGCAGGGCTGAGTCAATGTGTGTGTCGTGGTGTGGTTATTTATTTATTTATTATACTACTATTATAAATGAGAAAGTTTGAATGTACGTAACGAAATCACACAAAAACGGCTGAAGTGATTTAGATAGAATTCGACACAGATAGTTTATCACATTGAAAAATCCAAGGTATACTGTTTATCCCAAAAACTTTATATTTTATAAATATTTATAAAACTAAGTATAGTATATACTATACTTATTTACTATTCTATAACTATACTTATTTATTACGAACTGGGCAAAAGCCAGTGGTTAATAAATTAGGCAAGCATTTAACCACTATTTCGCTTAATCGTCAGACTCAATTTTTATTCAAATGGACCCAAAATAAGCACTTTTAAATGGTTGATATTATTTTAAAACTAACACCGGTTCGGAATGCCTATCTACGGGGAAGAATCCGGTAAGAAAACTCTAGTTACTTTTTCAATACCTCATACAATAATAATGATAGCCACATCACGACAAACACATTGACTCAGCCCTGCACTAAGATATAATCTTGTATCGCAGGCACTCAGCAACGATATGGTATAAACTACACAGATAAACGAAACAATGCGTCTTGCAAATAACACAAAGTTCCGCCCCCGCTGGTAATCGAACCCGGAACCTTTAGCGTAGCAGTTAGCTGTTAAAATTTTTCTTCATAATTATGAATGAATAAAACAAAACAAAAAATATATATGATGCTAAATTCTACATTTTCGTGTTTTGTGACGATGGAACTCTGTCTTCGCATGCAAAAAGAGAGTGCCTTAGCCGTGCAAATGATGGAACTATCGCAAAGTGCTTAGAATTAATATGAGATGGTTATCCACAAACAGAGGTAGCAAAAAAAGATGACAGAGAAACCCTTCTTGTCCTATTTTTGGATTGTTATGTACCTACCTACTTGTTTTTTTTTTGGTATTCGCATAGTAGTTAAGCGGTTCTTGCTTTAGCCAATAATATATGTGCATTCTGCGATCAAAAGAACAAGTCTACCATTGTTTTAAACTTATAAGAACTTTTTTATGAATAAATAGTTTTTCATGTTTTGAACACTCAATTTTTGATGACTCTATTCAAGACTCAGGCCAACTCACATTTTTTTGTTTATTTTCTTTTGTCGCTGTGCAGGTTTCTCCATGCTGCGATGAATTATAGAAGCGGTTAAATGTACAACTCGTTGACAGCGCGAGCTGCTTTTGTAAATAACTGCTCGGAGATTACGTCGACACACACGTTTTGTATCCTTTGTCTTTGAAGCTCTCGCCTGCTTTATTTCCTCAATTAACTCCCTCGCTAAGGGAAATATTTAAATAAAGATACAAAGCGTGCTTATAATCAGATAAAAAGTGCCCGGGCCGGGCTTTACTTGAGTTTTTAGGTCCCGGAATTAATGTTTATTGTTATCGTAACTTTTTCTCGAGAACTTTCCGCTCTTTCGAGGAAAAACAGTCGGTGGTGAGAAAAAAAATATATACAAAGTTAATGTCAAAGTCAAAATGTTTTGTTCGAAGAGATAAAATAAGCACTTACAGATCAGACAGATATAGCCTCGACCTCGACCTCGGTGGCGCAGTGGTGTAAACAGCCGATTGCTACGCTAGAGGTTCCGGGTTCGAATCCCGGCGGGGGCGGGACTTTGTGTTATTTGCAAGACGCATTGTTTCGCTTACCGGTCTTGGATGTTGTATTCTTATCTGTGTAGTGTATACCATATCGTTGCTTAGTTCCTGTGACACAAGTTCTTACGATACTTAGTGCAGGGTTGGGTCAATGTGTGTGTCGTGATGTGGTTATTAGTCAGTTTCCCGCTGAAAAGTATGCATTTTGTACTGGAACTAACTTCAAAATAGCAGACTTGAATTCTGGCCAAAGATTAATGATTGGTAGTCGCGATGACAACCAATAATTAATCTTTGATTCTGGCTTTAGTCTACATCTTATAAGAAGGCAGGCAGAGCTAATAATGATAAAAATTTCAGTAATTTAATTTGTATAATGACTAAACAGGCGGTGGGCCATGCTCCATTACTCTTAAGCAAAACGCCCTATTTTTGTTTACAAAGCGCAGTTTGTTTGCTTCGTTCGAGCGTAAATTGGAATGATGTGAGCTTTGTGTGAGAAAACGTCGACAACTTTCTTGAAAAGAGAACGTATTGGAGCGTGCTGCAGCAGGAATGTGATTGGCTGTCGTGAGCTGGAGATTGTAACACTGATTGTACCAACGGGAACGTAGCGAGAACGACACGGGACCGAGACGATGGAAAAATCAGTTACCGATACAGAACTGTTAGTTCAGATATGGAGTTTTATTGTATATGATTTCGAACTTTATACGATAGAAAAATCATATCTCACACTTCTTTACAATATAAGCTAAATATAATACAAGTGTGTTATGAGAAATTAAAACTCTAGGGTATGGGATAGAAAATCAACACTGCATGTTGCAGAAGTTGCAGTTGTAGTCATTTGAAAGAAATCTATTCAATTCTTCGCAGTTGAGTGATATACATTTTAAATATTAAGCGATTGTTTTTTGGAAAATCTTAACTACTTAATTTAAAATAATTATGCAGTGTATAAATAAATAAAATGTTGTGCTAACCTATAATTTAGAAGTACATATAACTAAAACAATATTTATTAAAATTGTATGTAATGCAAACTGTACTATCTAGTTGGAAAGCCTAATAAATAAATAACAAAATTTTGGAGACACAGTATATACGTAATGCGAGACATGCAGTATAAAAATATATATATTGATTAAGCAGTCTACAAGGCAGTCCACGTTAGGTACTACTTAAGTACAGTAGCTTTCCTACCTTACCGATGTATTGTACTGGTTGGCAAAATACATTATGTAGACTTGACAAGACAACCTGTGTATTATTCAGCACTACACATTACCCCATAGTTCATTCAGTTCCAAATTGAATTATGTTTATTGTAATGAGTCGAGGCACACCCGCCACTATATCCCACTACTGCAACTCCTGTTCACCAGGATCAAAAGGAAGAAATAGGAGGTAGGAAGAAACCGATTTCAGACTTCCCTCCCAGCAAAGCGGTAATGGCAATTGAGATGGCCCAGAGGCCAAAAAACTAAGGGGAGACAGTAGACGCCTGACCGTCATAACGCCACGTTATGTCACTAAATAATAGGGGATTAATTAAATACTAACCTAAATCTTGCACCCGGAATACTGGTGGCAAAACTTTTTAAAGGCACGGAAGTTTCCCTTCGTTTTCACAAGATCTAGGTAATAAATAGGACTACACGCAGATACTTGAATCGAATTCAACCGTTCGTCATACCAGAGACTGCACTCCCACAAGATATGATGGGCAGTTTGCACAAATTCTTGATCCGACGTTGAACATTCGCAAAAAGGTGATGGCACCAAGTTAAATGAATAAAATTTGCCCTTAAAGTTACCATGCCCGGTTAAGTAGATACTATATATATGATTTCTAGATTTCCAGAATCCCGGCGGGGGCTTGACTTTGTGTTATTTGTAAGATGCATTGTTTCGCTTACCGGTCGTTCGTTCCGTTTCGTGATGTTAATGAGTGGAAACCAAACGACAAATATAAAACGTCAGTGAATTTTATTGAGAATAATAGTGGACTAAACGAAATTTTAAAATTTCATCGAAAACAGATGACATTTTCCTTCAATCATTTTTTTAACATGAAAGGCTTAATCGCTGAGCGACTACACCGCCCTGAAAAACCAAAAAAAATAATACGCAAAACTTACTCAAAATTAGATGCTTTATATTGCTCTTTTACTTCACTACGAAGCAAAGGAGGGTTATGATTTTGACCGCTGTATACCTATATATGTTATTGTAAACAGCGTTAAAATATTCTTCGTATCGAAGAATTCTAACTTAGTTCTTGTCCAGGGGGTAAAATATCTAAGACACACAATGACGGGACTCATGACAAAACTTCGTGAATACATGTCACACGCACGTCATACCTTCCTCAAAATGATATTAGACTTTGAACCGAATAGTGTGGGTATGACATGTTACTTAAATAAATATGGATCCCTTACATAATACCGTCAAAAATATCTTATTAATTTGTTCTATCATTTTTTATAATAATGATGTTATGCAATTATGGTATGTGACATCACACGACATAACGTAAACTCACGCCGTAATTAATCCCTCGAGAAGTGTTGGCACAGCATTTCGCATGTTTATGTTGAATCCCAGTGCGACAAGTTGCGAATCTTTCGGCACTATCCGTGCACAATGAGGATCCCCTCGACCTGTCGGGTCGGCCGGTTGACCAGGGCACGTAACAAACTGAGCTACCACGTCGTCCAGCGTCGTACATGATATCATTTATCAAAATGAATGGTTGTATTGTAAGCAATTATCGTATCCAAAGATGAGATAAGCCGGGCTAAAATAATCATAACAAGAAATTCATGTCGCACCGTAGAATGTCAACTTAGTCAGTAATACGGAATATGCATAAAATTATTTTGATTTTTCAATCAACAACTTATTGTAAAGTATGTGGAAATAGTACGAGTATACAGTGAAAACAGAATTAGAATTGAACGATAAACCACGGAGATATAACCATTAAAAGTAAATGCATTTATCTCGCTCATCAGAACAATTTTTTCTATGGAAGTTTTATGGTGCTCGTGTACTTTGACGTCATTGTACATATAGGATCTCTCTGTCTGACTAACAACTTTATAACTATAGTTATTGTGTCGAATTTTTGAGAAAATCTTAGTAATCAAATTACAATAAAAATTAATAAGTATACTACTCAAAACAAAATAAGGGCCACGAGGTATTTTGTCTGTACCATGAAAATAATAAAACCAATATATTTTGTTGTCTCCATAACGAAAACTAATGTTGTTTGTACCGTGTAGACCAATAAACTTATTCCAATAATAATGATTAAAAAGTTTATTTGTTTTTGAATGAAAAAATCACATTTAAGGTTAAAAATAAAAACAATGTAAAGTTACTGAAAACAAAAGAAAATACTCCATGCTCATCTTTTAGTAACGAGTATGCCCTCCTCGTTTCGCTACGCACGCTGAAGCCTGGAGTGCATGCTCTCAATCAAATGCCTGACATTATCCATTCGAATCTCTTCTCAGGCCCTTTTAACAGCGTTGATGAGTTGCTGTTGGTTGTGGATTTCCTGATCACCATCTCTAACTCTTCGTTTCAACTGATCCCACATGTGCTCTATTGGATTTAAGTGCGGACTGTTCGCCGGCCACGGCAAGACTTGAATTTGAGACGCTTCCAGTACAAACCGAGTCGCTTGATCCGTGTGTGCACGAGCATTGTCTTGCATCAAGATGAATCCAGGACCCGCTCGCTAGGCAAATGGGATCACATGTGGTCTGACAACTTCCTCAATATACCGCTGAGCAGTAAGAGTATCCTCATTTAAAATAGCGAGCTCAGTTTTGCCGTGTAAGCTTATCCCGCCCCAAATCATTACATTTGGACCACCAAAACGATCGACTTCTTGGATGCAGGCTTCTGAAAATCTCTCGCCGCGTCTTCTCCATACTCTAATACGCCGATCGTCGTTAAAAAATTTAACTTTGCTTTCGCCTGTGAAGAGCACCATGCCCCATTGGTTTATGTCCCAGTCCCAATGTTGACGGGTAAATCTTAAACGATTTGCACGATGATTTCTGGTTAATGGAACACGGACAACTCGCCTTCGTGATGCCTGTTGGTCTTCATGCAATCAATTACGAATAGTTTGGTCACTGACACGAGTACCCGTTGTGAGCCGTAAACGATTTTGCAGCTTGCGGGCCGTTGTTGTGCGATCTCGGCGCGCACTTAATCGAATGTAACGATCCTCTTGAGCTGTTGTAATGCGAACTCTGCCCGAACCAGATCTTCTTCTAACACTGCCGGTCTCTTGGAAACGATTCCATAGATTTAGAATAGCTCTTCGAGAAAATCCCAATTGCAAACCCATAAATCGCTGCGAATGACCTTCTTCAATCATTGTAACGGCTCTGGTTGCTGTCAGCGAGTCCATGTGACGCCTGCGTGCTTGTGGCATATTGCAAAAGATGTTTCTGACTCGAGATATCAATGAACTCTGATAATTTCTAATAAACCAAGAAGCTAAGGAAAGCAAAACGACAAAGAAAATGGAATCAAAATTTTCAAAAATAATTTTAAATCAAATTTTATTTAAAATTGTTGCCAGCATTAGATGAATACTACAATATTAAAAAGTTTAGGTATCAAAGAGTTTGGATACTCAATATTTTACTACTTTCAATATGTAAATGTTTAATAAATTACACCAAAATGAAAAAATACCTCGTGGCCCTTATTTTGTTTTGAGTAGTATATATATCTTGCAAAACGCCATCTTGCAAAAAATTGAGGCAACTTTAACAAAAAAGGATTTTGAGGAAAATGGCTTTAGCAACCATTTTAGATCCCCAGATCCATAATCAGAGGAAAAGGCGGCCTTGCTGACTTTGAAAACCTTTGAAAACGATGGTAGAAACCATCATATCGTTCCGCAAGAAAACAATACCAATAACAACAAAACACTAATGAATAAGAAAAAAACATTTCAATACCTGGACACGTTTATTACTGTTCTTCTCGGCTAGTTTGCAAACATCTGGAGTTTTCTCAGGATCATAGTTTAGAGGGCTTTGTTTACTGCGTTCCCGAGCCATTGTTTTGTCGAATTTCCCGTTTCGTTGTCATTGAATTTGACCGTTCTCGGTAATTGAAACAAGGCTTAGGCAAAGGCAAATAAAGAATGTGTGAAAGCAAGATAAACAGGTTAAAACTTAATGATAGACAAAGAGGGAAACATTCACATGTGACGTCAAAGTCTATGACGCGTCAATGGATGCCACGGATTGCGTTATGGACTTTCTATTTGTATTAAGTAGCATTTGTAATATTATATAAAAAAATATTTCTTAGCCGATATTTTTTTCCGGTCTTGGATATAGTATTCTTATACCGGAACTGAGTCAATGTGTGTGTCGTGAATTTGTGTAGGTTAAAAACGTAAGTTTTAATTAAAATAGGTATTATCACAATTTCTTATAGTATTCCAATTTCGAATCAAAAAGTTTTTCACAAGTAACAAGTTGGTGGCAGAATTTTATTAATGTTTTCTTTGAACAGTTCAAATTGTTGACGACCTCGGTGGCGCAGTGGTGTAAACAGCCGAATGCTACGCTAGAGGTTCCGGGTTCGAATCCCGGCGGGGGCGGGACTTAGTGTTATTTGCAAGACGCATTGTTTCGCTTACCGGTCTTGGATGTTGTATTCTTATTTATTTAGTATATACCATATCGTTGCTTAGCACCTGCGAAACAAGTTCTTACGATACTTACTGCAGGGCTGACTCAATGTGTGTGCCGTGATGTGGTTATTTATTAATTTATTTATTTGTTATGTCCGAAACACGTGAATTATCTGACTTACGTTAGTACATGAGCAAAAATATGTGAACCCGTTTTTTTTCTCTCGTATAAATCCCGAACTAACAATGTAGTTCGCAAACCCAAATTGCAAAGGTTACCGCGGCCATTACTATTCTAAATAGCCTAAAAAACCGGAATTCGAATGAACGTAGCATAAATCAGTACTGTCCCCTGGGAGGGAGTAAGCTGCGGGGGGTAGGGGAGGGGTGACCATTAGTCCGTTCCGCCAATAAGTCACGAGAGACAACTACATTACACCCGGAACTAAACTATCAGATAAAACGAATGGCGCTAGTATATACCATTTAACAGTAACCTATAGCGTGATATTTTAGTCCCTAATTCCGACACTTGCTGAGTTCAGAGGTTTCGCTCCAACGTTTAACATGCAGTTACAAATGGCGCTAGATGCTTATCTTTAAGTTTGATAGTTTTTTTGTATCGCGTTTTTCCACTTAGGAAAATCGGGGGCTTCCAGACATTTCGCTGAACCAGTTTTCGGAGCTTGACCTAAATTCTTGGAGTTCTCTTGAATTTTTATTCCGCTGCTTTGTTTTGTTTGGAAATCATGTATTAGTTTTGTTCATAAAGCTATTTTTGAATGGATCTGCCCAACCATATTAACACGCTTTTATTAGGTCGAACTGTATGTAACTAACTATGTAATGGAATCTAAGGTAGCCAATTTAATCATCTTCCAAGTGTCGTAGCGTAATGAAAATTGACAGCTGTATGTAGTTCTGTCTAACTGATCTGATGATGGAGCCGGAAGACATGAACTGGAACTTCATGATGGAAAATATGGAGTTTTTACGTGGAATTATTAAAGCGTGTTTTATAGTGTTTTAAAACTATTAATTTGTTTATCCCCGGAACATGCCATTTGTCAAACATCTTGATCGACATCTACATGCTACGTGTTTGCTGAACCGAAGAGCAATTATGAAGTCATCAGTTACACAACTGACAAGTGATTCTGAATTACTACGGTATTCTATGAAAATTCAACAATTCTTATTTCACCCATCATCATCAGCCAGAAGGCAGCCACTGTCATGGGTAGGACTCTAAAATAAATAATAATCAATATTTCCAACCGACCCAGGGCCTCTTGCATCTAGCGATTCCCTGTAGCATTAACAAGCTCGTTCGTGCACCTCATGGATCGTCCAACACAATGCCTTCCACTCCATGGTCTCTACTAGTTCCTCACCCAACGGTCTAGAAACTTCATCCCCAATTTCACCGAATTAATCTAAATTAACGTTAACCAATACAAATGGAAACCTATTCTTAAAACTGATTAGTCTTTTTCTGTTGCTTATCAGTGCCTGATCTTTTCTTTCATTATTTGTTATAAAAATTTAACATTAAAATTTTAACCCCGTACATATCCTTCTTCAATTTTGCGCCCTGGATTTTGTTTTGATCCTCCTAATGTACATGATAAATATGAAAGTTTGTAGGTCTGTTACCCAATCACGCAAAAAGGCTACTTTTGCTCAAATTTGACACACGGAAAGACATGGGACACTTTTTATCCCAAATAAAAAAGATTCCTGAGTGATAATAAACAAAATCTACGCAGATGAAGTCACAGGCAAGAGTTAATAATCGATAAATAAATAAATTTGCAAACAGGTTGAACTTTTCACTATGCGAGTTACAAATTGAGTAAGTATACCACGATACTGTAATTTCATCTCACGAAGACCGTTTGACTTAAGGCGGTGGTTTGTCACCGCAATTGCAATGGGATACCGAGACCGGAGACCGAGACAGGTGACCGAAGACATTGTACGATCTATGTCTCTAGTCACAGCCGCGCACGCGAACTTGCGTTCATACTCGTATAAAGCCTGAGTTCTCTCCTGAGCCTCGTTCTCCGGTCTCGGTTTCCGATCTCGTTCTCCGGTCTCGTTCTCCGGCCTCGGTTTCCGGTCTCGGTTTCCGGTCTCGTTCTCCGGTCTCGGTTTCCGGTCTCGTTCTCCGGTCTCGTTCTCCGGTCTCGATTTCCGGTCTCGTTCTCCGGTCTCGTTCTCCGGTCTCAGTTTCCGGTCTCGATCTCCGCGCGCAGCGCGAACCGCCACCTTAGGGTTGTAAGTTTCGTCAGGCGTTTACATGTATATTGTTTAGATTTTTTTAACATTGAGTTCGCGCAGTAAAGAGGTTATGCACACTTAAATAATGTGCATCACACAACCATAGCCAGTCTTTGTAAGTCGGAATGACTACAAGCTTTGAGAATCGACGATCAAAGTTTTGAATGTCGAGATGTATATACACTTCAACCATTGAAGTCCAATTCATATTTAACATTGGGTCAATTACGATCGGAAACCGAAGGAGTTTAATAATTTAATCGGAGCTTGTTCCTGAACTTTACAGCCGGTTAATTAACAGTTTATCCAATTAGGTTCTTATATTGACTTTTTAATACAAACATATAATAGCGAAGACTCACAAATTCAGTACGAACTTAAAAAATACTTTTGAAGCTGAACTTTCGTAGTTTATATTATGATGAGTGTTCGAAGTTCAAATCAAATTGTGCTGGAGACAGGATTGGAATCCAGGAAGCTTCTAGCCAGGAATCCCTACCTATCCTAAAATTACAGGTTTTATGCATTGGTGAGGGTCGGCAACGGCGTGGAAACCCTGGAATAATAAGCTTTTATAGGCTACGGTAACTGCTTACCATCGAGCGGGCCGTATGCTTGTTTGCCAATTTTGTAGTAGGTACATAAAAATGTATCTGGTAGTACAATATATAATAACCACATCACGACACACACATTGACTCAGCCCTGCACTGAGATATAATCTTGTACCGCAGGCACTTAGCATCGATATGGTATAAACTACATAGATAAAACATGAAAGACCAGAAAGCGAAACCATGCAGCTTGCAAATAACACATTGTTCCACCCGCGAAGGTATTCACACCCAGAACCTGTAACGTAGCAGTCGGCTGTCGGCAGAGATGATGTCTTTCTTAGGTCAAACCAAAAACAGAACACTTAAAATCTATAAGTCACAAATAAACTATGCCCGAACTAGGACAACCTGTGTCTCGGGCTAAAGAAAAGAGTTAATCATGAAAACGTTTGAATTGATTTATTTATTGGCACAATAACATTACACAGAGATAGTTTATAATGTATGGTTATAAATGAATTAGGAATATAAATCTAAAGCAAAAATTTAAACACTTAAAAATACTCAAGAATTACCATAAGACCAACATAACAAAACATTTTTAATTTGAGAGTTGGTAAGCAGAAACAAATCATATGCTTTCTACTTCTACATTAGTCTGTCTGTCAGCATTTGATTAATTTATTATCAAAATTCATGAACCCCCATCTTTAAACGCTCGCCATGTTCTCCCTTTGCCGTTTTCTTGTATTGTACTTATATATGAGCAAATATAACATTTTGACGTTAACAAAGAGCTCGTCCGTTTGTTTGTTATGTTTTTGTTTCCTAATGTTTTGTTCGCGTTCAGCAACTCCTCTATGTTGTAGTGTAACCGCGGTAAATTAAATGTTACAGAATGAACATTTATAAAACACGGGCGGGGTTTGTGTCGTGCGAATTGCATAAAGATTAAGACTTTTACTGAATAATAAAAACGTGATTAGAGAAGTGTGGAGTGGAAGAAGACGTAGTGAAGAAGATTGAGAAGGGCATGTAGAGGTGGTTTGGGCACGAAGAGAGGATGGATGAGTCAAGATGTACGAAAGCTGTGTATTGTGGAGGGCAGGTAGGGGTAGACCTAGGTGGACGTACCATGAATAGATTGGTGACGTTCAAGAAAAAGGCCAGGTCAGAAGTACCCGTAATCATCGTGTGTGTGTGAAGAGATATATGGATGTGGAGGAAGCAAGAGATGTATTAAAGGATCGTTGCGTATTGAACGGCGAACCATTGTCTCTGCCGACCCTTTGGGACGAAGGCGTTAGTGTGTATGAGTGAGTATTACAAAAATGAAAATTATATATTCAATAACCTTTGAGGAATAGAAATTGTACTTTGAATTGTTAAATTTATGGAAAAAAAATCATGACTTGGCAAGCATTTGACCCCAATCCCGCCTGATGTTAAGCAGGGATGAAGTCAATGGTGGAACTCAGAAGAACCTTTCACTCTTGCCTTAAAAAGCCTCAAAAATAAAATTTGCATTAAATGTATCAGTGATAAATGAAAATTAATAATAATGAAATATTTTGATGGATGTACATACATTAAATAGCTGATAACGATTTAAACTGATAACTGATAACGAACTAAAATTTTGCAGATACTAAAATTGTTCAGAAATTTTCCAAAATTGAACAATACGTCACATTGTTTTTTGTAACAATGATTCAATAATATTCTAAATCGAAAACCTATACTTTTTAAACTATCTTAAAAATACGCTTGACTTCATCTAAAAGTGCTCGCCGTGTTTCGTTGACGTATGTACACTATGTTCTATTTGCACGCGACAAGAGCTGTCAAGGGAATGCAGTAGAAATAGCAGCCTTTAATGTCATACAATTACAGAGGGTACCTACTAACGTCACGATACAGCGGAAAACAGCTTTACGACATTTCTACTCTACCGAAATATACTCCATTGTAGAACATTAATAGGAAAGTTATTTCCGTGACACTTTTAGCTTTCGTTCTTGATATACCAAAGATACAATGAAATAAGGTTTTGATGATATTATTTAGATCTTAAGGTGCAGTGTTGTGAACGCCTGCTACGCAAGAGGTTTCGGCGATGGCGGAATTTTGTGTTATTTGCAAGATGCGTTGTTTCGCTTACCGGTCTTGTATTCTTATAGCATATACCATATCGTTGCTTAGGGCCTGCGATACAGAATCATTATTTTAGTTCTGGGCTGAGTCAGTTTGAGTGTCGTGATGTGGTTATTTTTATTTATTTCTTAGATTTTTTTTTTTCGTATTGTTCCTTCTTATATTATTAATGTAAATGTTTCGGGAAAGGATTCGGGTTTTGGCGCACAAATAGTGTATCACCACACTACCACTACACCACAGGTGGTATATCTACGTCCGAGATCGTCTGGGTTGGTACCACCGCCCTTTCTATTTCCAACGTGAAGCAGTTTGCTGTATTTCGGTTCGAAGGATTGGAGAGCCAGTGTAATTGGCACGAGAGATATAATATCTTAACCTCTACATGGACAACGCATTGGCGATACTCTTGGAATTCAACAATTGGGTTGCCACAGACATCTAGGGCATTGTCAGATCAATAGGCGGCGGTATCACTTCCCATCAGGTGAACAGTCTGCTTGTTTGCCCATGATATATTTAAAATAACCTTTATTAACAAATAGGTTACTTTTATCCCGAAGAAATGTATGTATTACGAAATTTTAGCTAGTATATAAGTTAAAAAAAATTCCAATGTTTTGCTCTCTTAGTTACTGTTATTTACTAATGTTTTGTACATTTATTTTTACTGCACGTTTGTAGGGTTGGTTGAAATTAACTTTTTTTTTAATTTATGAGCCGTAATTAAGCGAAGATAGCACCGGACACACCTTATACCGGAAGGGTCAGAGGGCTCAAAGGTGAAGCATTAATATTAAATGCGGACCTGCCCTTAACTGAAGCTGCACAATAGATTTGTTTTGTTAGTGACTAGCTTTTGATTGCGTCTTCGCTTGCGTTAAGTTTAACATAGATCTTTTTACAATACACTAGTGATGAGGCTGCTCTGGGCAATTTTATTTCCAGATTTAAGGTTCTAGAGTTTAGGATGAACGTTGATTAGTTATAATTTTAATATAGGAAATATGTTTTGTTTTTATTATGTTACACGTAGGTTAGAGGTTCTGGGTTCGCATCCCGACGGGGGTAGAACTTTGTGTTATTTGCAGGACGCATTGTTTCGCTTACCGGTCTTGGATTTTGTATTCTCTATGTAGTTTATACTATATAATTACTTATTGCATGCAATACAAGATAAGATATGAGTCAATGTGTGTCGTGAAGTGGTTATTATTATTATTATTATTTAAGCACTCGATTGAAAATTACTATATATTTTTTTTTAAATTAAAAACAAAAAAAAACAAATTTATGATAAAATTAATTTGAATAACTTAATATTTATTCATTTGAAATGAGCAATCTTAGATTTTAAAGTTTAAAAAATGATGATGAATATTTTTATCATGTTTGATGTAAAGTTTTGATTAATTCCCTAAAAGCAGTAGAAATGTTTTAATTACGAACCCTTTTCAAAATTGAAAAGTTCTCAACATTAAACGATCTATTTGATTATTCAGTTCAGTTGGGAACTTGTAACTTAATCTAATAATGTAATTATTTTTCACTTGAACCTTTTAAATTTAGTTTTAAATCTTAAGGATCAGTCCTCTGTCCTTATTTAAGACTTAATTTAAGACTACTCTTAGATTGTTTAGAAGTGAATTTGAAGGAATCAATCAAAATTGACTTTTATAAAGTTAATGAAGATATGGCTAAGATCACACCACAGTTACCACACCACACACACACACCTACCACACACCGCCACAGCAACCTACCACACCACACAGCTACCACAGTTGTCACAATGAGGTAAGTCTGCCATGTTCACCACTACTGGCTATCCTCTAATCTCGACACACTTGCTTAGACCTCCAACAACAAACTGAAACCTAAAAATATTCGCAAAAATAAAAGATTCAAAACCCATTTTTCTCTAACTTTCAAACATAATTTCCGACTCGAAAACGTCCGTTGGAAAGCAATGTCACCGAGCTACACTTTAAACTTTTCAACTTGGCATTGTGTTGGAAAATATCAGACGGCAGAGGGCGCCACTGGGTAGTTTCCAGACGTTTCTACTTGAGCCTGATTGCTGTTACTCGCCGCGACATGGTAAATACTCGAGTAAATAAGGTGGTTTGTTTTTTATGTTTTAAACAAACAAAAAACCAGTTAAGAAATAAATATTGATATATTTTGTTAAAGTTACCGTTATTGTACCGCTATTTCGATAACTAGCTGTAACCTACGTCTTTGCATGCGTTTTATTAGTCGTTCTGATTATTAACAGAGTCAAATACAAATGGAAAAATTTCAACAAATCAAAGAAAATTTAAATCGGTCCAGCCTTTCTCGAGTTATAAATAAAGTTACCGACCCAAATTGGTTTTATAACTACATTCTTATTTCCGCGACTGCATTATTTTTATTTGGAAAAAAAAACAGCTATTTAATCAATTAAAATCAATAAATAAATAAAAAACATAAACCAATCAAGTTTCCTTTGAAAATTTACAAAACAAATAAAATTGAATTTAGAACAAAAAAAATTAAATAAACATGAAACAAAATCAATAATTATTAAAAAATGAATAAACAAACAGAAAATGACGGCGAAATATTATAATTAAACATATTAATTACTTTTTACGATTCTCCTAAGGGAAGAATACGTTGTACGCATTATACCTAGTCAGGTCATAAATTCTGTCACATGTTTAATATAAAATAATTGAAACAAGTTTATTCATTATGTAAACATTTATATACCAAAATGAACTTAACAAAACATTCTTCTTATGATACTAAAGTTTATTTAAAATTACCTCCGTGATTTTGAATACAGGCCTTCAATCTTCGCGGCCAGTCGTCTATCGCAGCACGAACGAGGTCCATGTCAATATCGGCGTCTGCCTTAATCAAGGATGTCTTGAGTGACTCCAAATTGGAATGAGGCTTTGAGTCTTGCAAGTGTTGCCATATTTTGTAATCTAACGGATTCAAATCTAGACTGGAGGAGGGCCAGTCTTCGTGCCGGATGAAGTCGATTTCACGCGCCGCCAGCCAGTATTGTGTGCTCTCCGCTCTATGAGCTGGCGCCGAATCTTCTTGGAATACCCAGTGCCTGTTATTGAACATGGTATGAGAAACAGGTTCCATAAGGTTCGTCAGGACTGTATTTTGATACACGACTGCATTCGTTTTTACACCTTTCTCACAAAAATGTACCTCTGTTAAGCCCCAATAAGAAACTCCCAACCATACTATGAGCGAGGATGGAAAATGACCTCGTTGGACACGCGGAATACGGTTGCTCGCTTCTTCACTACTGTGTGCATACCCCTAAATTATGATTGTTGTAGCTCTCTTCTACGGTAAAAAATTTTTCATCCGAAAGAAGAATTTCCCGATATTCTTTTACCGCGTACCGCTTCAACAAAGCGCGGCATCTCTTCAGTCTCAGGTCCATTAGGCGAGCATTCAAACGATGTCCTGTTTTTATTAGCCCTAAGTCTTCATTAAACACCCTTTTCACCGTGGTTCTGCTTAACTCCATCTGAAGGGCCAACAGTTTCTGCTTACGTTTGGGATTTCTTTGAATCCGCGCCTTCACAGATTTTATGACTGCTGGAGTCCTAACAGACCGAGGGCGACCACTTCCTGTTATCTACACTAGAGTCTTCATTGTATCGTTTGATGGTACGATAAAGGAATCTTTTGGTCATATTCAAATTTTTCAGTATTTCAAAAATTTGAATTGGCGCGTAACCGTAACGATGCAACGCAATAACTGCAACACGTTCTTCTTTAAGCGTCCACTCCATATTTAAAAATGAGTAACATTCTAAAAAGTATGCATTTTTATTTTCATGAACAATTCGAAATTCGAATTCAATAAACTTTTTTGTGGCCAGCATTCTAAAAGAAAAGTTTTTACTGTGTGACAATACTTATGACCTGACTGTGTATATACTGTGTGACAATACTTATGACCTGACTGTGTATATACTGTGTGACAATACTTATGACCTGACTGTGTATATACTGTGTGACAATACTTATGACCTGACTGTGTATATACTGTGTGACAATACTTATGACCTGACTGTGTATAGTCATACAAATCACAATCAACTTTGAAGGTAACTTAAAGCTTGATTAAAAATGCTAAACTCTCGACTAGAAATTAAAATCAAATGCATCTTGTAAAATTAAAAATCACACTTCCAATTATTATCACTAATTCTTTAATGTATCTTTGGTTGTCATGACCTTTCAACCAATCGAGCTAATAGCTAATTATATATGTTGCATAATTAGCAATAATTAATATCTATAATTTGTATGAAGTAATTGCTCTGGAACGTACAAGTTATTTTATTATAATAACCACACTACACACATTGACTCAGCCCTGTTAGTTAGTCTCGTGTCGCAGGTGCTAAGCAACAATATGGTATATACTACATCCAAGAACGGTAGGCGAAACAATGCGTCTTGCAAATAACACAAAGTCTTGTGTCGCAGGTGCTAAGCAACAATATGGTATAAACTACATAGATAAGAATACAACATCCAAGACCGGTAAGCGAAACAATGCATCTTGCAAATAACACAGTCTTGCTCCGCAGGGATCCGAACCCGGAACCTGTAGCGTAACAGTCGGCTATTTACACAAGAGCGCCACAAAGACCGTAATGTTTAAAATAACACAAAAACTTAAGGAACAACCCACAAAAATTCTATACTTACATTACAGAAGATCAAAACAAATCGCTATCAATCTAAAATGAACTCTAAAGGGCAGACTTTGAATCTAAAATAATAAAAAACTGACCAACTTCAATGTCCAAAGTTTTGGATTCCCCGAAAAGGTCAGCTGTGGGTGTTTACCGCTGTGTGGTGAGTTAACCTTTTGAGTAATTTATACCTTTGCAATTATCACATTACACGAACACATCTTTTCTTTATAAACAACGATTGTAGGTACTAAGGTGATCTGACATTTTTATTTAAAAAATCTTTTAATACTTGATCTTTTTATTGTTAATTTTTTTTTACATTTGACTGTGATCAAATGTATTGACTATTTCTTTGTTTAAGAAACATCATGAATCTTAGTTTATTATTGATGTTATTCTGATAACGCGACGACGACGCGATCGCTCAGTTTTTTACGTGGCTTGGTTAAACGACCGACCCCACCCGACAGGTCGTGTATCTGCCATGTTCCTCATTGTGACCGAATAGTGGCCACCGATTCGCAACCTGTCACACTGGGACCCAACATAAATGCGGTGTTTAACATCTCTGCCTACCCTCTCGAGGGATTACAGCGTGAGTTTATTTTTATGATATTCTAATAAATCGTTATAATTAAGAAATCACCTACGTTGAACCTGTTTCTTGAGTAAGACTTTACTATGAATATCGTATCAACCCTTTCAGCATAAAATTAATATCGGCTGACAACCTTGTTTGATCTTATAATAACCACAGGATCAGGGGTTATATTCTGAAACTCCCGATCGAACTCTCACTCGACGCTCGCCTTGAGAGTTCGATCGGGAGTTACATTAGTGGAGGTATAGTCATTTCACCTCCCGAAGACCGTTTGAGGTGCGATACATTTGTTATAATGTTCAGATTTATTTATAAATATTGGCTTAGTAAATCCACGTTTCTATTTAAATGATTGTTTGAAACCTTTAGATGGATGGATGAATGAATGGATGAATACTAGGTGTTCGTTTGGAGGAGGTGTCATTTATGTTGAAAAGAAAATAATAAATTAATTAAAGGCTTTACGTGATGCTTTAAAGATGCTTTACTGGTGGTAGATCTACGTGCGAGTTCTTCTGGGTTGGTTAGGTTAGGTTAGTTACCACCCTCTTCCTTTTTCTTTTTTATACCGTGAAGCAGTTCGCTTTGTTTCGGTCAGTGTAATTACAGGCACGAGATGTATAGCATCCTCTACATGGGCAGAGCATTAACGGTGCCCTTGGGGTTCTAAGACATCAAGGGCATCGTCGTGTCAATAGGCGGCGGTATCGTTTTCCATCAGGTGACTCATCTGATTGTTTGCCAATGAAGTTGAATAAAAAATAAAAAATGAATCTGTTAGTTGGATCGGGACTACGCATATGTTGTTGCTAGTTCCATCAAGCGTGTACATTATTTCAGCGTCTGTAACCTCGAGTTCGCTCAATAAAGATGATTTGGGCACTAGAACAATGTGCATATACACGTCTCATCCCAAATATAGCCAATCGGTTTTAAAAATATGGAATAAAAGTAACAAATTACTCATAGTTTTTTTCCAAAAATTTGTTTGTATAATTAAGATAACAATACTTATGTATCAAGAATTCTACCGCCTCATCATCGCATGATCAATCTTTATAGAAACTCAACTCGTATTACTCGTATTTAGTAAATTTACTGATTTTTATACTTTCCTGCTTGAATCAGATCCGTTTGAGATGAAAAACATTGATATTTGAAACAATCCACAAAGTCCACACAAACAAATTGCTGTTTGTGTGGACTGGCTCACTTTACTGCTTACAATATTTGTATTAGTAAATCTTTTTCGATAGCATATTTCACAAGTAACATTCATTGCATCCTTTGTATTATTTATTTTTTTCATTTTAAAATGAAGGTTTAGTCATCGACTTAAATATTATACAAAGACTGCTTTATATAACTTTAATTTATAGAAAAATGAGGTTCATAATTTAGAAAACTGTATTTTATTTACAAATTATAATAAAAAAATATAATTTTTAACTTATTATTTTGAAAAAAGTAAATACGGAGGTTTCTTGCCGGATTATTCCCCGTGGAAACCCCGTACTTATTTAAAGTCTATTTGAATAAAAAATATTTTGAATTTGACTTTGAATCTGCATAAATATTGAACTAAAATGCGATTGTGACAATTCGCAATCGACTTTCAAATCACGCTTGGTGAATATCGTGAGACAAGCGATTCAAGAATAAGGTGCCTCACCGTGGCCGCACATTGAATTTTAAGTGATGGCTTTCAAGTAGCAATATTGAGGTCGCATCGACGACCTGAGATGGGATGAGATCTCCTTGATTATCAAACATAACAGTATCAAATACCTATAATAGTACCAGCTCTGAGAAATTATGTCTTTCATATAACCAATCAGGAAATGGAGGTGTGGAATTCTTTGCCTGCCGATGTGTTCCCTGACCAAATATAACTTGGGCCTCTTTAAGGCAAGAGTGAATAGGTTTCTCCTAGGCAGGCATGATCCACCTTAGACCTCATCGCCGCTTTACATCAGGCGGGTTTGGGGTCAAATGCCTGTCTGGACTTGAATAAATAAAAAAAATGAAATGATTTCTGTAGAAGTATTTACGTCTAACAAATTTGAGCAAAGTTAAGAATAATTGGAAAAACTTACCCCGCCAAGTTTGTAATTTCTTTTGCCTCTATATATTTTCATATAAAAAAAATGAGTGTAAAGACCAAAACTAATTCGATTAAAAAAAATACGACGAAAAATTAAAGAAACTTAAATAAAAATGCCTTTTTATTAGTCTGATACTAAGAGTAGGAATTTTTATTTGTCAGTTTTTAGTGTAAATTCCATACGAACCTGCCATCATGACGCAAAATACACAATACACACACATACACAGGTTCATTTGCTCATATATACTTATGTAAGTACGAGTACTTCAATAGACTTGAGTTTTTGTTAAACAAACAAATCCATTTTTTAGGGTTCCGTACCCAAAGGGTTAAAAACGGGACCCTATTACTAAGTCCCCGCTGTCCGTCTGTCTGTCAGTCAGCGGGTTGTATCTCAAAAACCATTATGGCAATACTCTTAAAAATTTCAGAGAATAAATATTTATTTCTGATGCCACTACAACAGCAAATACTAAAAACAAAATTAATTAAAAATAAAGGTCTACAAGAAAAATGATTTAATGATAATAATAACAACCACATCATGACACACACATTGACTCAGCCCTGCAGTAAGTATCGTAAGAACTTGTGTCACAGGAACTAAGCAACGTAGCAGTCGGCTGTTTACACCACTGCGCCACCGAGGTCGTCAAACGATTTTATACGAATTTTTTACTTGCTCTTGTACTTTTTACATTTAAGACCTAATCTTCTACGGAATTATCTAAAAAGTAAATTATATGTCATATATAAGATGGTACAGAACCCATCATGTGCGGGTCCGACTCACACTTGACCGGTTTTCAATCAAATAATTTTATTCAAATGGACTTAAAATAACTACTTTTAAATCGTCAAAATTATTTTAAACTACCACCGGTTCGGAATCCCTGTCTACGGGGAAGAATCCGGCGAGAAACCTCCGTAGTTGGTCTTTCCAATATCATAATTAAATTCCTATTGAATTAAAATATAGTAAAGTTACTACATGACCTACTGGAGATGCAACAAAGACCCAACTGATAATTATTTGAGTCTACGGAGACCGTGTCTAAGTATAAAGAATTCGACACCTAAGAATATCTTACTTCCAACAGTATGCTTGTGATATTTTTTGTCGTTTGCCCTGGGTAAATAGATTCGGTTCGTTCATCTTGAAGCGGGATGTGGCGTCCCGGTGCCTGGGGCGAGGCAAATATATCGTCTTTGATGAAAGTACTCCCTCTGGACTGAGGCTTCGATACAGCCTTATCTAATTACGGAGCTACAAGCTTCAAGAGCATTTTAGTATTAAAAGCGCCACCTATGTCGTTAGTAGAAGAATTGAATATTCTTTTTTTTGAGGACTCGGTATTTCAGTTTGATACGCTAAGTTAACTAACTGACCCGACATGATAGGTCGAGGGTTCGAGTCGCGGGTTGCCATACGTTGTAGCTGCCATGTTCTTCATTGTGCCCGGATAGTGGCGACAGATTCGTAACCTGCCACACTGACACTAAACTTAAAATACGAAATGCGGTGTGTTACACCTCTGCCAACTCCTCTCGAGGCAATATTTTGAGTTTAAAAACTCATATTGTTTGTTGATTTTTCTTGGAGTATGTGTCCAATACATTACATACACACACTGTGTATTTGGCGAACAAAATCAAGACTATTCGTGTTACTCAGTCCGACAAAAGAGAATCAATATTTTATTGATTTTGATAAGATACGGAAACTATTCAGCATCAGTCGTCAGCTTGATTTGTTTACGAGTGAAAGGCAGTAAACTCACTCGATTGTATCGGTTCTTTCGGTTTAGTTGTTTGTTGTTTGTCGTCTCTGGTGCTGAAGCCGTGCGTTTGTCGTACTGTTAATGGAAGATCGCTTTTTTCATACAAAACGGGCGGAGTAGCGACCGCGCGTCAAAGGCACAACATCAAGGGAACATTTTCCATGTAAATATCAACCTCTGTTAGAGAAACAGCAAACAACAAAGGTCTAAATTGAAAGAACCATGAGGGTGAAGGTAGGATATTCGCGGATACAAAATCACATCAGTGCTCATTAGCAACATTATCTCACAACTGATGACCATGTACTATTCATCATAATGCATTATACTCATAATATTAAGCCATGTTCCACTTATCAAAAGGTATGACGGATGCTTGTTTGAATGATATCTCAAAAGCTTATTGCTTTGTCCGCAGTGGTGTGGCAGGAGTGGCAAGTCCTGGTGACGGCCACGCCAGCGGAAGGCGGGGGGCCGGCGTTGCTGACATGTGTGGTACCTGCCACGCTGCGAGACCATGCTTCTGTGGCCGCCTGGTACAAGGATGACGCTGTCATACCGCCTTCTGACCAGATCTGTAAGTTACCCAATCGATTTTTTTTTTCAGCGTAAAAAGTTGTATCTTTTACAATGACATATAAGAGGAACATCTCCTGTCTCATGTCTTAAGCGTCCTGGGCCTTAGCTTAGAACTAATGGAACGATGATACAGAAAAGCTGTGTCTGTGGCTGTAGTAAGCTTAAAAAGAGGCTCCGGCCACATTCATACAAGTATTGTCTTAACATTCAAACTATAATGTTCGGAAATATATTCAAGTAGCGTTATCTCCAGCTGGCCCGACCCTGCTGACTGATGATGGTTGGCGGCTGGTGGTACGCAGCGTGAGACCGGAGGACAGTCGCGCGCAGTACTCCTGCTCTGTGCTGGACTCCCTCACCGGCGAGAGGAGACGAAGCACTCCCGTCACTATCGACGTCGCACGTATGTTCATTTCGATATTATTTAAAGAGCTCGCTCAAACCTGACTGTCACTATACCAGCCTCTCTACTCCTACACCATATGACCCCATACTCAATCATACCCATAAAACATAAAAAATATTAAGTGAATCCTGCAAATCTGTCTCACAGAAGGGCACTTAACAATGGATACATTTAAGTAAGTGACGTGATGTCTAAAGAAAGCATGAGTAGTTGCCTAAAAGACGTCTATTTATTCACTTGAAGAGGTTGTCGACTTTGGCAAATATATGTCCCATCTGTCACTATCTTTTGTGTATCCATTTCTTACAATTCAATCATCAATCGTACGATCTATTTTGCTGGATATCTCCCCAAAATATATTCTACCAAAGCAATTCTGGGTCGAGTGCCTCCCTTAAGCGTTTACTTTATCGACCTTGTGTTCCTGGTGGGTAGGCTTCCACCATTACGTCTTCCTGTCAGTCACCGCCATTTTATAATCTTTCTTCCACGAGGTCCATCAAATCTTTGAGCTGTGTAACCAACATTAACAATATGGCCTTGGATACTTAAATATGTTATCTTGACTTGTTGTAGCGAATGCCGGATCGTCATCACCTCGCGCGATATCGCACGGCCCGTGGGAGACGAGTGTGAAGCGAGGGTCGGACGTGGTGCTGCCCTGCCTCGTCTACGCCAACCCCACTGCCACTATAACGTGAGTCTTGAAAACAATTTACGTCACAGCCATCACGATCCAAGTGATATTTTTGATCAAATTACAGGGCTGCCTTAAATTACCAAAAACAGTTCTTAGAAGCCATTATGGTCTAGAAGTTTTTCTAAATGTCACTTGGATCATTACGGTTTTGACGATACTAGATAAAATTCTTTACAAAGAGGGTTTAATGATAATGATATAAACAGTATGCTTTTCCATAAAAACTGTGTGGTTCTAGCTTTAACAGCTTCTGGCTAAAACCTGAAAATATCTAACTTTAAACGATAAACACGTAACCTTAATTGTTGAGATAACCTAAACGTCTTAATTAACTATGAAACCGACCTGCTCTTGACTTGAGAGACCTTCGTCAGATTCATATTTCAACTTCAAAAGTGGATATTTAGCTCTTTAGTTAGTGTTAAACAGTGATAGGTCTCGTCAGCTTTATTATGTAATCTAAATCTACTCCGTGACTAAACTACGTCGGGCATTACCACCCGCCACCCTGGGGAGGCACAGGCCACTAACGACCGCATCACTAAGCACACGTCCACTGTCCGTTAATCAAAGGGATTACTAGCTCCGGTCCCTATAAAAACGGCAATGGACTCTCTCCATCAATGTTAATATACTCACGCACGTGATTTGTTTTTCGGAAGGCTCATGGAATTAGGGGAATTGTTTTTAGGGGTGATCTCGTTTGACAGCTTCATTCCGAATGCGTAGACGGGTTTGAGACCTTTAAAATTTAGATGCCTCTTTTTCGGGATAACAATTCGTTTATTTTAACGCGTCGTTTACTGAATGTGTTTTTTTTTTATTGAAGAATTTATCTATACGGATTGTGATCTGAGAAAATATCTTTGTTGAAGACAATTGGGTGGTTTTAGGTATTGGTGCTCGTCATCTATGTATTATAAAAATTCATTGACTATATGTGGCGCAGTGGTGTAAGCAGCCGACTGCTGCGCTAGAGGTTCTGGATTCGAATCCCGGCATGGGCGGAACATGGTGCTGTTTGCAAGACGCATTGTTTCGCTTACTGGTCATGGATTTAGTATTCTTACCTATGATTTATTTTTATTCGATATGGTATAAAAATAAAATATGCTTAGAACCCGCAACACAAGTTCTTATGTGAGTCAACGTGTGGGTCGTGATGTGGTTTATTATTATTATTAAAATTCAACATTGCACCTAAGCCCAACTACACCGTAGCTGAGTTTTACTATAGTGAGTATTAGAAAATGAGTGGGAGGACGTGATAGCTCAGTTTGTTACGTGCTTTGGATAACCGACCGACCCGAGCCAACAGGTCGAGGGTTCGAGTCTTGGGTTACCGATGTTGTAGCTGCCTTTTTACTCAATTAGCCGACAGATTCGCAACCTGTCACACTGGGACTGTAGCACCCCTCTCGAGGGATAACGTGAGTTGTATGTTATGTGATGAATAGTTGGATAGTAACGGAATCTACATCATTTTCCATTTCTGCTGTTACCGTTAAAGGTTTATCATCAACAGAAATTATTGTTTGCGTCTTACACTACCGAATGAGCTCGTTAAATATTTAACATTAACCAAATAACCACATCAAGACACATTGACTCTGCCCTACAGTAAGATTAAACAATCATGTGTCGAAGGTGCTAAGCAACGATATGGTATAAACTACATAGATAAGAATACAACATCCAAGACCGGTAAGCGAAACAATGCGTCTTGCAAATGACACAGAGTCCCGCCCCCACCGAGATTCGAACCCGGAACCTGTAGCGAAGCAGTCGGCTGTTTACACCACTGCGCCACCGAGGCTGTCAAACTCGTTTAAACAAACTCCCAACAATGTCACGCCGTAACTTAGGCCTCTGGTTTAACATTTAACATTCATCCGTGACTTTAAAACCGTGTCACGTGCCTGTTTTTACGTGGTTACACATACGTAGCGTTGTGACTCCGCGGAGGGCTGTAAACGTGTGCGTAATAAACCTGTGTCTGCTTGGATTTAATGCCGTTAGTGATGGTAACCAGCTAATGGGGTCGAGCTACTGCCATTCTGAAGGCCGGCGTGAGACCAGCGGTTGCGTATCGTACAAACAGCGTACAGTAATATACAGTGCAAAAAGGTCGGTATTGTATTGTTCAAAGCGTTTAATTATTGACGTGCAAATGGCCACTCGTAAAGCTTTACATTACAAGTGCGATATCAATTCTTATGCTGAACAACTTAAGAATGGTAAAAAGTCCAGACAGGTTAGGTTAGGTTATGGTCGTATGTAGAAAGCGTTGTAAATATAATTTGCAAGATTGTTAGATTGCTATACTTGTCTCTAACAATGCATATTTTTAAGGGAGACTCATGTTTACCAAATAAATATGTAAACCACATCCCAACACACACATTGACTCAGCCGTGTAGTAAGAAGGGTAAGAATTTGTGTCACGGGAACTAAGCAATGATATGGTATAAACTACACAAATAAGAATACTACAACCAAGATCTGTAAGCGAAATATTGCGTCTCGCAAATAACAAAACACAAACCCGACAAGATTCGAACTTAGAACCTCTAGCGTAGCAGTCGCCTGCTTACACAGCTAAGTTACAGAGATCGTCAAAAGATTTGTAATTTTATTTAGCTTGATCTTGGCTCGTTGTTCCAATACAATAATCGTAAGTAAAGTTAGCCCTAATGAAGTAATCTTTCGTGGGATTAGACTCTTCTGCGGCTCATGTAGCTCCCGCAAGAGAATTAACATCGAAGACATACGCTAAATGCCAAGTAGGACGTGACGAGTCGAACCTTTTACTTACCTACATAATTTTGATATGAGAATGGGTATGTAGTTACCTATATTTAATTTGACGGGTCGTGGATTTTGTGTCAACCGTCGCTTTCAGAATATAGACCTAATTTAAAACATAATACGCATCCAACTCAGTGGTCTAGAGTTTATAAAAAAGTTCTAAATTAAATAAGACCCCACGTTTTGAGTGGCCCCTCTTTCAGCCCCGTAGGGTTATTTTCTTATTTCTAGGACATTCAAAAACGTGGGTAGTTGGATTTTTTAAATCTATTAATTATTTTATTATTTTTATCTTTGATGTTTGTCAATATCTTTGTTGTGTGTTATCTTTTTGTAATTTCAGCCTGCTAACTTATCGGGAACTCCCTCAAAAGTCACTCGATACAAATTTTATCAAAATCGGCCCAGCCGTTTTTAATTGTAAATTGCATTGTCATCGGGTTTGAAGCTACCCTGAAAATTTCAGCCTGCTAGCTTATCGGGAAGTGCCTCAAAATTGAGTTGCAAAAATCTAACCGGAACGACAAACAAACAAGAAAAGTGAGTGTATAAAAACGTGGGAAATAAAAATATGCTCTTTAATTATTTGAGTGATTAAATTATTTTGTTTTGTCGTAAGTTATTAATCATTCCCACATACTCATACATACCTACATCCTACACAAATACAGTCACATGTACTTACACTGAATATACTCGTTTCAGCGTTTTTCTGCTGTATGAGTTGCTAAGCAACGATACGGTATAAACTACATAAGAATACTACACCCAAGACCGGTATCGACATAAAGCGTCTACCAAATAACACAAGTTCACAAGCCACCGCCGTGATTTGAACCCGAAACCTCTAGCGTAACAGTCGGCTGTTTATACCACTGCACCACAAAGTCTTTTAAACTACAATGTACACAAATACAACAATTTATATAAACTACAATAAATGTACAATAATTCTGTTTAAATTGTAGTTTAAATAAATAGTAGAATAAAATTTAGTCGATATTATCAACATGTCAATATATTTTGACGACCTCGGTGGCGCAGTGGTGTAAACAGCCGACTGCTACGCTAGAGGTTCCGGGTTCGAATCCCGGCGGGCGCGGGACTTTGTGTTATTTGCAAGATGCATTGTTTCGCTTACCGGTCTTGGATGTTGTATTCTTATCTATTTAGTATATACCATAGCGTTGCTTAGTTCCTGTGACACAAGTTCTTACGATACTTACTACAGGGCTGAGTCGACGAATGGCAAACTAGATGGGATACTTCGACTAAGGGGCGGCATTTATTTAAATTTTTCCCTATAGTGCGCGAACGGTTAAATAAAACGTGGCTTGATATCGATCATTGCGTAGCCCAATTTCTAACCGGGCATGGTAACTTTAAGGGCAAACTTTATTCATTTAACTTGGTGCCGTCACCTTTTTGCGAATGTTCAACGTCGGATCAAGAATTTGTGCAAACTGCCCATCATATCTTGTGGGAGTGTAGTCTCTGGCATGACGAACGGTTAATCATGTTGAATTCGATTCAAGTATCTGCGTGTAGTCCTATTTATTACCTAGATCTTGTGAAAACGAAGGGAAACTTCCGTGCCTTTAAAAAGTTTTGTCACCAATATTACTGGTGTAAGATTTAGGTTAGTATCTAATTTATCCCCTGTTAGTTAGTGGCATACCGTGGTGTTTAGACGGTCAGGCGTCTCCTGACTGTCTCCCCTTTAGATTTTTGGGCCTCTGGGCCATTTCAATTGCTGTCTCCGCTTTGCTGGGAGGGAAGTCTGAAACCGCTTTCTTACTACCTCCTATTTCTTCTGATTAAGTTCGTTGCGGGTCCCAAGACAGCCGGTAGGGTGTCCGGGCACAGCCTGTGCATCACTGCACAGCTGCATTATTCGTTGATTATTCGATCAAAGGACGCCACTGTTGATCCTGATAAACAGGAGTTGCAGTGGTGGGACAGAGTGGCGGGTGTGCAAGGGCTGAGTCAATGTGTGTGTCGTGATGTGGTTATTATTATTGTTATTATTATTATATTTATGTCATCTTTCTTTTGTTTCGGCTATGGCTAACCCACCAAGTTGGTTAATGTGTTTCGTTTCTAACACGCTTTTATCAGGTCGACCTGTATGTAATTAACTATGTTATGGAATCTAAGGTAACTAATTGAACCATCTTCCAAGGGTCGTAGCGTAATGAAAATAAGCAGCTGTATGTAGTTCTGATGACAATACAATAATATGGTACTGTCGAACTGATCTGATGATGGTGCCGGAAGATACGAACTGGAACTTCATGATGGAAAATCGTATCATAGCTGTTTTGGATTTCTTAGATAAGTGTTGTAATGAACTTTGACCACAATTTTAGGTTTCAAAGTCTTATGATGAAGTCGGAAGATAGACACTGGCATTCCAAGCGTATTTTTTAAACTATTAATTTATTTTTGTATAAAGATCTAATAAGCTGTAATGTTTGACGAGTAAATAATTTGTCCTTTAAAAAAATCTTATGCATTTACAACGTTTGTTTGTTTGTTTTTATTTTACCTTTGTCTAGGCTAAAACTTAATTCTGAATATCGCAGATATTTTGGAATCTTATTTGTGTTTTCTAAACAACTTCTTAAATACAGAAACCTAAAACATTACCTGTACAATCAAAGTCAAAGTCAAAATATTTTTTATTCAAATAGACTTAAAATAAGTACTTTTAAATCTTCATCTTTTTATACTACCACCGGTTCGGAACGCTATTTCTGCGGGGAAGAATCCGGCAAGAAACCTCCGTAGTTGCTTTTTTCAATATAATTACAACAATTTGTAAATAAAATACAGTTCTCTAATTTTAAACCTAATTTTTCTATAACTTTAAGTTATATAAACCAATCTTTATATAACATTTAAGTCGATGACCAAGTCCATATTATAAAATAAAAATAATAAATTACATGAATTACAAATGATGCAATGAATGTTACTTGTGAAATATGCGATCGAAAAAGATTTACTAATAGTGAAAATAGTAAGTTCATTTTTACCGCGTATGTTAGTGTAGGTTGGCGTTGAAGGGGTTAAATAATACAAGGCAATGTTTTGATCGCTCGAAGCTTAGACTTCGATAGTTGAGAAAGCACTCAGGAAATCTCTCTTAAGGAATAAAATCTACAGTTTCATAACTAAACATCCCTCGAGAGGGGTTGGCGGGGGTGTTAAACACCGCATTTCGCATGTTTATGTTGAGTCCCAGTGTGACAGGTTGCGAAACTGTCGACACTATCCGGGAAAATTGAGGAATATGGCAGCTACAATTTACGGCAACCCGAGACTCGAACCCTGAACCTGTTGGGTCGGATCGGTCGGTTAACTAAGGCACGTAACCTGAGCTACCACGTCCTCCATTACAGTTTCATTACTGTACTGAAAAAATTGTAAATAAACTTACCACAACCGACCGACCCATTTATTGCTAAGCGCCTTCACGATAAACTAATAGAGCTATACTGTTTAAAGTAACCTCTTTGAGTGAACTTTCTATAACTATTTCATAGATTTATTATGAGTAAGTGTAAAGATTTAATGTCAAATCATATTCAGAAATGTTTTAGTTTATATTTTCAATACTAGATGTAGTTGCATTACTTCTACATCGCGATATCAATGTTTTCCAACCGAGGTAACCTTATGAAAATAGTTGCATAGAAATTCGGGAATAGTCTGAATATACCCCTTTAAAGTCAAAGTTGCAATGTTTTATTCGAATAGACCTTTAAAAAAAGCACCTACGTATCGTCGTATCTTTCACTTCCACCGGTTCGGAATGCTATTTCTACGGAGAAGAACCCGGCAAGAAGCTGCTGTACTGTAATTCCCATGTCCTTGTAAATAAATGTACGTAGACTGCAGTGATGCTTAGCTAGGGCAGTCTCGGTAATGTGTACACGACGTAGATTGCCCGACAAGAGACGCTCTACGAGATTTTAGTCTGTCGTGTAGGAGGCGCTTTAGTTAATTAATTTGTTGAAAACTATTGAACAAAGGCATTGAACGAACGCATGTTTCACCGTAAGAAAGACAAGGTGCCATATTATGTCCAGTGGCAGTAACCGGGCGCGACTGGAGCAGGTTACTACTATCGGTGACTTTATTAAAAAAAAAAAATACTAGCTTCTCCCCGCGACTTTGTACTGATTTAGTATTTTTCGTCCGAGTAGAAATCAAAAATGGTTCTTACAGGTTTTTTTTTGTTGCTAGACAATTATCTTGATATTTTAATCAATTCAATCAATGTATTTATAAATTACTGTAACTTATTGTAATTTATTGTAATTGCTATGTGTTATTCTGATTTATAAGCTTTATTTACGTAAATTTTCATTAATATACTTTCAGTAGATTTTTCTTAAAAGAGTACAAACGTCCATTCATCCACATCCTTACAAACTTTTGTCTTTTATAACTTGTGGCTGGTAGCTTGTATCCGAAACAAGCCACACGTTTATGAAGCGCCTAAAATAATTACAAAAATAACACTAAAGAGAAGTTCAAAATTTATAGCTGTAATTTTTTTAACGCTCACAGCCATTTCTAACCACCCGTCAACTCTAAAGGAGCAAAAAGCAAACTAGTAGACAAATGAACGTACTAAATAGAACGAGACAAATAACAATCAAATCGTTGGTTCTGCTGAAATTATTTTCAGCTCTAAACATTCTAGTTTAAGGTCGCAAATCGTCTGTAAGCACAAGATTAGGGTAGGCAGGGTAGGCAAGGTTTTTGTAAAACTCAAACATGACATCTAAAGTGGCTCCGGGCAAAGATTAAGTGACGTAGATGTTGCTAAATATAGGTCCTTACAGATCTTATTATAATACAATGTTTGACTACATTTTGCTTTATAATTAAGCATGCAAATATATATAATAATAAACAGTTCAATATTTAAATAATTAAATTTATATTTGAGCAAATCATTAATATTGGTAATGTTACGTTACGCTATAAATAATAAAGCTTTGTCATCGAAGAATTCCCTTAAATGCCTATGTATGCCTTAAAATATTATCCAATGTCTAGTTATCAGCTGGCTGTATCTCATGAACCGTTATAGGTAGTAACTAATTTTTTTCTAGAGTATATTTTTAATACACACTGCTTATTAAGAAAGATTGAAGAGCCTGTGTAATAACAGGCACGAGAGGTATAACATATTACCTCTACATGTGAAACGCTTAAGGGGTGCTCTTGGTGTTTCACAACATCGGGGACCTCGTCTAGTCAATATGCGGCGGTATTACTTTCCATTAGGTTAAATTATAATCCATTCCGAACTGCTTGCTTACTTGCCCAGGATGTTTTTTAATAAAAAAACAGATTTCGCTCACAGGTTTACTGGCTAATTACCAAAACGTTCTGTAATAAGGAATATCATGACTGTTTTAAATATTTATTATAATTCGATAACTCATATTTAGACAAATTCGTTAGATTTTCTCAAATATCTGGCATATTAACTATGTTATAAAGCTTCAAAGTCTTTGGTTAGACAGAGAGATCCGATGTGTACTATGACGTCAAAGTACACAGGCACCATAAAACTTCATAGAAAAGGTTGTTCTGATGAGCGAGATAGATTTATTTACTTTTAATGGTCATATCTCCCTGGTTTATCTTTAAATTATAATTCTGTTATATACTTTACGATAAAATGATTGATGAATGAAATAAAATTTCATGCATATTCCCTAGTTTACACTTAATTTCAATATTAATCGCTTCAGTTAAAATAACTTCGAACGCTAAGCTTCTATCTTTGCTTTTTTATGAGGTAAACTTTAGTAAAGTCGCCAAGTATAACGAGGTAATCTGTCTGCGACCTGAGTTGTCTAAATGACGATATGTCGACAAACGACCCTCGTCGCATTTCCGTCGCGAATGTCGCCGCAGCCTGTGTAGTACATACGCGTTTTATTGTTGCTTATGTTTAACTTTACACAGTATAAGTTAACTAAATTTACTTTTATTACGTAACTTATGATTTTTTTGAGTAAGTTTTTTTTACTAATTTGTATAAAAAGCCATGACAAAGCAAGGTTCAATTGATGGGTAGCGATACCGCCGTCTAACGCGACGTCCCCGGAATGCCAAGAGTACCGCCCACGCGTTCCCCATAAAGAGGTACCGATACTGGTATTTTTTTTCGGGGCACACCCGCCACTCTGTCCCACCACTGCAACTCCTGTTTATCAGGATCAACAGTGGCGTCCTTTGATCGAATAATCAACGAATAATGCAGCTGTGCAGTGATGCACAGGCTGTGCCCGGACACCCTACCGGCTGTCTTGGGACCCGCAACGAACTTAATCAGAAGAAATAGGAGGTAGTAAGAAAGCGGTTTCAGACTTCCCTCCCAGCAAAGCGGAGACAGCAATTGAAATGGCCCAGAGGCCCAAAAATCTAAAGGGGAGACAGTCAGGAGACGCCTGACCGTCTAAACACCACGGTATGCCACTAACTAACAGGGGATAAATTAGATACTAACCTAAATCTTACACCGGTAATATTGGTGACAAAACTTTTTAAAGGCACGGAAGTTTCCCTTCGTTTTCACAAGATCTAGGTAATAAATAGGACTACACGCAGATACTTCAATCGAATTCAACATGATTAACCGTTCGTCATGCCAGAGACTACACTCCCACAAGATATGATGGGCAGTTTGCACAAATTCTTGATCCGACGTTGAACATTCGCAAAAAGGTGACGGCACCAAGTTAAACGATGCTGGTAATCACACTGGCTCACTAATCCTTCGAACCGGAACACATCGAACTGTTTCACGTTGTAAATAGAAAGGAGGGTGGTACCAACGCAGACGGTCTCGTACGTAGATACGCATCTACCACAGATGAATTTTTGAAAATAAAAAATAACATCTTTTACATGCGTTAACAAGATTTTAATTTATAGCTCGTAATTTTTCCCTTCGGAAACCTACCTATTTGGGATAAAAATATCCTTTGTATTGATCAAGGTTTATCAGGATGCTTAATTGTACCAAATCCCGTAGACAGGATCGATGAGTCAAGATGTATGAAAGCTGTATATTGTGGTAATGTGTAGAGGGCAGGTTGGGGCAAACCTAGGACGTACCTTGACCAGATTGGTGAAGTGCTGAGAAAAGGCGAGGTCAGAAGTACCCGTAACCGTCGTGTGTGTATGAGGAGATGCATGGATGTGGAGGATGTGAGAGATGTATGTAGGGATCGTTGCATATGGAACCATTGTGTGTGCGTGAGTGAGTGTGTGTGTGTGTGTGTGTGTGTAAATCCCTTCAGCCGTTCCTTGTGATTGAGTAACAAACAAACATCCAGACTTTCACATTTATATTAGAAAGAAATACTTTTAATGGTCAATTGATTTCTTGAATACTTTTTCCTAGACTTAAGTGAAAGGAATATTAATTTAAAAGTAATTGTATTAACTATACCAATTAGACTCAGCCTCCGATTTCAATCTCATTCAGATTAGCAATAGAAGCACGTGCCGCCAGGGATACAGGAATTATTTATTCATTCATAGTTATACTTTGTAACACAATTGCGTAGACCATCATAATTAATTAATACCTGCATCAAAAGAAAAACGAGTCCCCAAAGAAAAGTGATTTGTTAATAGACAACTCCATGATAAAAGAACAAAATACTCACACAAATAAACAGATAAATGTCTATTACAAATTAATGTATTAGGCTGCATATTTATAAAAAAAAAAAACATTTATTCCGTGCACAATAATTTAGGTACATAATGCTGATGTTGTAGCAAGATGAGTCAGGTGTGCAGCCAAGTCATTACATAAAAAAGATACATTCAAAATATTAAATCGAAATAAAAGAAAAATAATTAACAATTAAATAAATAAAGTTCCATGACAATAAAAGTAGATAGATAAAATAAAAATAAAGAAATAGATAATAAAATCGTATAAATTACATGTTTAAAAAAATACATATCAATAACAAAACCAACCACAATAGTAATTTAAAAAGTAAAAAAACAAGATGACAACGTTTTAAAAAGTTAAGGCTCCGTAAAAATGTATATTTTAATGAATAAAACTAAAACAGTGAACTGTTCTGAACGGTAATACAACTAAAATTTCAATTGTGAGCTTTTCAAAATAAAAATAATTAAACAAAATTGTTAATATTGGCAAAATTAAATATATTATATGTCGGTGCGTAGCCTGAAATCTTCTCAGGATTCATTATTAAAAATGCTCCAAGACAATTCATTTATTTATTTCGTTAAAGATCAACTTCTATGACTTAAAATTTACAAAAGAATGCTTTCGTCGACTGAAAATCCCGTCCTCTTTTGTGTCATGTCAATAACAAGCCTATATAACTTTACTTTACAAATATGCTTTCTTGAAACAGATAAAAAAACACAAATACAATTAATAATAAATCTGAATAAAAGTCTTATTAAGTCTTAATTGACTTAATTATTAACAAACTAGTATTAAATCAAAATATATTTGACTCTTTAGGAAACAGAATTCGAATAGAACCAACACAGCACTTTAAAGTAACAATCTCCATTTCGGGTATTTAAATTTAAATAAATAAAATTAACCAAAATTATACTTAAAACTGTGAATCATTCATCAAAAACTTTAATTGCAAATAATTCACAATAAAAGTATCTAAAAATTTCTTACTTAATTTTAGTTACAACGTTAGTTCTAACAAAAGGGATTTTAATGCAGATAGAAACAAATAGATGGCGCTTTAAAAATTTATCATTTATAACCTATAAATTAAACGCCCATATATCTTACTAGTTGAACTAAATCAAGGACACGCTGATTGACGTTGACATAACGAAGAAACAAATAGTGATTGAAGAGTGAGTAATTGAGTATAGATTCTTAGTATCCACCGTAGTGACCTTAGTAAATACGTAGTAAGATTAGCGGTAACATTAAATATAAAGGATAAAATACATTTTATATTGATGCCGAAAGAAATATATATTAACACACATTAATATAATCCAATTTCCTATAGTTAGATAGGTATGTGAAATTTTACTTTTGTTGCTCAATCACGCCGAAACGGCTGAAGAGATTTGAGTTAAACTTAGCAAACAGATAGTTTATCACCTTAATTCACAAAAAGGATACTTTTTCTTCGAATAAACTGTTCCTGGGGATAAAAAAACTGGTCAAATCACACTCGCACATGATGGATTCAGTACCATCTTATAAGCTCAACTCATAAAGTTATGTTTAATATAAAAAAATAAGGAAAAAATTACAAAAAAGTTAGATTTCTTGTATAGGAAGACCCTTGAATTTTTGACTTTACGTTTTTATGGGTGGTATTTATAGCGACAACACAAATAAATATTTAACAATGAATAATGGTTCATGAGATGCAGACGGACTGACGGAGTCTTGATAATTGGTTCCAGTTTATTCCCCGTCCGGGTTCGGAACCCAAAAATAAATCTACACCAACAAAATTTCAGCCAAAACCAAGTAGGTCATTAGGTAATCATCAATAGGTAATTACGACAATATCTTCTAATAATGAAAACAATAGAATATACGTACGTTTATGCTAATGCATTAATGACAGCCTTTGTTTAATTACATGGTTGTGTCAGTTGTAGCTGTCAAACTCCTCAATAGCAGCATTAGTGACGGCCAGATAGGCTTAATTACACGGTATGCCCATACAGTAGGCCAGGCATCGTGTAATCAAATGCAGCTATGTAAATATACATCAGATATCCTACAATGTGAGGACGTGGTAGCTCAGTTTGTTACGTGTTTAACCGACCGATAGGTTTAAGGTTCGAGTCTCGGGTTGTTGTGCATTATAGCTGCCATGTTCCTCATTGTGCCAGGATAGTGGCGACAGATTCGCAAGCTGTCACACTGAGACTCAACATAAACATGCGAAATGCGATGTATAACGGCTGCCAACCCTTCTAAAGGAATACTGCGTGTAAGTAGAAGAACCTCAAAAGTAAAAATTGTTATTTGATTGCATTTTTCTAAAATAAAATCTCAGACAGTATTGAGGCTGCAGTTATTCGAACAAAAAGCCCTTCTCTCCCACAAACCCGTTGTTCACATTATTATTCAAAACTAATACACACAAATACACTCCTCATGATAGATTCCTTTAAGGGAAACAGAATGCTGGACGAGCACACGAACTGATAGGAACGGCTCACTCGGTAGCAAAAGCGTGCGTCAACGCTTCTACGAGTTGCACGAGTGGCAAATGGTGAGCCTATACGAGCTTATAGGCACCGAAAAATGCAAGTCTGAAAGGTCGCTAACGCTCGATTAATATGCATCCGCGCGACGGTGCGGCTTGATCGCTGCTCCGCGAAATTCTACGACCGCAGCTTGGAGCGGCACGATCACGGCGGCTATGACAAGTTTCAACGTGTTCATTTATTTATGCATTTGAAGCGTTCGGACTCGGAGCGCTCTGTTTTAGTGATCATAATCTAGGGAGAGCGTAGGCGTTCGGGCCGTTGCTTTTAACTTGAAAAAGGCCGCGGCCGCGGTCGCTGGAATAAGCGGTCAAGCCGCTCGGTCGAGCCGATTCATTTGAATCGAGCCAGTGTCAATAGACCATATGGGCTTTAATCTAAACAATGCTTGCGGTAACATAAATGTAAGCCAGGCTGTTATAATATGATTTACGAGCGCGTCTGATATTATTGTTTGCTATGGTAATCATGATTTAGGGTTTGAGGTTTCGAGCTGTCTAATCAAAGAACGTTTTAATTAATAATTTGATATTATTGAGGTTACTGCTATTGGCTTATAATTTCATATTTGGCTGAGCTGATGGGAGACTGGTCTGTTGCTGTATACGCAAGATTAAATTTCAATTTTATGGTTTTGTTTTGATTCCAGCACGGCCTGTGTGCTTAAAGCTTTCAAAGCTCACTTAACTCAGTCAGGTTATATGTTGTGACGTCACAAAGATAGCATCGTAAAAAATTTGGTCGGGTTACTACGGACGATAAAAAAAAAATGTTTCAACTTTGATGACCTCGTTCGCGCAGTAGTGTAAACGGCCAACTGCTAAGCTACAAGTTCCAGGTTGGAATCCCGGTGGGCGAAACCTTGTGTCACAAATGGTTCCTCTGAAGTTTTTATGGTCTTGTTTTGAAATCGGCACGATTTCCGCTTGATCCGTTATGATAAAATTTTGCAAGCATAGGATCCAGAAAAACATATCTTAATCAATATATTGTCCTCCAGAATGTAGCTAGCAAATTTGATATCTTTTTTTCTTCTATCAATGCATGTGGTGAATATATAAATAAGCGACATTCACAGATTCGAAAAATTTTTCAAAAGATTTACTAAAACTATTTAAATTGATAACATCTAACTCTCTCTCTAAAGGTAATTAATAACTATGTGTCATTTGATGTTAATTGAAACAAAAACTAAAGTTGTTGCTTTGTAAAGAGAAGTTAATTTTTTATTAAACATTATTAAGATGCGGTAGCTCAGTTTCTTACGTGCCTTGGTTAACCGACCGCCCGACCCGACAGTTCGAGGGTTCGAGTCTCGGGTTGCTGTGCGTTGTAGCTGCCATATTCCTCATTGTGCCCGGATACTGGCGACAGGTTCGTAACCTGTCACACTGTGACTCAACACAGACATGCGAAATACTGTGTTTAACCGCATCCCTCTCGAGGGTGTGAGTTTTATAAAACATTTTTTGTAAACCCGATTTGTTTATAAACTTACTATTATTTACTAATATGCAAAGAAAAAACAACGTTAAAAGCTACTGCTTCAAATAATATCTATTACAAAGAATTATTAATAAAAAACACATTTATGTTTTCTAATAGGACGAAAACCAATGAGAAATAAATATCTTTAAATCTAAAGAGATTGCAGGCAGATATCTGCAGGCGACCTCGGTGGCGCAGTGGTGTAAACGGCCGACTGCTAAGCTAGAGGTTCCGGGTTCAAATCCCGGCGGCTGCGGGACTTTGTGTTATTTGCAAGACGCAATGTTTCGCTTACAGATCTTGGACGTTGTATTCTTATCTACGAGTATGTAGTTTATACCCTATCATTGCTTAGTTCCTGTGACACAAGTTCTTACGATGCTTACTGCAGGGCTGAGTCAATGTGTGTGTCGTGATGTGTGTGATGTGGTTACTATTACTATTATTTCTGAAATGAACATAATGCAAAATGCCACCATAGATAATACTTTGATATATAAAGTCGAACGTGATGGACGGCAAATTAAAATTAAATTAAGATTAAAAAGCTTCTATTACTATACTATACTAATGTATAAAATATTATAATATTCTTAGTAACATCGTCTGCAGAAAACCGAATACTATCAGATTGCCAAAAAATGTACTAAAACATCTGACGTGTAAATATGTTCTAGCAAGTAAAGATTTTCCGTACCTCTGAAACTTTACAACCTGCCATTAAGGGGAGGTATAAACCGCATTTCTCGAGCTAGGCATTACGAGGCACCGTTCTATACGGCTCGCTACTTGTAAACCCGCTCTAATGATTATAATCCCACCAATGACAAATGTCAGTCACCGACGCGTTAATGCTCGTAACACACCTATCAACTCTGACGCGGTTATGGCCGGAAGGCCTCAGACTTTATGTCCGATTTTCTACTATCGTATCGTATTCATTCGATACTCATCCGGTTCATGCGTTAATTTTGTTGGTCTCAATTGTTCGTCTCAAGTCGACTCCACGAGTGTTAGCTAGGAGCAGAAAGAAAAGGTGGAAGACGAATTACTGCTGCTTTACTCATTTAATTTTAACTATGAGATTGTTTTTAATTAGTCCATAAAACTTAAGACTGTTTCCGACTCGGATGTACGATCCGACTACGGTGCCCGTAGACCCGCCATTCTGTCCCACCACTGTAACTCCTGTTCACCAGGATCAATAGTTGCGTCCTTTGATCGAATAATCAACGAATAATGCAGCTGTGCAATGACGCACAGGCTGTGCCCGGACATCCTATCCGATTATCGGACCAGACGTGTATTTTTTACATAAATGTATAGCACAAGCGCCTTTTGATAGTCTGACCAGACTATTTCGCACTCTTTTTATTGCCAAAAGTGCAAACCACCATAGGAAACCGGATAAAGTCGCCTGTTGCTACTTTTAGTGTCAGATTTTATCAGGATTTTTTTTGAAAGTATGCTTTTCTCAAACCGATGCGATACCATACCGCGATGCTGATTGAATCAAAACCTTATAATTCACAATCATAATTAAATAAACTTTATCCTCTTTGCTTAAAAGAAAAAAGAATCGTCAAAAGATCAAATCAAATATTGTTTAATTTAAAATCATAATCAAAAGTATTTTGAATCGTTAGCTAAATCTTACTTTGTTCTTTATCGACTCGACCACGACGGCAGTTGTTTCGGTATTGATCAGTTATGAAGTCGACAGGTGTGCTAAGAGCTTTTAAAGCCCACGTAACTTAGTCGGGTAATATGTTATGACGTCACAAAAAGTGCTTCGTAAATAAAATTAGGTCGGGTTAATACGGACGATTAAAAATTTAAATGTTTCAACCTTGATGACCTCAGTGGCGCAGTGGTGTAAACAGCCAACTACGCTAGAAGTTCCGGAATCTCGGTGGGGCGGAACTTTGCGTCACTTGCAAGACGCATTGTTTCGCTTAGCGATCTTGAATGTTGTATTCTTATCTATGTAGTTTATACCAGATCGTTGCTAAGTGCCTGCGATAAAAGATTATATCTTAGTGCAGGGCTGAATCAATGTGTCGTGATGTGGTTATTTACCGTTTAATATTAAACTTAAAATCATACAAATATTTGTAAATAGCATTATTCTATATGTTCATCTTTCATCTTCATATTTATATACGGTACGGTATATATTACATAGATGAGAATACTACATCCAAGACTAGCTAGCGAAACAATGCATCCAGCACCGAGGTCGTAGGTTATAATACAAAGAAACCCATAGAAACAAAACTCAGTACGTTTAAACTTGCAGCTTTTAAAAGCAAACGATGAAGGAAGCTTTTTGAAATGTCGCCACAAGATTTAGATTAGGAAAACAACAGCAAAATCTTACTTGAAACTTTTGAAAGAAAAGTGTGTTTTCACAATATTTACGAGTATACAGTTGTGACAATCGAGATATCGCTCCGTGCGTCTATAAATACTTCGGGAACGTTCGTAAATCTGATGTATAGTTGTATTTATATAATCTATAGAATAGTTGGGAACTTAAAGTAGTGCAGTGGGAGTGCATTATTGTCATTTGGAATTCGAAGCGGTTTTTAGCTTGGTGCAAACTATACGAGATCGGGTTTATTTAAGTTTATTTCTTATGGTACTTTTTAAATAGCTCTGTAACACTAAAAGTGATTCTCTTGAAATCAACATAGTTTAAAAAGTTCATTGCATCTTTTGTAATTCATGTAATTTATTATTTTTATTTTATAATATATACTTGGTCACCGACTTAAATATTACATTAAGAATGGTTTATTTAACTTAAAGTTATAGAGAAATTAGGTTTACAAATAGAAAACTGTATTTTATTCACAAATTGTTGTAATTATTTTGAAAAAAGCAACTACGGAGGTTTCTTGCCGGATTCTTCCCCGTAGAAATAGCGTTTCGAACCGGTGGTAAAATGAAATACGATTTAAAAGTACTTATTTTAAGTCTATTTGAATAAAAATGCTTTGACTCTGATAATGTTATTTGACCATATCGTTTAAGTCTAAGTTCTCAATTTTATCATTCGCTGATATTTCTCATGAGGGAACCAGGACGGTCAAACTTTGCCATCTTGACAGGTGACAAGTAGGACAGGATTCGAAGGATTGGAGAGCCAGTATAATTAAATCTACATGGGCAACGCATTGGCGGTGCTCTTGGCGTTTCAGACGAGGGCATCGCCATGTTAATTGGCGGCGATCTGCTTATTTGCCCGTGAAGAAGTATAAACGTCTTTATTGTTTGAAATATTTTTTCGACCGCTTCCTCTTACGCTTTGTAAACGCATAAACTTGGCAACACGTGATGTACGAACGAGAAAACGCGAAGTGGAAAACTTTTATCGATAAGTTACCGTCTAGGGTTGGCAAATCCTGTTTAATTGACTTGCCAAACTTGCGCTACACACTTATTTGTTTCTTGTTATTGGTAGCCCTAAGTTTAATAACTTGCGAGTTTAAACTTATTACCGAGTTTGATCAAGTTTATTAATTATTAACTGAGCAATTTATAGCTTTAAGTTTTGTAGTAAATTTTAATTATACATCGACTCCAGACTTGTAACGAGGTATTACTTACAATCTATACAATTTAGTTGTTACTTTGTCTTTTATTTGTTGGCTAGTAAAATTGATAGTGAGTTAGTTATGTGATATTGTAAATATTCACTGTAATTAATAATAAAATCTTGGCTTGGTTTCATCAGAAATGGTTCACGAATCAATGGACTGTATTAATTTGCTATTTTTAATGAGCAATGACAAATCACCGGACCGAAATATTCTCAAGTCATTTTTTTTAACAGCGCCATCTATTAGCGTTTATATTAACTAATACCGACACTTATCCGTCTCGATACAGCACTCGTAACAAATGATTTCCGAAACGTCGATAGAAGATAGATGTTCTTGAAGCTCAGAAGAAATGCCGTCTCATGATGGGACTAGAGCAAAATGGCTCAATTACAACCCCTCCACCCCTCCACCCCACGGGGATAAGATTAATGGGTTATTCTACCCCTTATGAATAATCGTGACGTTGTGTTTAATTTCCGAGTTTTTCCTGTGGTGTCGCACAATTGAAAAGTGTGTCTTGAATGAGTAATGACAGAGTGAATTAGAGCTTGGTTTTTTACCTGTTTTAATGGCTGAAATATCAAAAGAAAATTGTTATAGATGAAAAAAATGTCCACTTATATACGTAGTAGTTAATTTAAAAGCAACAAATCATGAAAAAAATAGAAAAAATAATTTTCGAATTTAGAAATTACATATATTACGTAACGTAAATATATACTGCAGTTATTTAATTTTAAATTTGTTATGGTCTCATATGAATGTGGTGTACACCCATAAGTATCACACATAAATATCAGGAGAGCATATTTTACCAAATTTAACTATTAATGCATGTATAATATGTATGCCTCAGTGTGCCTTTACCAATAAATAATGTTATAGTGTTGTGATGTGGTTATTAATAATAACAAACCACATCACGACACATACATTGACTCGGCCCTGCAGTAAGTATCGTAAGAACTTGTATCACAGGAACTAAGCAACGATTTTTTCGGGGCACACCTGCCACTCTATCCCACCACTGTAACTCCTGTTTATCAGGATCAACAGTGGCGTCCTTTGATCGAATAATCAACGAATAATGCAGCTGTGCAATGACGCACAGGCTGTGCCCGGACACCCTACCGGCTGTCTTGGGACCCGCAACGAACTTAACCAGAAGAAATAGAAGGTAGTAAGAAAGCGATTTCAGACTTCCCTCCCAGCAAAGCGGAGACAGCAATTGAAATGGCCCAGACGCCCAAAAATCTAAAGGGGAGACAGTTAGGAGACGCCTGACCGTCTAAACACCATGGTATGCCACTAACAGGGGATAAATTAGATACTAACCTAAACTAAGCAACGATATGGTATATACTAAATAGATAAGAATACAACATCCAAGATCGGTAAGCGAAACAATGCGTCTTGCAAATAACGCTAAGTCCCGCCCCCGCCGGAATTCGAACCCGGAAAATTTTGCGTAGCAGTCGGCTGTTTACACCACTGCGTCCCCCGTCTTCGTCCGTCTCGTTTCCTTATTTAATAATCTAACAAAATAATACACTGGCACTAATGGGCTCTTATAGTTTATATTGAAATCAAACATTATTAACTTGAATCAATCGATGCAAACCTTCAACAAAAAGAACAATAGATAATATTCAGTTGAACGTTTGTGAAAACAATGCACAAAATTAAATTACTTTAATTCATGCTGTCAAATAAATCTTGGTGAAACACTAAACAAAAATGTTCGTGTTAAGAAACGTTTTAACATACAATAAATATAATACAATGTACAGGGGACTCGGTAATCTCGCCGGAAAGAATAAATAGAGGGCGCTTGCGTTTCCACTTCCTCGTGTCATTGTAATGTTTATCGTTGAATAACTTCATAATGAACTCGGAGTTTAATGTAAAATTTAACTGCCTTTTATTTTTAATTTGAGGACGTGGTTGTGGTTTGTTACGTGCCTTAGTTAACTTAGCGACCCGACCCGGTTGAGGGTTCGAGTCTCGGGTTGCCGTAAGTTATAGCTGTTATGCGCCTGGATAGTGGCGATTGATTCGCACTTGGTTCAATACAAACATGCGGTGTGTAACACCTCAGTCAACCCCTCTCGGGGATTACGGCGTGAGATTATGTATGTGTTTGAATTAGACTAGAAAGATTTTTCTATCACTAAGGTAGCAAGTATGTTTGATGGTAGCCTACAGACCCATTAAAAACCTTTTTACATCTTTCTAAACCCCATACTTTAGTCATTAGGTTTAAAAATCCTAGACATACAGTGATGGACACTAATAATAATAATAACCACATCACGACACACACATTGACTCATCCCTGCAGTAAGTATCGTAAGAACTTTTATCGCAGGTGCTAAGCAAAGATATGGTATATAATAAATAAATAAGAATACAACATCCAAGATCGGTAAAGGAAACAATGCGTCTTGCAAATAACACAAAGTCCCGCCCACGCCGGGATTCGAACCCGGAACCTCTAGTGTAGCAGTCGGCTGTTTACACCACTAAAATATATTTTCTATAAAACTGCATACAAAATGTTTCATAGTTAAATTTATTTAAAAATATCATTTACAGTCATAAGCTTCTAAATTTTTAGACCACATCATGGGCAAACAGGCAGACGGTTCACCTAATGGAAAGTGATACCACCGCCTATTCACTCGACGGTGCCCTTGATATCTAGAACGCCAAGCATTGGGCATTGCCCATGTAGAGGTGAATTTGTATGTTTTATGATGCGTGGTGTATTATTTGCCGACTAGATCAAATACTAAAAAAAACTTACAATAACGTAGCTTGCTGAGCGAATCCTCTTTCCTATAGCTCAAGTTAAGCAAGCTCACAGAATTTGAATAACAACAACAAAAGAACTCTCGCTGCGTTAATATTTTATTGGAAGTTTCGGAATTTTCGGCTTATCCGGAGCGCAGACTAGATACCGCGTAGTCGAGATCAGAAGCTCCTAAATAATTTACTTGAAAAATCCCATTTTCGAATGAAAAAAAAACAGAAATATGAGAGTAATTTTTTGAGGTTGTAAAATATCTTTGTGTCTGTTTACTTGTAAACCAAATTTTGACTGCAATTTGCTGTCAAAATTTTGCTCAAAAATGTTTTGAAGAAAAAGTGTTGCCAAGTGAGCCAGTCCATAAACTAACGCCGTTGTCCCTCGAGAGGGGTTGGTAGAGGTGCTTGCTACAAAGTGCTTTTCGCATGTTTATGTTGAGTCCGAGTGTGACAGGATACGAATCTGTCGCCACTATCCGGGCACATTGAGAAACATGGCAGCTACAACTTACGGCGACCCGAGACTCGAACCCACGACCTGGCGGGTCGGGTTGATCGGTTATCCAAGGCACAAACTGAGCTACCACGTCCTCCACTAAGCCAAGTCCGTTCAAGTGAGCCAGTCCACACTACATAAGCTGCTGCATATCTGCATTTATAATATCAGTAATTCAATCTGAGTAAAGCAGTTATGCAATTCTTCAGAAAGATATCATTTTTTGAATACGTTCACATAATAAATTGAAATTGGGTCAATGGTGTGCGTACCTTTAATTGGCATACACTATAGATTTATGTTTAAAATTCTTTTATAATCATTTATTGTAAACTACCCCTGTGTAATGCTGTCGTTATGCTAATAAAAAAAAAATCTAATTGTTCATTGCTTTACATTACAATAGGTACAAAAGATGTTAATATAAATAAGGTATGCACCCTGTGACACCCCTTAAGAGCAATAATATCATAATGTAAAGTGTTGTCTATGTAATGTCATAGACAATGTACCATTTTTTTCCAAGATGGCCGCTCACTGATATGGATAATTGACATTCATTTCCCAAGCAGTAAGTGGCCGTTTTACGATCTGACATAAGCGTCATATATTCAAATACAATATTGCCAAATCAGGTCAATATATTCTAGTTTACGTTAGTCCAGCTCCAGTAGATAAAAGGCTATCTATTCGAATGAAGGCTAGTAAAAAGAATAATAATGACCTTGACATAATTCGAGCACGAGTAAATTTCAGTTTATTTTATATTCACTCTGCTAGCGTTCATACAAATATAAACTCATTAGGCTAGGCTAACCTTAACTCGTTTAAAAGCCAATTGGCTCTTGGAGCTAGAGACTATAATAATGATGGCGACGACCTCGGTGGCGCATTGGTAAACAGCCGACTGCTACGCTAGAGGTTTCGGGTTCGAATCCCGGCGGGGGCAGAACTTTGTGTTATTTGCAAGAAGCGTTGTTTCGCGGTCTTGGTTGTCGTATTCGTATCTCTGTAGTTTATACCGTATCGTTGCTTAGTGCCTGCGATACAAGATTATCTTAGTGCAAGGTTGAGTCAATGTGTGCGTCGTGATGTGCTTATTGTTATTGATATGTGTTTTTTGATTGTTGGCCCTTCGTTCATTTTTGTTTTTTTTGTGGGTTCAGAAATAATCTACCCGTAATTTTATATTGGAAGCGTTGTAAAAGCATTAAACACAAAGTTCCTAGCTTTCTTTTACTACAAAATGCTTTTATTTTTGCTCGTGTAGTATTTTTATAAATTACATAAAATAAGAATAGAGAGAAACTGTAGAAAATATTTTTATGTTTTCACTTGTATGTTTTAGTTGTAAAGTAAAAAATGAATAACCTCAAAGCTGTAGTTAATTGAGACTTCGTTTTTTGGACGTTCTATTCAGTTTTAACAAAATTTCAAAATGACAGGCCGGGGAGTACGTTTGGTAGTCATAAGGTATTGCTCTCACGGGAATACTGGTTCGGAATTGCTTATTGCTTATCTGCTAGACCTCTTTTGTGCCTCAGGCGTGACTGCACAGTTCCATTAGCTGTGTTATTGCAGACATAGATAGCTATGTAAGATGTATTTACTATTGTGATCTATTAACTACGGAGGTTTCTTGCCGGATTCTTCCCCGTAGAAAAAGCATTCCGAACCGGTGGTAGTTATAAAAAATAAAAGTGCTTATTTAAAGTCTATTCGAATAAAAAATATTTTGATTTTAACTTTGACTTTATTGCGAACTCAAAGCAAACTCACAAAATATGAATGCGCTGTTCACTCAACAAAAGAAAACGGCCTCAAACGTATGGAACTTGTGCTCACCTCCTGTAATGACTTGTATTTCAATTTAAAGGTCTGCTCACCTATCCCTATCTATTATTCGTTTTTTTTTTGTGATCTTCACGATATCATGTGTAGTCAAAGTGATTTGATATTAAACATTGCTTTTTCACGCAAAAAATGTGTGTTTAGGAGATTATAATTTTCTGTGAAATATACAAATTAAAATAATAAAAAAAATTGTCTGTAACTTAATTCTAAAATACACGAATATGTTCGAAATTTCCATTGAAGCAAATACTTTTCCCTTATGCTAGGAAGGTCCGCTGTTCCATAACTACATTTCATTTTGTACTTACTTGTTACTATTACATAAAATTGTACAAAATTATTAATACTCAATTACGTAATACAATATTATTTGTGTCAAATTATAAAAAGTTTGATTTTGACACGCTTTTATTAGGTCGAACTATATGAAACTAACTATGCGAATGAAAATTGGCAGCTGTATGTAGTTCTGATTACAATACAAGAATATGGTACTGTCGAACTGATCTGATGATGGTACCGGAAGATATGAACTGGAACTTCATGTTGAAAAATCGTATCATAGCTGTTTTGGATTTCTTAGTTCTTAGTGTTGTAATGAACTCTGACCACGATATTAGGTTTCAAGGTCTGATGATGAAGCCGGAAGATAGACACTGGCATTCCAAACGTGTTTCTTAAACTATTAATTTATTCATAATCAGACTACTTAGCATTTTGGGTAATTGTCTAAAATGGCGGCTGAACAACCGAAGAGCAAAAATACAAAATCATTCAGTTAGATACTATCTGCGGATACCTCATGCCAATATTACAACAAACTTACCTTACAATAACTAAATTTGAAACTAAAAAACGAATTTTCTAAACGATGAACTGATGAAACGGTTTTATTTAGCTTGACCAGTTCGTTTGGGTCAAATTTAGTTATTGAAATTTTACCCTTTTCCTGGTGGCAGATCGACCTGATTTTTTGGACACACTGACAATACAATATAATATCATTATGCATCCAAGATGGCCGCCGCTACAAAATGGCGGACTACATGTTTTTTCACAACCACCTCAATATGGGTATCAAATGAAAGGACTTGACTAGAAGAATATAGTACACCATGAACGAAAATCAATTTGGCTTACATATAAAACAAAAAAAACAGAGATCGACATTAATTTAAATAAAACCTTACGAACATTTTTACGTTATCTCAGCTAAAATTGACAATTTTAATAAAAACTGCGATTCTTGGATTCAACTCCCCGATAATTAATTTAAATAGACAGATCTTTAATACATGACATTCTTATTGGAAGTGGGCACGTTTTGCCCAGTTTCCTTTACCTTTTACCTTCCCCCTTAAACGAAAACTTGTTAGTTTAGACGGATGCACGCACATTCTTTTATTGTTCGGAGCCTCGTTCGCTGAGTTGAGAGAATACGCATACTAGAACATTGTGCGTGCTGAAGACTATTCAAAACCTAAAAAAACCCCTACGAGATGAAATGTCTTACACCAACAATAAGTCATTATTATTATACTAGCTTTTACCCGCGATTTCGTTTGCGAAAAAGTCGAAAATGGTTCTAATATGATTATTACCAGTTAGTATTTTGGAACTGTCAAAAATAATAATAGTGTAAATTTTAACAAAATAATTTTATAAACTAGGGCGTGTGTGCTATTCTGATTGATACATACGCTATATTATTTTCATCCATACATCACAAATAAACTTTCGCGTTTATAATTTTAAGAAAGTAAAGATAATAAGATTGTATAGATATAAGAATTTGTTATAGACTATTCACAAACAGAAACATTTAATAATTATGTCCAATAACAATTACAATTATATTGACAGCATTCTTGAAGGGTTTCCTTTAATTAATAATAAAAATAATTAATAATGTCTGCATTGGGGCATCTTTTTACGAATCTCCGTAGGAAAGTTTCGAACTTACGAATGGCAAATGTTGAAATATGCAGAAACAATCATAAAACATACATAAACATAAACTTAAGTCCCAGTGTGACAGATTGTGAATCTGCCGCCACTATCCGCGCACAATGAGGAACATGTCAGCTACAACGTACGGCTACCCGAGACTCGAACCCTCGACCTGTCGGGTCGGTCGGTTAACCAAGGCACGTAGCAAACTTAGCTACCACGTCCTCCACATCGTAGAAAATAATCAGATTTTTATCAGACTACGGCGAAGCCAACAGGAAGAATTGACTCTGATTACGTCAGTGACAGGATTAAAGAGACGTGGTAGGTACAATCACGGGCGCGCACGCGCTACCACCTTAAGGTCGAGTTTTGCTTGCAGGTTTTGCGGCTGGGGGCTTTCATACTATATTTGTGAATGGATGACATTATCATACTTTTAAAACAACATCATGATTTCAATTAATGATTTGCTTTCTTTACCGTCATTGGTAATAGAGATTTACTACGGCCAATTAGGATGGCGCTTGCGATCCAACCCCTAAAACGTAGTATTATCGCGTACAGAGGAATTTCGATGACAAATGATACTCCGTGGCAGACCTCGATTGTACACAGTGGGTGCGACCGCGGCTGTACCATGACCATTTCTGTACCTTGGCATTTCTGGATTTCTATCTGATCCTTTTAGATCCCTTTCATAACGTAGTTGGGTTATAGTTTTTCCTAAAGATGAATCTTACAATGATTACGTTAATTTTTTCACACAAACTATGAGTTCCTTATCTTCCTTTCCGAGTGATCCGACGTTAGGTAGCAAGTAAAGCTTGTTAAATAAATTGACTAGGCTTGTCTAGTTTAACGACTTCACGCAATCTAATATAGGTAACTGAAAAAATCTTCTAGTTCTTTCCACAAAGGCTTCCAAAGTCTACCGGGAATAAGGTGTGCGGAAATTGTGTCTGCAAAAGGTGAAGGGTAAGCTGGTTTCTATTTGAATTTTTCTCACGAATAAGCCAATTTTTCTATTTACATTTTTTTTTGGTTTTCCCGCTATAAGTAACGAGATATATTCGAGTAACTTTATTAGATTAAGTGATATAGCATTTTAATTTTAAATATTTTCTTAGTTTTTTGTAGTTATTCATTAAAACTTATTATATTTTTTATTAATTTACCATAAAATAATGATAATTAGCGAACATCTTTAATGTTCTTATTTTAAAATACAAATTGGACAAACGACAAAGCATTTTTAAACGAATAAAGGATTTCAAAATATTAAAGCTGTCATTGTATTAAATAAACTTCTTTTTAAGTGTAATTAATTGTTAAAATACTTACTAAAAAGTACTTATCAAAATTAAATAATAATAACCACATCACGACACACACATTGACTCACAAGATCGCAGGTGTTAAGCAACGATATGGTATATACTGCATAGATAAGAATACAACATCAGAAATATGAAAATATAAAATATAAATATATTGACGGCCTCTGGTACCGGTCTTAGCAGGGGCGGAATAGTTTGTGTTATTTGAAAGATGCATTGTTTTGCTTTCTGGTCTTGGGACTTGTTCTAGTATTCTATCATTTAGTTTATGCCATTATATCTTAATGCAGGGCTAAATCAATTTCTGAGTCGTTATGTGGTTATATAATATTATTTAAAATCTTTAATTTCTATACTAAAAAATATTTTTTTAACACTTAGGCACGAATACATTTATTGTCTTACTTTGACATGAAAGTGTTACCGCTAAGCAAAATATATCTAAAAATGTAAAGATCTATCCCCCAGACAGTCACACAAAAGTCAGGCACTCCATTTTAATTTAACTCTTAAGAAACATGTCCCTTATTTGTAATTATTCCTTTAGTTCTCGACGTCTCGAGCGTCGGGCACGATCGTGCCTGGTGCTTCAAGGGCACAAGTTCAAGCGTAAATCATGTTTAGTTAGAAGACACTTGCCTGTTAGAGCTGAAGTGATGACGTAAATAATGTCTCAGATGAATTGGTAAGGGGGTTGAGTTGCGAGAACCAGCGGGTTCTTCTATTAAATAACGTCTACCTCTGCAAGGGCAACGCATAGGCATAAACACATACTTACTGTCTCCCCCCTTAGGTTTTGGCCTCTGGGCCATTTCGATTGCTGTCTCCACTTTGCTGGGAGGGAAGTCTGAAACCGCTTTCTTACTACCTCCTATTTCTTCTGATTAAATTCGTTGCGGGTCCCAAGACAGCCGGTAGGGTGTCCGGGCACAGCCTGTGCGTCATTGCACAGCTGCATTATTAGTTGATTATTCGATCAAAGGACGCCACTGTTGATCCTGGTGAACAGGAGTTGCAGTGGTGGGACAGAGTGGCGGATGTGCCCCGAAAAAAAAAGACTCCTTTTCAAACATTATTAGAAACCAATGCCAAAGAAATAGACATAAAGTTGCTAGTACTCATGGTCAAGCGTGCTGATAGCACAGTAGATCTGATTGCACGTGGTCAACATCTTTACCTCTACATAGGCAACGCATAGGCTCTTGGCGTTCCTCGACACCAGGGGCATCTTCGTGTCAATAGACGCCGGTATTTTTGTCCATCAGGCGAACCGTTTGCTTTTTTGCCCATAAGTTGTATTTAAAAATAAATTAATAGTTTAAAACACTAGAAAAAAATACGCTTGGAATGCCAGTGTTTATCTTCCTTCATCATCAGACCTTGAAACCTAATATCGTGGTCAAAGTTCATTACAAGACTTATCTAAGAAATCCAAAACAGCTATGATACAATTTTCCATCATGAAGTTCCATTTCATATCCTCGAGCTCCATCATCAGATCAGTTCGACAGTACCATATTATTGTATTGTCATCAGAACTACATATAGCTGTCAATTTTCACTACGCTACGACCCTTGGAAGATGGTTAAATTAGTTACCTTAGATTCCATTACATAGTCACATACAGGTCGACCTTACTAAAAGCGTGTTAAAATTCTATTAGTTAAAGGCCAACATTTTGTCATATTTGAATGGATTTTCAACAAACTAAAAAAGTCGTTTTTTTTTTGCCGTCGAAATGCATTTCTAAATCATTGATTTGGTGGTGTTTCTATTCGTCAAAAATACAAAATTGTAAAAAAATAACACAACCTCATAAGATTCAGACTAAATATATTTATTTCCTTTTTTCTCTGCGTTTTCCTATATCGATTTTGATGATTCAAAAGAAATTATTTCCATCGATTTAAATTGGAAAAATGCTCTACATTTGATTTAACCCTACGCTATGCCACAAATCGCCCAGTGCTCGTATCTTGTCTCCACTGTAGCTGACTTGTCGGAGACCTTGCCAGCATCCATCACGTGTGGTGAGTGAGGTCCCAGGGGAACCTGATTGTAGGCCACCACGGCGCTGCCATGCGAAAGCTACTTTATTATTTAAAAGTCAATGTTTTGCCAAGACCTTCCCTTGTCTATGGTTTATGAAAAATAAAGCACTCAGTCATCGACTTTATGAAATATCAGATTTCTACTCATCAGAAAAGAAATATAATTAAAAAAAAAAAAATTGAGTTTAAAAACTAAAACCCGACTAATGAAAACCGCGCTCAAAAATGTATGAAACCAAAAATTATTCTCATCTGAAATTGTGAAGTAAACTATTCAATTTAGCCGTGGTCATATGCCACCTACAGTATCAGGCAAACTTACTCACTTGTATTATTCTGTTACGTTAGGTATAGGGAAATCACCATAAAATGTCTTTATATATAATACCAAACACGGCTACGTTACATGAAAAAAAATGTTTGTTCATGATTTTATGGCCTATAGAGGGCGCCATATTCCGTTTAATGTGACGTCATATAGCCTATAACCAGCGGACGATCATGACACATCCAACGATACCTCATTTGTCAATATATGATAAGTAATTTAGAAGTTATGAACAGTTGAACATTAATACATACAGGAATACATACATACCGGTCAAAACCATTACCCTCCTTTTTTGCTTCATCGCAGTCGGGAAAAATGTGAACTTCCTAAACACGATGCGCCATCCCTCGCCATTCGGAGATGATTTGTGTATAAGAGCTACTACACATACCACACGAACGCGCATCCTAGCGGACCAGCCTGAATGCTGGAGGTGAGATCATGTAGTGCCGCTATTAAATACCAGGGCAGCTCGAGCGAGCGTACGAAAAGCGTAAATTTATTTTACAGTTAGTTATACTATGGATAAATCATCTTTTCATACTCTTGGTATCTTCCATCGCGCTACCTACGAACTCAGACTGAATCACTTTAAAATGAATTCCCTTTATAACAGGCGTAAATATTCCGATCTTCTTTTTCTATAGAAAGTGAAACCATGTAACCAACAACATCCAACTCTATGCACCACGCTCTACGCAACGCCACCCCATCACCTAATTGTTTAATGTTCCTTCGTCTCGTACCAACCTTGGTCACAACTCTCCATATACAAGAATATGTAAGCAGTACAACTCTAATATGATATTTTCAGTGACCACTTTAACATGTTCAAGTGCAAACTGCTGGGAAACCTATGAATGCCAATAAGATTTAAATTTTGTTTGTTTTCCTATAATTGTGATATATTTATTTTCTTTAATATTATTATTAATTATGTCTCAATTTTTTTCATTTTATTTTATAAAGTTATTTTAATTCAACTATGTAGCTAATAATTTTGTAAATGCTGTATAAGTCCTTAATTGGGACGCACATATGTACCTTAGGCGTTTAATTATAAGTTATTTTCTGTGTCTGATGTGTGTCCCGTGGATTTATTAAATAAATAAATAATTATCATAATTGTTTATTGAATTGGATGAGAAAAATCGCTTGTTTGATTTTTGTTATTTATTTTCTATGCTTTAATTTTGGTTAAAAAAATAAACCACATCACGACACACACGTTGATTCAGCCCTGCAGTAAGACTGAAGAATCTTGTAACGTAATTGCCAAGCTACGATATGATATAAACTATATATGTAAATAATATGGATGGATATATGTTAAATTGTATATGTAATATCATTGATCCATAATTAATTAACTTTGGCTTACTTAATAAGTTAGCTTAGCTTAGTTAGCATGCTTAATTAAATATTGTTTACCAGTTATAAAGATAACGACGACGAAGTGGAGGACGTGGAAGCTCAGTTTGTTACGTGCCTTGGTTAACCGACCGACCCGACAGGTCCAGGGTTCGAGTCTCGGGTTGCCGTATAGTTGTAGCGGCCATGTTCCTCATTGTGCCCGGATAGTGGCGACAGATTCGCAATCTATCACACTGGGACTCAACAGATGACAGTTTATTACTAGATCACGCCAAAGCAATTCAATTTGTGTTTGCACACAGATAGTTCACCACATGGATTAGTCAAGACATACTCATAGACTTTATATGGGGAGAAATGTTTCTAATACATTAAAATAAATCTGGACAGACGAAGCCACAGGCAAAATCTTCTACTGGAATAAATAAATCTTCAAAGTTGATAATATTTTTTAGGGTTTCGTATCCAAAAAGTAAGGTTTCTCGCTGGTTTTTTCCCCGTAGAAATAGCATTCCGAACCGGTGGCAGTAAAAATATGACGATTTGAAAGTGCTTATTTTAAGTCTATTCGAATAAAAAACATGTTGACTTTGACTTTGACAAAGAGTAAAAAAATAGTACGATTTTTCTAAGCCTTCGCTCACCGTCTGACTTTCATATCAAACAAATGACTCACCGTGTCTTAGTTTGTTTTTCTTAGCAATCTTTCCGAAGATTACTTTACAAAGTAACAATTTAACTAGACTGGGTAATATTAGAAAATACTAGACTAAATTGGACCGTCTGTGACCATTTAGTTCTTGTCTTTCAGAGGGTACGTTGAAATGTGGTCAAGCAATGATAAGCCCCAGTATTGAATTACTGTGATCCTATTGCTTAGTCTAGCATTGAATGTCTCTGTGTTACAGGAGAATATATTCGGAATCTGTGGTTTGAGGGTACTGTCATTAGAAGCGACAGCTTAAACTCTTGTCGATGGTTTTAAGGATCGCGTCTGTCAACACACATATAAAAAACTTACACAATTTCGCTTTGTTTTTAGTAAGATCTGGAAAAAGAAAAAAAAACTCAATAAAAGTTTGTCCCCTTTATAAAGGAGACAATTATGTATTCACGATTTAAACACACTAAAAGACAAAAAAGTTAATTAAGTTAAAGTTTCCGCATTGTTGCTGTAATGTTTCCTTTTAACGTAAAATTACATTTAAATAAAACTCTTTATATCTTTAACTACACCATTGTATTATTGTAGTTTTATAAAAACCTTTACCTTTACAGGTTTGTCACATCTATACCTTATTTTTCTGAACATCATTTGTACCTAATTTTACATGACGAGCAATGACAATGACACTGAATTTGAATTTACATGACATAAAAGAATGGAATTTTGTACCGGCAATCAGAACTCCATAGCCCTTTTAAAATATGCTATTTCTTAATAAACCTCTATAAAAGGGTGATATATTCTCGATCGAATAGTCAGTAGGTAGAAAAAAATGCTACACAGCAACATTAGCTTCCTTGTTAAAGATAAAACTAATTACCGAATGTCAGCGCTGTTGCGGTTTCATTTGCATCTGATGTCAATCCATAATCAGATTACAGTGTCGGGTGCCTACCTCGATGACAGTTAATTACCTTTTTTTAGTGTTCCGCACTCAAAGAGTGAAAAACTGGATTCAATTACTAAGCCTCCGCTTTCCGTCTGTCGTCGGGATGTACCTCATAAACCACAATAGTAAGACTCAGAGAATGTCTATTTCTGTTTCCGCTGTAACAACAAATACTACGTAAAGAAATAAGTGTGAGGAACGCGATTTCTGCGACAAGTTCTGCTTGTTTTTGTGTATTTAATCTTGACGATGATACGGAACCCTTCATACGCGAGTCCGACTCATACTTGACCGATTTTTATACTAATAAGTAATAAATGAAAAAAGACTTTTAATTCGTTGGAGATTACAAAAAAAATCAGTGAAAATCTATGTTAGTATTAATATTATTAATTTTTGTAGTTCAGTTTAGTTTTTACAATTTTTTTTATTTTTTTATTAGATCCCTTCTGCAGGTAAAGGCCTCCTCCAAAGATAGCCAGTTCTCTTTGGATTAGGCAACAAGAATCCAGTTGGGAGCGGCAGTTTTTATTTTAAATACTAAAGTGAAAATCAATCTATCTACGTAAAAGTTACTATATTTTGAAATATTAACTAGAAGTATTTTGTAAGCGTGTTATTCTCTGAACACTAAACACATTCATAATGCACAAAAAATCTTACGTTCACTTTCAATTTACTGTGTTTGAAGTAATTATGTTATACTCCATTTAAATAAGAGGATGTTTCAGACGGTGATTATTTTTATCACAAACTAGCGGACCCGACATACTTCGTCCTGTCATATAGAAAACAAAACCTTTTATATGGGAAATAGAAAAGGGCTGTTTTTATAGTTTTTCCGGCAATTATTCGAATTTTTGTCGCCGTAAAAACCATTCAACGAATATTTTAAAAAAGAATTGGCCAAATTGGTCCAGGCGTTGTTGAGTTCATTTTTTTTTTTAACATTGCCTTTTTTTATTTAAGCGTATATTCAGTCGTATTTTACTTATAAGGATAGACATAACTCCTGTACCTGTGTGTCAACCATGAGTTTGGATTTATTCTACACGTCAGATAGCATAGCTTACTACAGTGATTTTGTATGAGCAATCTTAACTCCTCTTTAATCCGTTGGGGCGTTTTACAAAGATTGATACTAATTTGTAACCGCAGTCGCAAGCGGCGATCGAATGAAAACTCATGTTAGATACACTGTACATAAATAAACCAACATGCGTTAATTATGATAACAACACAAGAAATACAATATATTTACGCCTCGCTGCTGGTAAAATTCTTTGCTTTTATAATTTTATATTATTATTCATACCGGGTATCGGCGGAAAGTGGGAATCGGTTGTTTACATTGAATTCTAAGGTAATATTTCTGCGATAAAATAATAAACTACATCACGACACACAAATTCTCAGCCCTGCAGTAAGATTGAAGAATCTTGCATCGCAGGCACTAAGCAACGATATGGCATAAACTACATCGATAAGAATACTACATCCAAGACCGGTAAGCGAAACAATGCGTCTGGCAAATAACACAAGTTCCGCCACCGCCGGGATTCGAACCTGAAACCTCAATAAAAAATCCTTGTAGATCTCTTTAGAGAAAGAAGTCTTTCTTAAAACCAAGAACCAAACTTTCTGTCAAACCACCTTCAATTAAAACGCAGGCGGAGTTGTAATTGTGCAGAACTTGAAATTCGTAATGAAAGCTCTAGAAAACAATGTCCAAGAAGCAGAAACAAGTTTCAATCACTTTTACAAACACTCAGCCCTCCACTACAACCTGACAGCAAAATTTCCATCCTGTCTAAGCATTGTACTGCTGTGCGACTTCATTTTCTTAATAAATCTATGCCTATCACGTGAACAGCTTCATTTCTCTGTTTAATTTTTCGTTGCTTTCATCTTCAAATATGTAGGTAAGAATATCAACATTAAGTTTCCCCCAGTGACTTTTGACATGGGGTTCTTCAAAAACGGCGTTAAAAAGTTCTGGAAACTCGTGCAATATGCCCTCGTACTGCACACGACTATAGGAAATTTTTTAATTATACAACTTTATGGGCAAACAAGCAGACTCTTCTGCCTATTGACACGACGATGTGCCTTTGACGTCTGAAACGCGAAAAGCACCACCAATCCGTTGCCAATGTAGAGGTAAAGATGTTATACCTCCCGTGCCGACCACGTGAAAGCAGGTCTATATTATGCTATCAGGTACGCTTTAACATGACTAGCAACTTCATGTCTATTCCATTTGCATTTGTTCATAATTTTATTTGAAAAGGAGTCAGTTTGTATGTGTTTAAGGTAAAAGGTAAAATATATTTTAATGGACACATTTTGTTACACAATAACGTGGACATCTTCGTCTTCTTTTTAGTCGGCATCTTCATTACTGAAGGTCTTGTTCAACTAGAAATTCTTGTCACTTCATGCTTTTCCATGATCTTCTGTCCTCGGCGGCCTTAATAGCTATAGGGATGAGCAAGCCAGTGAGCGTCTCTATGAGATCTGACCAACGGGAAGGCGATCGACGGATCTTTTTGCATCTACCTGCCCGACTACCACCATCTTTTCTAAATTTTCCCGCTTACCCGCTGGTAACAGACAATGGACAGTATACGCGGACATAACAATAATAATCAGCTTTTATTCTACAACAAAAAATGCACAGTATTATTTAGTTGTGAGGACGTGGTAGCTCAGCCAACCGACCTGACCCGGGGATTCGAGTCTCGGTTTTCCATAGGTTGTAGCTACCATGTTCCTCATAGTTCCAGCATAGTGGCGACATAAACATGCGAAATGCGGTGTAAAACACCTCTGCCTAGCCCTCTTGAGGGATTAATTACGGTGTGAGTTTGTTACTTTATGCCTGCAGTAGTCGCCTCCTTGGCGTAGGCCTCCCCCAAATCCTTCTACAAGTTCCTGTATCTAGATCCCTTGACATCCAGTTCGCTGCCCAGAAAATACAATTAAAGCGGACATAAGCTTCTTTAAGGATATTGATTTTCACTGGCACTGTAAATCAGGGTTGAGTGAAGGTGCAAGAATCTTGCAGTCAAGCTATAGTTTGGTCTTGAGCTTTGTAGATTAACTGGAGTGCTTGCTGCAGTTGTAAGGTGGTGTTGGATTCCAGTGACTTGTTAAGCGGATAGAGTGAGGCTTGAACTCTTATCTGATAGTTTATGATTACTTCTTAGAGCAGTATTAATGCATCACCACACTGATGTGAGCAAAGCGATTAAAATAAATGAACGTACATAATAATTAATTATACGCATTTCTTAGTAATTCGTCACTTTGTAAATCGATCTAAGTCTGTCGTATTAGGTTTTAAACTTAGACTAAGAAACAGAACTCCTCTTTCTGTTTTAATATTTAGCTCGAAAATGTTTATTTTATTAACAAAACCCATATTAAAACAACGGTACAAAGAACGAAAATAAAATTGATACATAAGCCAATGATTGGTTTTCAATATAAATCAAGGTTTAGTTACGCATTTTTTCCGTTTGCATGTGTGTGAGTTTGTTCCTGTGTAAATGAGTTTGTGTGTGTTCGTGTGTACATGCGTGTGTGTGTGTTTGCATGTGTACATGTGTGGGTTTGTGTGTACATGTGCCTACACAGTTTCTTTGTTTTTCTTATTAGGGTTTTTTATTTTTTATGCAAAAGTTTAATGCAAATCAACGAGTAGTGTTAACACAGTCAATACAGATATACAAGTTAAAAACAAACATCCCTGAAGCGCAATAACATTTTGCTATTTCCCTGTAATAAAGCAACTAATCTACAGGAAAGATAACTGGACTCGTGGGAAAAGTAGTATAATGCAGTAAATTGTCTATACAAATATTATAAAGAGGAAAGGTTAGATTTTTTGTTTGTTTGTTTGAATTAAATAGGCTCCAAAACTACTGAACAGATTTGAATAATTCTTTCACTGTTGGAAATCTACATTTTCCCTGAGTGACATAGGCTAAATTTCATTAAAAAAAAATGGGGATCCTTACTTTAATTACGATTAAGTGTAAAAAATATCAATAAACTTCCTTACATCGCGTACGCTGCGAAAACTATTGATGATAGAACGAAATGAGATATGCCATTTTTTAAACACACCATTATCTACAAAAAAAAAAAATCAGCGGCAGCATGTCTCTAACTATTATAGCCATGTCACAATAATCGATTTTTATATGAAAAGAAATAAAAATACCACCGCTACAAAAAGCTCTTTATTTGTGCCTTTATTTGTGCCTAAATGATTTATTATTTAAGACTGCTTCAATACCTTTATATTACTTTTTTAATTATTCGATTCTGACATTCCATTCAAAAGATATCACGAGTTTAAAACTTTGAAAAATAATAACAAAGATTTTTTTTAATTTACTCTTTTTTAGGAGCTCGACGCAAAAAGGAGTGAATATGTGTGTTATATTATTATGAATGTGTTAAAATTAACAAATCTAAATGTAATGTTTAATGCCCGTGCGAAGCCGGGACGGGCCGCTAGTATTGAATAAACCAGAAATTATCCGACACTAAACGAAAATCCATTCTAATTACTCGACTAAAGCAAAAAGGAGCGTTATGATTTTGACCGGTACGTACATATGTATGTATGAATGTTCATCTGTTTCCTCATATCTTCTAAAGTATTTATCATAAATAGACAAATGAGATTTCGTTGGATGCGTCGTGATCGTCCGCTGGTTATAGGCTATATAACGTAATATTAAATTGAGAAGGACGCCCTCTATAGGACATAAAGTCACATCCCCATACCAAACCTAACCTAACATTAAATAATACAAGTGAGTAAGTTTTCCTTATACGAAGGTTGAGTAGTTTACTTCACAATTTCAGATGAGCACATTATCTTGTTTCATACTTTTTATAGTGCGTTGTTCAGAAGTCGGATTTTAGTTTTCAAACTTTAAAAGTAATCCAGTCTTTGAGATGCCTTATAATTGAATGAGAATGAAGTATTCTAGTTGCTTTTTACGCCCACACCGCTGACCAGGGGATCTACTCCGAAAGCACGCAACCAAAATTTCGGTCCGACAGAAAAAAACGTCAGAGGTTTCAAAAATGTACTCATTTTCGGATTGCTGCTAACCGGTCATGATCATAGAAAAGCTTGGAAGAACTGGACAGGTGTGACATCCATTGCTTCTTAACGGAGCCCGACCGACCCGTTCGAAAATCGCGAAATCGGATTCGCGGAATCGTATCGGAATGCGAAACGGAAATCTGGCCGAAACATATATTTTCGTTCCTTCGGACTAGACGCCTAGATTTTGACGCGAGGAGGGTTATAACTTATTACGGTGGTGCGATGTCACCGTAATAATAATAATAACCACATCACGACACACACATTGATTCAGCCCTGCAATAGGTGTCGTAAGAACTTGTGTCACAGGAACTAAGCAACGCTATGGTATAAACTACATAGATAAGAATACAACATCCAAGACCGGTAAGCGAAACAATGCGTCTTACAAATAACACAAAGTCCCGCCCTTACCGGGATTCGAACCCGGAACCTTTAGTGTAGCAGTCGGCTGTTTACACCACTGCGCCACCGAGATCATCAAATAAGGTATAACCCTCCTTTTTGCTTTTTAGTCGAGTAGACTTTCTCCCTATATTAATAAGTACTTAGCTTAAACTCAAAGGTATTTTTAAGGAGAGGTAAAGAAAACCTTTCGAATTTCCCCCTCTTTTATTAAGTAGCTATACAATGAAAGCCCGTAAAAGTTTTTTCTCCATGAACATGCGAGTTTATTGTTCCTTACAACAATACTCTTCACGTAATAAAAACCCCAATACACTTGTCAATCTGGTGAGGTAGAGTAGAGAAAAATTACTTCAAAAATGTTTGGCCACCAAAGAGAATACAATGTCGAAGAAATAGTACCTATATTTAGATTTTTCGACTGGGTTCGTACCCTCCTTTCTATTTCTACCTCGAAATTGTTCGCTGTGTTTCGGTTCGAAGGATTGGAGAGCCAGTATAATTACCAGCACGAGAGGTGGTAACATCTTTACACTACATGGGTATACATAAAGAGCAACGTCTTGTCAATAGGCGGTATAACTTTCCATCAGATGAACACTGGTAACGCATTGGCGGTGCTCTTGGAGTTCCAGACATCAAGGACATCGTCGTGTCAATAGGCGGCGGTATCACTTTCCATCAGGTTAACCGTTTTCTTGAAGTTGTATAAAAATTAAGTGTAAATTTAAAAACCCACAATCAGATCGTCAGTGACGAGGTAAAACCTAGTATATCGCTTTTATTTACCAAATTTTTTTAGTTAAAAAATCTGGTTTCACATCTATGATTGTATTGTAGTATCGATTTTTTTTTTTTTTTTTATTAAAAAGATCACCAACATAGTGTACACTCATTCATACAATAGAAGAACAATCACAATACAAAAACAAGTCAAATGTCACTATAAAAAAGGTGATGACAGCGTGCGAGAAAAAAAAAAAGTCAAACATTTAAAACATCAAAAACCGAGTAGAAATTTTAAATTTTTTAAAAATTTTGCCCAAAACTCAATGTCCAAACTTACATATAAATAATAAGTAAAGTAATATAATATTAAATAATGTAAACCAATTATTCATTTAACTCATTTTGGATATTAAAGAGAAGATGCTGATTGAAAATAAAACGAGAGAAAGACTTGGTCAAAAAAAACATTTAGGCTACATTTAGGGGGCAATGTTTTCTCCTGTAAAATGTTGTTTAGAAATAATTATGAGGATTTCACTAATTGCTGACGAACGCTCGTAGATTGTTTGATCATTACTACTGCTTGGACTCAGGTGCCAAGGGTGCCATGGTGATAGGCTGGGTGAGGCGGCATTTTTATGTCTTTATATGTCGACTAATGGGGCGGCAAAGCGTAATGGCCGGGGCGCTAAACATAAACACGCTTCTGCTGGAACCTCTTCTAGTCGAGAGAGTAAATCTTATCTGCCTTGGTTAACCGACGAACCGACCCGACAGGTTGAGGGTTCGAGTCTCGGGTTACCGTAAGTTATAGCTGCTATGTTCCACATTGTGCCCGGATAGTGGCGACAGATTCGCAACCTGTCACACTGGGACTCAACATAAACTTGCGAAATGCGGTTTAACACCTCTACCTACGCCTCTCAAGGGGTTAATTATTGGGTTTATGTGAATGTTATTGATTTTTGTGGTTTAGTTTAATTCTTACTCATTGCAAGAATGAACTAAGCTTACTAAAGAATTTTTTTTTTTAGCAATTTATCACCGTCTTCGAGGTTAAAACTTAACGCCGTATTTCGGTCGAACGTTATTTCTAGACATTTCTGAATGATTAATTTATTAGACTGAAAGTAAACCCGACTCTCATGGCCGAAGCAATTAATTTTGCAGGTTTTTAAAGCTGCGATCATATATAATGTGGCCCGGTGACTGACTCAAAGAAATTTATTAACAAGAGCACGTCTATTGTCGAAGTACCTAGCATTTTGAGTGATTAATCAGTTTGTATTTAAATGTTTGCACTTTTATACGGGGATTTCTGATTAGTAAGGTGCTTTTTTACATAATCCAACTTCGCTGAACGAGCAAATGTCTCAATTATTCAGTTTTCTATTCTGTTACTAAGGCTAATTATGCTGGTGGTCTTTAATATACGTTTATAACGTTCCTAAGCTTTGATGTCTATAAATTAACAAATTGTTTCTTACCAACGCAAAGCACAAAACACTAAACGGATTCGATTAGTTTGAAAAATATACTCACTATGACATAACATTTGCTAAGAACAGATTTCTGAAAATCCAACCCTTGAGCTGGAAAATTAGGGGGTGAAAGTCCAATAACTGAGGGTCGTCTAGATTTAAGCAGTTTTTCTAAAAATTTTACCTACCTACCGCTACTAAATCATGACCACCTGTCCTTAGTATCTTGTGTCATGAGCTTCTCTTTCCAGTTGGTACCGGGAGTCGTCAGGCGGGGTGCTGAGGGAGGTCCGTGAAGGCGAGGGTCGCTACAGCCGCGGGCAGGAGGCACTGGGCATCAGACGTGTGGAGGTTTCAGACGGAGGCCGCTGGGCGTGCCGCGCTGCCAACGCTCATGGACACCTCACGCTGCGGTTGCAGCTCAACGTGCAAGCGCATCTCACTGTACACGCTCAACCACACACTCAAGTAAGGGTTTTTCCAACTGCATTTTTAAAAGACCTAGCGAAGCAAGAAAAGATCTCTAGAGTGTACTGGAACAATGTTTGTACGTTATTTCTCATGAGCCCAAACGTTCACTGGGTTAGCGCTAACTTGGGGGACCTGCATTCGTGCAGACCGAAGCGCTACTTAGGAAGGATTACAGACAAAATGCTTAAACGGTTTGTGTATCGCGAATGTCAAAAACTGCCAACAGTGACTGCTTGAAGCTGTCACTGACTGCATCGAGCAGTCCACGGACAATCTTTAAGCAAAAACAAACATCCTTCTTTAATCGTCATCATCCTCGGCTGAAAGACGGTAGACGGTTACTGCTGAATAAAAATACTAATATTTCCGATCCCCATGAGCTCTCTGCAGCCCTAACAAGATCATCTGTCTACCTCGTAAGGAGAGGGCTTTAGTTATTTTCTATCACGTGACAATTTTAGTTTGAAGTATAAAACCATTTTCGCCTTAAAAGACATTATACAAAGAACAACTTTAACATCACATGCACTTAGATCTTATAACTCGTTTTAAAATACAAATCAAATCAAAATAACTTTAAAAATAAAGTTTTCAATATAAACACAAAGTTTCAAACAATGTTCTTAAAAATCACTCGACCACCGGTTCGGAAAATTTAGTTTGGAAAGATACCGGCAAGAAACCCGAGATTCTGTCATTTATGTTAGTATATCAACATGCTTTTTAAATAGACGGCGCGTCTATTTTTAATTCTAATTGTAAGCGCTGTATGTTGAGACGCCCTTGACGTAATGCAGAACACTGGTGCTTAATTTAAAAAAAACATGACAGTCAGTGAGACAGCGCGGGAAGGGAAAAAAGGAAGATCGGGAGATGGATTCTTGGACATTATCGAATTGGATGTTAGCAATAAGATTGAATTTAATAACTATACCGAAGCACCAAGTGTTCTGCAGAACGTCCTTGAAGTGACTGTTGTATTGCTGTAGTAAACTTTTGTGACTCGTTAAACGTGATTTTAACTCCTCGCCTGTTAACCCACGCCTTGTCAAAAGTCAAAGTCAAAATATTTTTATTCAAATAGACTTAAAATAAGTACTTTTAAATCGTCATCTTTTATACTACCACCGGTTCGAAACACTATTTCTACGGGGAAGAATCTGGCAAGAAACCTCTGTAGTTGCTTTTTTCAAAATAATTACAACAATTTGTAAATAAAATATAGTTCTCTAATTGTAAACCAAATTTTTCTATAACTAAGTTATATAAACCAAACTTTATATAATATTTAAGTCGATGACCAAGTCTATATTATAAAATAAAAATACTAAATTACATGAATTACAAATGATGCAATGAATGTTACTTATGAATATGCGATCGAAAAATTTTTATTAATAGTGAAAATTGTGTAAATAGTAAGTTCATTTTAACCGCGGATCTTCATTGCAATCTTTGAACTTCAACTGTCTATAAGATAAACCTGTGCAGGTAAGTAAAATTACTTCCATATATTTTTATCCTGTACATAATTTTGAATTTTATAGAAAGCCCTATTAATTAAAACTTGTTTCACATGTTTTTTTAAATTTCGTGTCTGACATTTCATTTACATTTTTTGGTAATTTTGTTGTAAAAACGAACACAATTTCTAATAAATGACTTATTAGTTTTTGACAATATAACTGTAGGGATAATTAATTTATTATTATTTCTAGTATTAATACCTTGATAACCCATGACCCAGAGATATTGGATACTGTATCTGACAATCCTGGTGGGCCTCCAAACTTATACACTAATACATCTTACAGTCTAGAGAGAATGTGAGACAGCTCATGTCACAATATACGAATTAAAATGAAATAATGTTTAAACTATGCATAATCAAAGGCCTAATTAAAATGGACGCAACATAAATTAATTCCCCCAATAGCCGAGTAGTTTATTAAGCCATGTTGATTAATAATCAAAGCGGAATAATCTACGCTTTGTCACTCAACACAACAATTTATATTAATTTTCACTTTGTAATGAGATTGCCTAGTAATTTCCGGTTCTGCGACAAACAAACTCAAGTCCCGAACAACGGTTTTCAAGTAATTTCCTACGTTCATTACTTTGCCGACCCGTGAATAACGCGCGGGATTAGAAAGGCCGGATTGGGCTTTTTTATTTTTATAATCGGGATTTATCACTGGTGCCGTGAAATGAGCCAGCCCATTAGCGCTTCCCCCCAAAACTCTGTGGCTTACAAAGGCTTCGCAGGTAGCATTTTTAGTGCGGTATAATATTTCGAAATACTTAATGGCCTCTGTGGCGGGCCCGTGAAACACACACGCTGTTGAGTGGAACACTTTTAATAGCTTGTAAACCACAAATATTACTAAGCCTCGACTGTATGCTCGTCTATCTATATCTATATATATCAACAGCTGTCTCTAAACCATAATAGAACGGATTAGGGTTTCAAATTATGTGTATTTCTGTTGCCTCTATAACAACAAATGCTAAAATCATAAGAAGACCAACAATTTTAAGGAGCTTAAGCAAGAAACATGTTTTTCTTTGTAATTTTTTGCTTGTTGTTTCTTTAACGAAATCATCTAAAAAGTGAATAATGTTTAAGCTTAGAAGATAGTAAGGAACGCATGATATGTGTCACTGAGTAACACGTCGTCGATTTTTTGTGATCGCTGACTGTTTGTTTTTGGGACAAAACCATAACTCTGTTTCGTCAATGCAAATTGTGCTTATCAGGTAAAAGTGGCATCATTTGAAACTTTATACACATATAAACTCACGCAGTTATTAATCCCTCAAGAGGGCTTGGCAGAAATGTTAAACACCGCATTTCGCATGTTTATGTTGAGTCCCAGTGTAACAGGATGCGAATCTGTCGCCACTATCCGGGCACAACGAAGAACATGGCAGATACAACGAACGGCAACCCGAGAACCTTCGGGCTGTCGTGTCGAGTCAGTCGGTTAAACAAGGCACGTAACAAACTGAGCTACCACGTCCTCAAACTTTGCAAATTTGAAACAAACCAAAAACAAAAATACAAACACTGGGCTTCGATTCATAGTCAAACATGTCAAAGTGTTTACACAAACGATCTACATTTATTTTATCTTCAATAACTAGATTCCTCCAAACAAAAGATTCGGACCTATCTCCAACCTTTCTGATTATTTCAAACAGTGGAAGTTGGAGCCGTTTGTTCCGCGTCCTGCACAATTTACTAGTGGACCTTTTTGGATTAAGGAATTTCAAATACGACGTTACAAAATTGAGTCAGAATGTTTTTTGCTGAGTCCGGCCCACCCGGCGGCTTCCCATTTATTCGCCGGATTTGGACAGACCTTTATTTTACATAATTTTTGTCCGTATTGGACACGACATTACACTTGGGTTCTATTGTTATGGAAGCAGAAAAAATTTAAACTAGATTCTTAGTGGAAATGTTATTCTCTCGTTTAACGTACGTACTAAACTACTAAAGTTTTTTCTTAAATGAGATTTGAGTATACAAATTTGAATAAACTTGACTTATCTTAAGATAATCAGCAGATTTATTTGCATGTCCATTACTGACACTGGCATTTGAACTAAGGTTACTGTTATGTATGCTTGTATGCGTGTCACTTATGTATTGTGTGTTCAAGTTATTAAAGATCAGTGTGCTAATAGCCGTCTTTGATTACACCCGTTCCACTAGCAAATGTAACAGTTACATACCGTTGTAACAATATTTTTGATTTTAATTCCTTGTTTTTCTCTTTCTTAGTTAGCTTAGAAAAGTAAACCACAGCACTTATAACCTATCTTAATCTACGATATTCTTATCATCTTAGCTTCTTCCGAAGCCGGAGAAGCTATGCTCTGAATACTAGCAAGATTATTTCTATTTATATTTAACTTCTCAACATAAATTTGTCTCATTTGTTCTTTCTGAATACATCCCATCTAAATATGTACCACATCTTCTACTACAACACATGTCACACAGTTCGGAGACGGTAATTTTTCATCATGTGTTCCTAATCATTATGAATATTTCGTCTGTAGAAGTTTAGGCATCGTACACACACACTTTCTCACACACCCACATCCACACACTTCACTTAATAGTAGAATTAATCCTTTGTTCACCCGTTTTTCTCTATGAAACTGTTACCTATAAATTGTAAACCTGTTATTGGCCTATGTGTTAGTTATGAGTTATATATTTTATACTTGGTTGTGCCGTTGGTTTTGTAATTATAAATAAAATGAAATGAAATCGTAAAATGACAACAAAATTTAACTTAATATTAACATGAGTAAAATCTGCAATATTTTAAAAATACTGTATTAACAATGAATGAGTTTGACTTTGAAACAAAATCAACTACAGTTTTACTATTAATTCTTCGTCTTTCTAGTATTTATTTTCAGCTTGTAATCGACAAGCATGGTACACCTTCGGTCGCACATTCGCTTATAATCATGTGTGACCACAGCCAAAATGCCTATCTAGCATAAAAGTACTGTATCATTTTCATCAGCTAAAACCACAATAAAGTACGAATGTTTATCGAGCAACGTTTTCCGCTTTTAATTAAACATAAGTGGTCGTAAGCAAACGTTGGCTGTTGCCAATTTGTATGCAAAGGGCATTTTTTAATTAACTCGTCCAGGCAAATTGTGTCATTCCGCATCACAGTTTGTCTTTTCACAGTTGATCATCCATTGCTGTCCATCAGGTGTTTACGCAACGTCATTATTACACTCAAATACTGAATTGAAATATCTCTTTACTTCGTTTTCGACCTAAATTACGGCATCATTAGATTCAGGATCTCAATCAAAGTTGTGAGTAAAACTTCCCGAATTACGAGTCAAATAAAAATTACTACACTTTGTTATTGGAATGGCTCTGTTTTGAGATACTTGATGTTATAAGCTCTAAGTATAGAATTTGTTTAATGTAATTGTTTTAATCATTGTTATAAATTGTTGAATTATTATTTACAGGATGTAGGCCTGTTTGATTATAAATAAAACTAAATGAACGATGGGGGACGAATATTCAGATTTACTTTACATTATAATAAATTCTAAAAACATGAACCGCCATATGATAAAATCTGTTTCGTGTAAAACAACAACAGTCCAAAAGGGTGTTTTATTTATGTACACTAAAATTTCAAATAAGATCCCTAAATCTTTGCATGACATAACGTACAGGACTGCGAAATCTATTAATTGAAAAAGCTTACTATTAAATTAATGAATTTATGAACGACTGGGGCTTGCGTCATTATCGAGTGCCAGTTTGTTTGCCCATTTTGAATTTAAATAATCTCAAAAAGTCAAAGTCTCAAAAGTAAAATTAGCACTTTCAAATCGTCATTTTTTTGCAACCACCGGTTCGGAATGCTATTTCTACGGGGAAGAATCCGGCAAGAAACCTCCTTAGTTGCTTTTTTCAATGTACAATTACAATATTTTCTACTACAAATTACAATATTTCAACATAATAATTCTAGCTACACTCTAACTGTCAATAAGATAAACCTGTGCAGCTAATTAAATTACTTTCATACATCTTTATTCTTTACATAATTTTGAATTTTATAGTAAGCCTTCTTAATTAAAATTTGTTTAACATATTGCTTAAATTTCATATCTGACATTTCTGTTAAAGCGAACACAATTTCCAATAAATGACTTACTAGTTTTTGCTAATCTAACTGTAGAGATACGTAATTTATCACTATTTCTGGTATTTATACCGTGACCTAGTCTATCAAACTCATTTAGATGTTCCTTACATAAATAATATTGTCAAAAATATATTGGGACGGTAAGGTGAGTATATCAATTTCTTTAAATAATTGTTGTAATGAATGTCGCGGCTTTAAGTTATACAGAGCTCTTATAGCTCTTTTTTGTAAAATAAATATCGTATCTGTTTCGGCCGCACTACCCCATAGTAGTAACCCATAGGACATAATACTATGAAAATATGCAAAATATACCAATCTAGCTGTCGGGAGATCCGTTAAATTTCTAATTTTCCCTACTGCATATGCCGCCGAGCTTAATTTACAACAAATTAATTCTAAATGTGCGTTCCACTGAAGTTTTGAATCGATATTAATGCCTAAGAATTTAGTCGATCCTACGATATCGAGCACATCATTATTTATTTTAACATCTGTCGATAATGTCCGCACGTTTGGCAAAGAAAATTTGAGACATTTAGTCTTGGTACTATTAAGAAGCAAATTGTTAGAGTTAAGCCAATCTGTTACTTGTTTTAAAGTTGAATTTATTTCATTTTCTTCTTTATATTTTCTGTTGGTTTTAAAAATAAAAGATGTGTCATCAGCAAATAAAATTACTTCACCAAAAATTTCATCTAGCATAAACGGAAGATCATTGATATAGACTAAAAACAAAAATGGTCCCAGAATTGACCCTTGAGGCACACCCATTTTTACAATAGACCCAGATGATGTAGTGCTACCGATCTGAATATTTTGAACACGCTCGTCTAAATAGGATCTCACATAGCCAAGTGAAAGATTATCAAAGCCATAATATGATAATTTCCTGAGGAGAATAGTGTGATCTACGCAATCAAAAGCCTTGGAAAGATCACAGAACACCCCAATAGCGTCTTGTGATCCCTCCCAGGTTGCAAATATTTTACGTACCAGATCTACTCCCGCATCTGTTGTTGACCGTCCTTTGGTAAACCCGAATTGTTGGTGATGTAGGATCCCATTCAGATTGAAGAAACACGATAGTTGAGCAAGCATAAGTTTTTCAAAAATTTTACTAATAGCAGGTAAAACTGATACTGGCCTGTAATTCGATGGATCTTCGTGATTACCTGCTTTATATATTGGAACTACTTTACTAGGTTTTCGCGACTCGGGAAATTTACCTTTTTTAAGACTAGTATTAAACACTTTTGAGAGGATAGGAGCAATTACGTGCACTATTGAACCGAGGGCTTTAACCGAAAATCCCCACAAGTCCTCAGTCGATTTTATATTTAAAGATTTAAATGCTTTGATTATATCGTCCTCTGACACGCTGTCAAATTCAAAAACGGCCGGTGTAATTTTTACATGTTTTTTGAGGTAATTCACAGCTGTAACACAAGACGATGAAAGATTTTTTGTGATATCTACTGGTATCTGAGTGAAATATTTTTCGAAAACGTTAGCTTCTAGTGAATTATCCGAAATCAGTTCGTCATTTATATTTTAAGCTATATTTTTATCGTTTTTGTCTATTTTCCCTGTTTCGGTATTAATTACATTCCACGTCGTTTTAATTTTATTGTATGATTTTTCTATTTTATTACTCAGATACATAGCTTTCGCTTCCTGACAAACTTTTTAAACAATTTTGAATATCGCCTAACATAATTATGAAATTCTACATTATTATTTATTGATTTTTGTCCATACAATTCATATAAATTGTTCCTACATCTCCTTATACCTCGAGTGGCCCAATCACAAAAACGCAGATTCTTTTTTGGTTGGATTTGTTTTTTTTTGCAATATTCGTTGAATTCCACTTTTATTTGTTCAAACATATTATTATACAAAACATCTGGGTCATCTTCCATTAAATTTATATTTTTTATTTTACCTTTAACTGCCTCACTAAATTTGCATAAGGACTTATTATTTAAGGGTCTAATTTCTATTACGCGATTCTTTTCTTTCCTTTTCAATTCAAGTTTCACTACTTGAGCCTTGTGGTCTGATCTAACACCATTAACTATAAATTTTTCTATCACCGGGCAGTTTAAAAATATATTATCGAGGCAGCTTTTACAGTTTGGCGTTATTCGCGTGGGTTCATTGAATATATGACTAAGATTGAACGATTTAAAAATACTAATAAATTTTAGTCTATCTGGGATATTATTTTTGTTTAGCAAATCAACGTTAAAATTCCCACACACTATGACTGGCTTATTTGACCTACTGGTTACAACAAGAGCCTCCTCCATAATATCAATGAATTTTGAAAAATCTGAACGAGGCGGCCGATATACGCATACAAGATAAACTAAGAAAGATATAGATAAGAAAACTTTACAATATCGTGGCGCTCTCTGAACTTTCTATTTTGCTTTATAAGTATCATGCAACCACCTCCTGAAGCTGATTTCCTGTTAAATGTGCTTCCAATACAAAAATTTGGTACATTGAAAGTCATTTTGCTGTTGCATAGAAATTTTTCCGTAATACAAAATATATCTCGTTTTATACTGTCGATAAATAATTCTACGTCTAGTATTTTGCCAGGAAAGCGATTGATGTTTTGATGTACAATCATTAGGAAACTATTGGACGGCTTTTCTATTGTCGTACTATTTAGTTTAAATTTACAACATTATTATTACTGTTACATATTGTATTAGAGTCAGTTACAATAAGCTTAGTTATACCATGTATAACTATCTAACATTGGCTTTTAACCATTTGTATGTTATTTTGACATTTAAGATTTTAATATAGATTATTATTATTGTTTGGCATTTAAATTCACTTATTTTATTTTATATTAACTATAATTACATTGCTAATTGTTTCTATTTTATTTTAATTTAATATTTTGATTGTATTTTATATTTTATGAAATAACTTTCGTATGCCAATTGGTAATATGAACCCAAAGTGTAGTACACGAAATAAATTAATTTGAATTCGAACATTCATGCGATTGCTAAAAATATCCACTTAAATTTTCTTTAAAGTGAATTTTCTCACTTTTCTTATAATCTGTCATTGCTACTTCTAATGATCTTTTTGTCCAAGGTGGTGAATAGTGGTGGGACGGCTACCATCAACTGCACGTGGGGTGGTTGGCCAGCGCCAAGGCTGGAGTGGCTGCACAATGGGATCCCGCTTGGAGCTGGGGTAAGGAACTGGAATAAATCTATCAATTTCAATGACATCAGTTTTATCTACAGACAGACATTTGGGCAGACAGGCCCAACTATTTCATGTCAATAAGTCCCTTTAATAACAATAATAAACACATCACGACACTCACATTTACTCAGCCCTGCACTAAGATAATCTTGTATCGCAGGCACTAAGCATCGATATGGCATAAACTTCATAGATAAGAATACTACATCCAGCACAGGTAAGTGAAACAAAGCGTCTTGCAAATAACACAAAGTTCCACCCCTGCCGGGATTCGAATCGATAAACAGAGGTCGTCAATTAAATATGCTTAGTTATGGTTTTAATTAGAAGGGATTGTATTGTGTTTTAGTGTTACTTATTCACTGTTCTAATTTGTCTTAGATTTTATTGTTGCTTGCTCATACTAAAAGGGAATACCTGGCAAAACTGACACAAAACCAGTGGCGTGCCTAGAGTTTTAGTACAGGGCAAGCTGAGAGATATACTTCATACTTCCGTTGTGGACTTGCTAGCGTGGACGAGCTGAGCAAAACACTCAGAAGTTTGCGAACATGTCAGCAAAAACAAAATTTCGTTGGTTTTAAAAAGTCGTTTGATTTGTTGATGAATGAACGCGAACTTATTTTAGTTTGATAGGGCAAGCCGGGCTTTTGGGCTTCTATGACAGTACCGCCACTGCACAAAACAAACGATTTTCTTTCCGGTGAAATGGCTATATTTTTTTACATGGGGAAATCCTCATGTATCTCCTTAAGCGCGTGGGGACCAAAGGAGTATGTGGGACTCAGGTATAAGACGTGCCTATCTACTAAAACCCCACGTTCCACCTGTGCCGTTTTCCGTTGGCGAACTGGAGGGCAGCACATGAGACCCTCATTCGTACCGACAACGCTCCAGAAATGGCTATACTAAATTAAACCATCATCAAACGTGTTATATATGTTAATATAGAAATAAAAACAAATTCAAAACTAGTCGCTTTGACAGCACTCATTTTGTATACTACTCAAAACAAAATAAGGGCCTCGAGGTATTTTTTCATTTTGGTGTAAATTACTAAACATTGAAAGTAGTAAAATATTGAGTATACAAACTCTTTGGTACCTTAACTTTTTAATATTGTAGTATTCATCTAATGCTGGCAACAATTTTAAATAAAATTTGATTTAAAATTATTTTTGAAAATTTTGATTCCATTTTCTTTGTCGTTTTGCTTTCCTTAGCTTCTTGGCTTATTTGAAATTATCAGAGTTCATTGATATCTCGAGTCAGAAACATCTTTTGCAATATGCCACAAGCACGCAGGCGTCATATGGACACGCTGACAGCAACCAGAGCCGTTGCAATGATTGAAGAAGGTCATTCGCAGCGATCTGTGGGTTTGCAATTGGGATTTTCTCGAAGAACTATTCAAAATCTATGGAATCGTTTCCAAGAGACCGGCAGAGTGTTAGAAGAAGACCTGGTCCGGGCAGAGTTCGCATTACAACAGCTCAAGAGGATCGTTACATTCGATTAAGTGCGCGCCGAGATCGCACAACGACGGCCCGCAAGCTGCAAAATCGTTTACGGCTCACAACGGGTACTCGTGTCAGTGACCAAACTATTCGTAATCGATTGCATGAAGACCAGCAGGCATCAAGAAGGCGAGTTGTCCGTGTTCCATTAACCAGAAATCATCGTGCAAATCGTTTAAGATTTACCCGTCAACATTTGGACTGGGACATAAACCAATGGGGCATGGTGCTCTTCACAGACGAATGCAAAGTCAAATTTTTTAACGATGATCGGCGTATTAGAGTATGGAGAAGACGCGGCGAGAGATTTTCAGAAGCCTGCATCCATGAAGTCGATCGTTTTGGTGGTCCAAATGTAATTATTTGGGGCGCTTAAAACTGAGCTCGCTATTTTAAATGAGGGTACTGTTACTGCTCAGCGGTATATTAAGGAAGTTGTCAGACCACATGTGATCCCATTTGCCCAGCGAGCGGGTCCTGGATTCATCTTGATGCAAGACAATGCTCGTGCACACAGCTCAAGCGACTCGGTTTGTACTGGAAGCGTCTCAAATTCAAGTCTTGCCGTGGCCGGCGAACAGTCCGGATTTAAATCCAATAGAGCACATGTGGGATCAGTTGAAACGAAGAGTTAGAGACGGTGGTCAGGAAATCCACAACCAACAGCAACTCATCAACGCTGTTAAAAGGGCCTGGGAAGAGATTCCAATGGAAAATGTCAGGCATTTGATTGAGAGCATGCACTCCAGGCCTCAGGAGTGCGTAGCGAAACGAGGAGGCCAAACTCGTTACTAAAAGATGAGCATGGAGTATTTTCTTTTGTTTCCAGTAACTTTACATTGTTTTTATTTTTAACCTTAAATGTGATTTTTCTTTCAAAAGCAAATAAACTTTTTAATCATTATTATTGGAATAGGTTTATTGGTCTACACGTTAAAAACAACATTAGTTTTCGTTATGGAGACAAAAAAATATAAATTGGTTTTATTATTTTCATGGTACAAAATACATAAATATATATGACAAAAATGACATAAATGACAAAATACCTCGTGGCCCTTATATTGTTTTGAGTAGTATAGTTTGAAATTTCGATTGAGAAAACTTTTAAACATTTCGAATGAAATTGTAAATAAACGTTTGACGAGCTCGGTGGCGCAGTGGCGTATACAGCCGACTACTACGCTAGAGGTTCCGGGTTCGAATCCTGGCGGGGGCGGGACTTTGTCTTATTTGCAAGACGCATTGTTTCGCTTACCGCTCTTGGGTGTTGTATTCTTATCTATGTAGTATATACCATATCGTTGCTTAGCACCTGCGATACAAGTTCTTACGATACTTAGTGCAGGGCTGAGTCAATGTGTGTGTCGTGATGTGGTGTGGTTATTTTACAATAAGTATTGTTTTGTATTATGATTTTTTTTTACTTTTTAAAATTGTATTTTACTTTTGTTTGTATAGACAATAGTGAAATCTATGAATTTAATAAGTGTAAATTGTAAAATAGAATTTTTAAAATGTTGAAAAGAGCAGGAAAATGGTTTCCCTAAAGATCGGCTTTCGGAACCGGTTGTAGTTAAAAAACGACGAATTTAACATAAGTTCATTTAAAGAAAAATATGTATATTAATAGAAGTCCCTTGATGAATGAAGAGTCCCCGCTACTGCCTATAAACATACCTTTGCTAACAGTATTTATTTGAAAGTACAGGTGGCCGGTGGCAGGGTGAGGATCCTCAGCAGCGGGGAGCAGCTTCTAATAGAGTCCGTGCACCGAGCTGACAGGGGAGTCTACCAATGTGTGGCCAGGAACGAGAGGGACTCCGCTCAGGCCAGCGCTGAGATTCGCCTTGGAGGTAGACGTCCAAAAAATGTTCTTACAAATCAATATTAATGAACCTTTATCCATGTTTGCTTTCAGTTGATTTGGGATTTTGGTTTGACATAGCTTCAAAAGTGTTTTAGGTAGCTACTTATTGGTTTTTTGTTTGGATGTCTCGAAAATTCGTTTCTCAAGTTAAAATACATATTTTTTCAATCAATTATCAGAATTGAGATCATAATTCATAATTGAGCAGTATAAAATATGAAATACTGTTGTTACGCTATTATACGCTATTTTCTTATTACGACAACTCAACGACCTCTAGCTAAATCAATTTCTTTAATCTGGCATCAGAATACAAACGGGAAATCGCAAGAAAGACCGTAAAATAAAAACAAATTTTAAAACAAAACGCGTTCTTTAAGAATTTTCTAAAATTTACACATGGGTCTGGGAGAAGTTTAGCTCTTATCAACAAAAACTTGCCGTTGTACATATTCTGAAAGTTAAATGCAATAACTTGCAACTCGGGACAAAGTTACGTGAAAACAAAAGATGGCATAAATTTTATTATGTATAAAAACCCGTGTTATGTAAAAACTGTATTGGCTAAATAAACATACGTAAACTCACGCTGTAATTAATCCCTCAAGAGGCAGAGGTGTTACTCACCGCATTTCGCATGTTTATGTTGAGACCCACAGTGACAGGTTGCGAATCACCTCTATCAGGGTACAATGAGGAATATGGCAGCTACAACGAACGGCAACCCGAAACTCGAAACCTCCGACCTTTCGGGTCGGGTCGGTCGGTTAACTGAGGCTAAATAAACTTTTACAATATAAGTTAGATACCAGAAATAAAGGTGTACTAGCATAAGATTTATAAAGAAAACTAGAAAATATAAATACATCATAAAAAAAAATTCCTAAAAACTGCCTAATATTTTTCTTTGTTGTTGGAATAGGGAAGTTTTGTATCGCTATTAAATTGTCCTTAAGTGGTGTAACTGTATTATTTTTTATTATGTGACCGAATCTTGTGCAAAATTACATTTAGAGAATCAATCTAAAGCCTTTTTTCGAAATCGCTTCCAATAACAACGATAAATGTTCAATGTGTTCATTGTATGTCTGGGAATATACCAAAATGTCATCAATAAAATTTACTGTAAAACTTGATAGTTTGTGTTTTTTTAATAATGCTGGAGAGTATTCTTTGAAAAATTGCAAGTGAAGTTTTTAAGCCAAATGGTAGACAAGTCCATTGAAAATGATTTTCTTGAGTAACAAAAGCTGTTTTCTTTCTATCTTCCACTTTTAAAGGTATTGACCAGAAAGCTGAATTAATGTCCAATGTTGAGAAAAATTTATAATTTCTTGTACCATTAAATCTTCAATCATTGGAAATGGCTGCGACTGAGGAACCACTATTTTATTTAGATCGCGAAAGTCAATGCATAGTCGAGATTTTCTTCCTTCTTCTTTCTTATAAGTTAATGTTACAGGAGCTGCAAATGGACTATAAGATTCTTCCATTTTTTTTTTTTGTAATAATTTTGAAATTTGCTGTTCAATTTCTTTTTTGTCTTCCATATTGCACCTATATTGTCTTTTGCTACAATATGTATCTATTAATAAATCTATATGTGCCTCATAGCCTTTCACTGGACCTACATCATACTTATCTTCTTCAAATAGTGATTTATATTTATTAGTTAATTCCTCTATTTTGAATTTTTGCTGAGCGTCTAAGTGATTTACAGAAATATTATAGTTGGTAACTTCTGTATGTTCATTAAAGTTAACTGTATACTTATCATTTATAAAGAACTCATCTTTATCCATTGTATCCTTAACTTTCTTTTCATTAACTATACAGTGTTTGTTTTCAATTTCACTATTCCTATAGAACTTTTTACACCATTAATCTTTTTTTAAATTTGCTTGGTTATTGTTGTTTAATTTGTTTTTTAATGATAATAGTTTTGAATTAATTATACTAACATTGGACCATGAGTCATAAATTCCAAATGTTTCTATGGAATCATTTATTATTAACTTGGTTTTGATTAATGGTGGAATTATTAGTTTTTTTGATTTATTTCATTTAAGCTCATTTCTAATTCAGAGTTGTTGACACTTCTAATTGGCTCTTTTTTTGAATAATCATAATCTCTATTTTTGAACCAACATGCCGATTCTGAATGATATCCAGTTCCCTTCTTTTCTTTTTCACAGATCCTACACGGCCTTTCTTTAAAAGTTTTTTCTTTTAGTTTACTTTCCATATCTATCACTTTTTTATCTACAACTCTTTTATTGACTAAGTGTTCTAAGCCCCTAATACTACTGAATAAATCCACTGTATCTTTTAATTTATTTCTATCAATTTGATTAGCTATAAAATTAGGTAATCCCATCACTATCAAATCATTTAACGTTGCTTTATCTATGAGTTTGTTTATCTCTAATAATAGCCTCTCTTTTTTTTAAACATACTCGAGTAATAAACCCTGCCTATATTTAAATGAAAAGGCATACCTTATGGATGACCAGCCTTTGTTTTGACATATGTTTCACAAAATTTTTGTTTCCAAATGCTCCATTCTGAATTTACTGTATACTTTATAAGCATAGAATTATACCAGTCTAGACTGGAATCCTCTAATAATAACCGAAACATTAGTATTTTATGGACATCTTCAAATATAGCCAGGCGCGTACATTCAGCTTCAAAAATACCTATCCACTGTTTTACACAAGATGTTTTTCTTGAGAATTTTTCTAGTACAAACTTATCAGATAGATTCTTGAAATTGGGTTTTTTAGATTCTTTCTTCAATTCAGAAAAAATTTCCAGAATTCTTGTAAGAGTTTCTGTTGTCGTTTCACTTTTAAAGACCTGTTGCGTTGTTGACATAGTTTCCTCCAGTAGAAATCCCTTAAATTGCATATTTCCATCTTCATCCACATAAGTATCAAGTAATTCTGGTGTTAATGAAATCCGAACTTGTCTTTTTCATGTCTTGGCTGTAACTGTTCCGGAATCGAGAACACATTTTTATCGATATTAACAATTGAGGTTATGTGAATCATATTTGTCTTGGGGTCTTCATTTTGTTTCACAACAAATTCAAATTTTAACTTTTCCATTGTTTACAAGAGCTTCAATTAATGTTGTTTTGTAATATGTTGTTTATTGAAACAACAATTTTAATTGTTGCTCTGTAAAGAGAAGTTTATTTTTAAGAAACATTTTCACAACCAATATTGATAACAACTTACGCATTACTTTAGTTTACTCACCTGTAAAGAGAAACAATATTAAAAGCTACCGCTTCAAATATTATTTCATATAATCATAAGATTATTTATGTCTTAAATCACATGATCGTTTTAATAATTATACAATGTTAGAGCAGAGATCATTTTCCTTTATATATAATTTCCATAGTAAATATAGAGTACCGTGCTGCCACCACAGATAATACTTTTACTTAAAAAGCTAAAGGTAAAGCGCAGGAAACTTAAATTAAATGAAAATTATAAAGGCTTCATTTACATACATATAATTAAATCACTTACCTGATCATTGATCATCAGAGATATTTATTTGACGAGCGAGCAAAGTTAGTGAAGTACTCAGAGTCTACTGCAGCAATCCGGCGTTTGTATGTACGCATGTATTAACGCTTGTCCGATGATAACTCGAGTATCGTTGATTGGATCTTCGTGAAATTTCGTAGGCGGCTTAATGATAAACAATTTTATGTTCGAACATAAGCAGAATCGGTCAAGGGATTCCTGAGAGGGTCGCAAGTTCATAGTTTTCTTAATCTCAAAATCTCTTAAATTTATTTTGGGAATGGAATTGTCAATTTTAATCAAATTTTCCTAGTAATTTTTGTCACAAATCAGTGTATTTATATAATATTTGGGTTTTAACTACGACCATGTGTCCTTTCTTATAATAAACAATAGTGTATCGTTGACATCTTACCTTCCAGACACCGCTCCAGAGCTTCAATATACATTCATCGAGCAGGTGCTCCGTCCTGGACAGGTGGTAACCTTGAAATGCTCGTCACTCGGCTCTCCCTCGCCTCATTTCACCTGGCTGCTGGATGGACAGCCTCTCAATACCATGGCTAAAGGGCACAGGTGAGAAAAATATATTTATATAATAGATATTTAGTTTTCAATAGGACGAAAAGAACGAACTGTGAGTCACTAGCCCAAGACACCAAATACTTCTCTCTCCCATAACAAAAAGAAAACGTAGTGACGCCATCTACAGGTTTATAGATGGCGTCACCTACAGGTTTATAGATGGCGTCACTACGTCTTCTTACTGTGCTAGTTCTGCACAGTAATTCCCAATCCAATTAACTATTAATTTCTCGTTCTTTAAGGTTAAAAATCTCTTGTGCCAGGGATTATTTAAAATGTTATCACCAGGTACAGCGTTGAACAATTCGTGACGAAGAATAACGAAGTGGTTAGTTACCTCAACATTTCTGCTGTGAGGTCGGAGGACGGAGGGCTGTACACTTGCAGGGCTGTGAACTCCTTGGGAGAGGTGGCACATACCTCTCGACTCAATATCTATGGTACGGTATCTCTTCTAATCTTAATATATATGGTGTTCGTGTCAATATGTTAGTGCTCATTTATCTCTTAACTGTGGATCAACACGCCCTGACGGTCACAGTGCCCGCTCTGAGCGTAGCGTTTAGCGGGGCTTAGACAAGCGGTCGGAAGAATGTTTACTGAGTGAAAGCTCGATCGGCACTCAGGACTATTTCCTATACATAAGCATGTGTGACATAAATGCTGCATACCACGCCACTCTGCCTACTCGGCACTATGGCCCCACAATAACTTTACTTGTGTTTTAAGGTCCTCCATACGTCCGATCCATCGGACCCATCAGAGCAGTTGCGGGGAGAGAGCTGGTGCTGTATTGTCCCTACTCTGGGTATCCTATCAGGTAAATGAGACTAAATGAATAATTTCTCTTAGCACCTTGACTCCTTTCTAATTCTGCTGTGAAGATTTTTGCTGTGTTTTGTTCAAAGATTTGAAGGGCCAGTGTCATTACTAGCACGAGAGGTTTAACATCTTAAGCTCTATATGGGCAACGCATTAGCGATTCTCTTGAAGTTCTATGATATCAAGGGCATCGTTGAATCAATAGGGGGTGGTTTTACTTTCCATCAGGTGAAACTTTTGATTGTTTGCCCTGGACGTTGCACGAAGAAAACTTTAGTGGTGAGGACAGAAGCCCAAGGAATTGACATCGCTCCTTGTTGCAGCTCAGTGAAGTGGGAGCGTGACGGTGCGCCAGTAGAATGGGAGGGCGGAGCGGACGGCGCGCTGCGGGCGGCGCGGGTGGCGGCCGCGCTGGCCGGCGCCTACACGTGCGCAGTCAGCGGCCCGCATGGAGAGATCGCGCGCAGGGAGCTGCAGCTTATAGTCAGCAGTATGTTTATTATTGTATTGGACGATTTCAAATGTTTTGGTTACGTCAAAGTCAAAATGTTTTTATTGGAACAAACTTAAAATAAGCAACCAACTACTAATTTACTACCACCGGTTCGAAATGCTATTTCTACGAGGAAATATTTTTAATACCATCAGTTCGAAATGCTACTTCCACGGGGAAGAATCCGGCAAGAAACCTCCGTAGTTGCTTTTTTTTTCAATATTCATAGAACAGTAAGATATATAAAAGTGTAAAATTATAACTGAAGATGGGCTTGTAACAATGTGAAAAGGTATTTTCTGTTCTGTACCTGATTTTAAGCTGCTTAGTGGCTATGTTTTCTTAGTGCGTGAGGATGGGCAATACAAGAGAGATTTTATGTGATTTTTTGCAGATCCACCTGAAATCGAACCGTTCTCGTTTTCTGCCAACCTTCAAGAGGGCAAGCGTGCTCAGGTCAGCTGCAGCGTAACGTCGGGGGACATGCCGGTGCACTTCGCATGGCTCAAGGACAACCTGCCAATCCCTTCCTCCTTACAGGTCAGTGACATCACTCACTATGTACATAGAGCTTGGAGTAGGTAATCATAAAGAAGACCGCAGCCCAACAGCATTGTATTGTGTTTCTGTGACATTAACTAGTTGTGTGATTAACAACTCCAAAGGAAGTAATTTTTGGGTTTGGGTGGAATCCATTAACACTTTGCAAAATTTCCTCACAACTGTCCATAAGCAGTTAGTCCTTTAGTTTTTGCTAAGGGTGATAAAACAAATCTTGGTTGCTTAGGTGGAGGAGCGAGGAGCAGAATTTTTTAGTAACCTCGTTTTCAAAGAAGTGTCCGCTAGACACAGCGGCCTCTACACTTGCGTGGCCTCAAACTCGGCGGCAAAAGTAAATTATACCGCGGAACTAGTCGTCAAAGGTACAGCAACGATTTTAGCACGAGCAACGTTTGAGCACTTTTACCAGCACACTGCACTACCATCCGCACACGATAGCAACGCACTTTGCACTAGCACATCGCTAAACAATAGAGCACTTTATGTCCATTCACTTCACTGACACTTTCCGATTTACCAATGATTACCCCACATCGCTTTCTCGATATATAAATCAATGTTTTAACAAATAAATTGACTAAAAGTTATCGTTTCTCTTTGCTTAGCGTCGGATTTACAGATGGCATAAGGAAATGGTAATTAAACGGCATACCTATTTAATAATTTCAAATAAATATAAAGTCCTCGAGAAGAAACCTGAGTTCAAGCCGAATGATCTTACATTTTAAAATATATATTTAAAAAGTGTTTCACAGAATAAACAGAATTAATAATTCAGGCATTCGAATCGGAAATACTTTTAGGCATAAACAAACTTGTTTATTTTTGTAGCTACTGATGTGATGTCGTAAGTATTGTATGAGTAATGTTTTATATAATCCAATTTATTTATTCTACTACATATATACTACAAACAAATTGTATCTTTATAGTTCTATTAATAAAATTGCATCAGTACTATTTCAATTGTCTCAGCTAAAATGCAAAACGAAAGGCTACAATATAAACCAAAGAACGACCATCGAAATATAATAATTATATATAATAGAGTAATTATATATAATAGCGACAAAAAACATAATCATGAATTGATTTAAAATGGCATTTTGTATGATTGCATGCTGCAGTGTCACCTAAATGGGTGATAGAGCCAAAGGATGAGTCGGTGCTAGCTGGGGAGCCCCTCGCTCTTCATTGTCAGACGAGTGGCTCCCCAACGCCACAAGTCACGTGGATGAAACAGAGAAGTGAGTACAAGCTCCTTTTCGATTGGTTGATTCGTTACGGGTCCCAAGACAGCCGTTAGAATGTCCGGGCATAGCCTGTGCGTCATTGCACAGCTGCATTATTCGTTGATTATTCGATCAAAGGACGCGACTGTTGTTCCTGGTGAACAAGACTTACAGTAGTGGGACACAGTGGCGGGTGTGCCCCGAATCTTACAAGCTCCTTTTTGTGGTATCGATTTATTGATTTGTTGGATTTATTGATTTAGTATATGTATGCTGACAGCTAAAGTCAGTCACACACCGGTATAGTCATAGATATGAGACATAATTGTTAAATATTATTGATTGATTAAATTTGAACATGTATGTTGTGGTAGTACTCTAATATTTATAATAGACTACAATTCCTTTAGGGCTGCGTTTATTTGCAACTATTATAAGCCCTAAAAGGTAGTCTTAGTCTATAATCAAAGCAAATGTTAGTTTAAGATATATTATATTTGATAGGTTCATAGTACGTACCTCTCATTTAAGATATAGAATAGATAATTGAATTCACGTTGAGAGGTCGCAGTAAAGAAAATGCCTAGATTCCTCAAATGCTTAAATTCGTCCAAAAAAAAGTCTTAAAACTGACAGGTCGCTTTCTTCAAGGCTCAACATCATCAGACTACGTTCCACTGGTGAACCTCGGCGGAAGATTCCAGTTTCTACCGAACGGTACCATGTGGATAGAATCCGCGCTGCCATACGACGAGGGCGGATATCTTTGCAAAGCGGAAAACGGCGTTGGAACAGCTCTTACGAAGAATATATTTGTCGCTGTCAATGGTAAGGACATTGATGATGTGTCAACTTAGTTTGTAGCGATCCTGGCTACGAGGGTAGGAGTTCCGGGTTTAATCTTGACTTGGGATCCATTAAAAAAAATTGGTTTTCAAAATTTAAAAAAATATGATAAATATAATTTCATATAAAGGTCTGATTTAAGAGACCTCCCTTTATGAAACAGAAGTTGGTTGAAAATTTGAATGTATTATCAATTTTCAAAATTACGACCAGACCTCAACCTCGACCTGATTTGAGAATCCTAATCCGTATTGAATCGAAGTTGGTTGAAAAGGATTAAAATCTGTTTTGAATCAAATAAAATGTAGTATCCATCAAACATCACATATCACATGTTTGTAACGTTTAACCTGGTCTTTAAATTTAATTGAATTTCCAGAGGCGGCCCGTTTCGAGGTGACGTCACACAACATGTCCGCGCGGCGCGACTCGCCCGCCACGCTGCTGTGCGACGTGCGCGGTGACAACCCGATACAAGTGCAGTGGTCACATAACATGAACCATCTAGATCTTAATACTTATAGGTATGAAATCTACCCGTGTGTCTTCTTCATGCCTAAAAATATTTTTGCCTTGAGTGTTTGCTTATTACTCGTACATAGGCAAAGTGACGGCAAAATGCCAAGGGCCCTCAGCCGGAAGGGGCCCGGACCAAGTGGGCCCCGAGGAATCCATGTTAACCATAAAAGCATCAAACAAGGACGACTTTGATAGAAAAAAGAAAAAATGGTCACAATTTTTTTTTCGAAAGACCCCGTCTGATTCATTTGATACGGGCCCCAGGCAGTCTAGTAATGCCACAGCATCGGTAACACATTTTTAAACTCACGTGAGATATATGCTACGCTCTAAAACTGAAAACAATAATTCAGCGAGAAAGCTCACAACGCGTTGTTTGACTAAAAACATCTACAAGGATCGATGAGTCAGCTTATAACCAATTTACAAGAAAATAATTTCCAGCACAGACTAGTCCCTAAGAATAGATAAAACTCACACCCACACAAATAATTAGAGAGTTAGGCATAGGTGTTAAACACCGCATGTTTATTTTGAGTCACAGTGTGACCGGCTACGAATCTGTTGCCTCTATCCGGGCACAATGAAGAACATAGCAACGTACGGTAACTTGAAACACAAACCCTCGACCTGTCGGAATATTGGTTACATCTAATAGGCGTTTTTTTGTTTCCAGGCTAAGTGTATCTGAAGCAAAGACTGATAGTGGTTTAAGGTCACAGCTGTACATAAGCCGCGCGGACCGCGAGGACTCCGGCGTGTACAAGTGTCAAGCCGTCAACGCGTACGGGCACAGCGATCATTACATATACCTTTCCGTCCAAGGTGACTATTAAAATAGCTAGACTTAAAGAAATAAATAAATAAACTACAGCACGACACACACATCGACTCAGCCCTACAGTAAGTATCGTAAGAACTTGTGTCACGAACTAAGCAACGATATGGTATAAACTACACAGAAAACAATATTACATCCAAGACCAGCGAAACAATGCGTGTTGGAAATAGCACAAAGTTCCGCCCCCGCCGGGATTCGACTTGATTGAAGTCTTCACAACACTGATGTGGCAGCTAAGTTGATCTTTGAAGCAATTTAACTACTTGAAAAGACTTGAGCACCATAAAGCTTAAATAAAATTGTACATTATAACAATCCTCATAGTAACATGTGCGTTCTTCAGCCTCCAACCCTCCGCTATTAGTCCGTCTGTCAGAGCACTGTATTTCATCAACTTTAATAGCTGCTCTTTAAAAAATTCAGAGAATGTCTATTTGTGTTGCCGCTATTTACATTGACGATGCTATCATTATGATGCAGAAAAACCCGACGCCCCGCACGGGCTGACGGTGACGGAGATCCAGTCGCGGGCGGTGCGGCTGTCGTGGTCGCAGGGGTTTGACGGTAACTCGGCGCTGCTGGCGTACAGCATACAGCACGCCGCGCTGGCGCCGGCCAGCAGCGCCGACCAGCAGTGGCGCAATGCAGCCAGTGCCAACGTCACGCTGCACAACGCACGCGCGCAGTACGTCACGTGAGTATCTAAGCAAATCTTTTTCAAATTTCAAAATTTGATAGGATTGTTCTTCAAGCGATTCCCAAATTTTGAAAATTTAAAGATTCCTTAATAGTAACCCTAAAATTTTAGGTTAATGAAAAAAGGTGATATCCATTACGAGGCTTTGCTGAGTGACCTGAAACCTCACACGGCGTACATGATCCGGATCGCAGCTGTAAACCAAATCGACATGAGCGCTTATACCGAACCAGTTGTTGTGAAAACACAGGAGGAAGGTAAGGGAACTGTGTCTTAGATACCTTCTTAAATACAGATGCTAAAAAATATCTTATGAAAGTTTCCATAACCTCTACCTCTGAATCTGTGAAATCATACAGAGTAAAATTAAACTGAGAAAGTTCTGTAATTACTGAGACTTGAATTGGAACGAAAATATTTCGAATACGTAACATATGGCTGTTACACCACCGCTGCCCCTCAAAGGTTTGGAAATTATTGTTATGTTATTGTTCTCGAGGCTTCGCTTGAAAATCAGTCGAACAGGTCGCATCAGTTCTCTTCTCTCTATTTCCGTTTTTATACCATTTTTAAGTTTACAGCGCGTCACGGTCACATACTTCAGCATAAGCTGCCGGCCGCAAGGTCTTAAATTTGTGGTTCGAACCTGATACATTTTACTAAATAGCCTGGCCTGAACATCTTTATTGTATCCTTCGGGAAATACGGTTTGTTTGTTTCGATTTCCAGCTCCATCAGAAGCGCCGAGTGGCGTGAGAGTGTCCGGCGGCGCGGGCTCGCTGAGCGTGTGGTGGCGCGCGCCGCCGCGGCTCGCGTGGCACGGCGACCTGCTCGGCTACACTCTGCTCTGCACTGACCTCGCATACCCACACTCACCGAACAGCACCAGGTACTGTTGGTATCCAGAGACGCAATAAACCCAATAAATCATCATCAATCATCAATCAATCAATCATCAGCCGCTAATACCCAGCAGTTTCCAGAAGCCCTTGAAAGATCGGAGGGCATTCATCTCACAGGGGATCGTCAAATAATACAGAATGAATAAATTATTTACTACGTATACACACGGATAAATCCCTACAATATACTCGTATAAAGAAAAATCACAAATTAACTCAAAACGATTGTTTCTCGTCTCATCTGTTATGTCGAGGCGAAATAGCCATGACAAAGATTTTCTAAATGTCTTCCAAAAAGGAGATTTGCCCGAGTAAAATTATTCTTTATTTTGAGGAAATCATTAGGTCTACAAAAGCTTCAGACACTGAACCAAACCATTGTACAGTTATTTTTAGGTTGTGATATGATAATGATAATCGCAAAAGAGGTAATGAGGGGTTAGTTGGTAATGATATATCAATTTGAGACATTAGTAGTTAGCTTTCCAACGCGACTTCATCGGCGTAGATTAATTTTGTATCCTAAAGGAACCTTACAATTTTACCCTAAACAACTACCCTAAGTGTTAACCAAGGCGATAAACACTATTTTTCCGTAATAGACTATAAAGCATCCGAACTTTCACATTTATTAGATTAGTAGGATATCTATTTAAATGTAAAACTACACAGATCTAAAACTGTTGCCATTTTTTTCTAGAACTATTACAGTGAATGGCTGGTCGACGCAAGAAGCGGTAGTATCAGGACTACGCCAGTTCGCACGTTATGAAGTCCGTGTTCGCGCGTTCAATGCGGTCGCCGCCGGGCCCGCCTCCGCACCGCTCACTGCTACCACGCTAGAAGGAGGTTAGCATTAAATCACGACACACATTGACTCAGCACTACAGTAAGATTGAAGAATGCTGTGCCGCAGGTGCTGAGCAAAATATGCCATAAACTACATATCTAAGAACACTACATCAAAGACAGTTAAGCGAAACAATGCGTCTTGCAAATTACAATTACAAAGTTTCGCAACCGCGAAACGAACTTCTGTATAACTACCTCTTTTGCGATAGCTACCTTACAGTCCTACTTTTACTACCTTTTTTAATATTATGAAAATTCGATCTTTAGCATCACTTACAGGGTACTAGTTGATTATATGGGCGTCACTTATTCTTGCCGTATTTTAACGGTCAAATGATATTTTGATGTGACTCTTCAGCTTTGTAGGGTCTGCCAGAAATAATGTAAGTAATTAGTTAAATCTATAGGATATACATCATTAGTAAACCCAATGAAGTACCTGTACTGGCATATTTTACATTGACTTTCAGTTTAAATCTGAAAAGTGTCAAACCTCTTCAGATTTGACTGCAAGTGATATAAAAGCTCATGTCACATTTACCATTCAATTCTAATAACCTTAAATTTACTGTTCCCAGTGCCAGAAGCCCCTCCAACGCGGCTGACTTGCTCAGCACTGTCTTCATCAAGCATGAAGGTATCGTGGGCACCTCCACCGCCAGGACAGCACGGGGGACTCATACAAGGATACAAGCTAATATACTCGCCGCTCACTAATGATCATGGTAAATTTTAAACAAATACCTCTTATTTTTGTGCCATCTGCCAATTATTGCCATCTGAGGTGATGGTAAGTGATGATGCAAAGATGAAGAGTAGTTACTCAGAAATAACCTAATAATGCTGATGATAGAGTTCAAATTGATTTTTTAATATTATAATATCTCAAATAGAACTCCAATTCTTGACCTCTTGTTTTTATAAAATAGGTATCTCTCATTTTTTTTTATTAATTGAAATGTAATAATAATAGTAAATAATAAATAAATTAAAATAATAAATAATAGTAATTGAAAAATAATGATTTCAAATGTCTACCTTAGTTTTTCGATTTAGATTCAATAAATCGGGCGTCAATTATTCAAAAACAGCTTTTGATGAAACTAATGGAATCATAATTCTAAGCAAAATTATTTTCAACAGAGGACGTGGGTGAGATAAAGCGTGTTACGACCACAGACACGTATCTTCACACGCTGCTCAAATACACCAACTACTCCATACAAGTGTTGGCGTTCACTAACGCTGGCGATGGGAAGCGAAGCGCTCCGGTATACTGTATGACTGAGGAAGATGGTGAGTTTCAAATTTTTGACGACCTCTGTGGCGCAGTGGTGTGAACAGCCGACTGCTACACTAGAGGCCCTGGGTTCGAATCCCATCGGGTGCGGAATTTGTGTTATTTACAAGTCTCGGAAAGTATTCTTAACTATGTAGTTTATACCATATCGTTGCTTATTTAATTGTGACACAAATTCTTACGATACTTACTGCAGAGCTGAGTCAATGTATGTGGGTATATTTTATTTGTGATTTTATATATACCAGACGATCTGCCACAGCTTCGCTTAAACAATGTTTTCTTCCCGGCCAGGGACAGTACTTTTGAAATACCATTTAATTAGCTGATGTTTCCTACCTTCAAACGATTAACCTGCTTAATTTCAACTTCTAGACAAAAGTTTGTGTATTTGAAACAAAAAATCGATATTACCCGATTTATCGAAGATTTGTCCCGAGAATTCATATTCATATTCATGCTTATCCTATATGCGATAACATTGATATGTTTTAGCTCTGCATTTTTGTTCCAGTTCCTTCAGCTCCGCAGAAAATTAAAGCGTTAGCGTATTCAAGTGATTCGGTGCTGGTGAGCTGGCTGCCACCTTTACATCCGAACGGCATCATACTTCACTACACCGTGTACTACCGAGAGGCTGGACGGTAACCGTCTTTCTCAAATTGAACTTTATTACCTAAAAGTACCAACATATTTAAGGTTTTTAATAAACTTAAAATAAGTGCTTTCAAATCTTAAATTTTTAGTATTTCACAGGAACTTAATTATTGCATAGTGTTCGTCTATGAATTAATAATAAATGGTTTCTTGTAACTTGTCATTTGAAGCTTTATATTTGTTTAAAAATGTGTTTTTTGCGTTGATCTCAATTTCGGTTTCGACAGTATGAATGTAACTAAGAAAATCCCCAAAGTTTAAGATAATTTTAAACTAAATGATAAGCCATTTGTTTTATATTTTCTTTTCATATTTCATAACGACTACAGCTGAGTAGCTTCTTGACAGCTATTCAGTATATATCAAACTGTACTATTAGCTTTATATTGATGATTTAATCATTTTCAGTATCGGTAAACACTCGACCTTCACGATAACAGCCGAGAACAAACCTGACATTGAGCTGATGTTTCAAGTGAGGAATTTGTTTGAGGGTCAGTTGTATGAGTTCTGGGTGTCGGCTACCACCAGCTCAGGTGAAGGAGACTCAACCTTGGTAGTGGGACAGGGGCCTAGTTCTAAAAGTAAGTAGGTGTATTTAATGTGAAAAATAACAATAAAATGGTTGTATTTTGTTTTCGTTGCCATTGGGTAGGGCATAGTGTTAGTGGTATATAAGAGGTGTTCGGTGTCCAGTCCCGGCGCGCATCGCGTCGTTCGGCGGCGTGGTGCGCGCGGCGCGCGGCGCGGCCCGCGTGCTGGCGTGCTCGGCGCTGGCGGCGCGCGCGCGCTGGCGGCGCGGCGGCGGGCCGCTGGCGCTCGCGCCGCACTACAGGCTCACGCCGCAGGGACATCTGCACATCACTGGTTTGTAGCAGTGTAGTGACCTAAGCTAAATAAACGGTGGTAGTTGAAGTTAATGTCCCGTACTGGAAGTCTTCTGACTAATGATGACAGTAAAACTAGGGCCCAGTCGGCCTTCATAATGCAGTCAAACTGAGTTAACAGCTTCTTCACTATGTTGTAATAATGCCCCTCAAACTAGGCACTACGATGAATTTATAATATTAGCTCCAGAATCTGAGAGGTTCCAAAGCCCCGTAATGAGACTTTGGAACCTGATTTCCTAGTTAAAAATGCAGTTATTAAATCTTTTTGGCAAAAATCTTCAACGTCATATGTTATTTGACAAACAAGTTGGTAAAAGCAATGAAACTCTATTTGTAGAAGTAAACGAGCAATCATCTGGTAACTTCACATGCATGGCGTCGAACAATCTGGGCGAGGACTCTATTACGTACGTGGTGGTGGTCATAATGCCACCAGCCGCGCCAACTCTCTCGTTGCAGTACGCCACGGCGACCAGTATCAAGATACACTGGCAGCTCGCAAGCGATGGAGGCAAGCCAATATTAGGTGAGCTCTAAGAAACCTAGAACTATGGAGCCTTCATTAAGATAGATACAGTTAATCTCAAGACGTGAGTACGTGGTAGCTCAGTTTGTTACGTGCCTTAGTTAACCGATCGAACCGACCCGACAGGTCGAGGGTTCGAGTCTCGGGTTGCCGTAAGTTGTAGCTGCCATGTTTCTCAATGTGCCCGGATAGATGCGACAGATTTGCTACCTGTCACACTAGGGCTAAACATAAACATGCGAAATGCGGTGTTTAACACCTGCCAACCCCTCTCGATGTTATGTTGTCAATCCTAATTCAAGCCGTCTTCGTGGGATGGAACAACTTGACTTAGTTATTTTGAACTACGTATTGACTTACATGTTTAATTTCTGAGGGCAGTAAAAATTTAATTCTCCTTCATATCTTTTAACAAACATAGTTAAATTGAATCAGAGCCTTAAAATTAATACAGTCATGCCTTTTGAACCACTAACAAAAAAAATATGATGAATATAATTTAAGGTTACCTGTTCCACTACAAATTGGCAAGCGATCCTGATTGGATGACCACAGAACTTTCACCAGAAGTTACTTCGTATACATTGGATATGCTCAAGTGTGGATCAGCGTACAACGTTCAGATTCAAGCGAGGAACAAAGTATCTATTGGACCTCCGAGCGAAATGCTGACGGCTACTACTAGGGGATCACGTGAGATATATTTTTTTTTAATTTTTCGTAGATCATGGGCAAACGAGCAGATAGTTCACCTATTGGAAAGTAAATACTTTGCCTATAGACACGATGATGCCTTTAAACGCCAAGAACACCGCCAATGCGTTGCCCATGTAGAGGTAAATATGTTATCTCTTGCGCTGGTAATTGCACTGACTTTGCAATCTTCCGAACCGAAACACCGCGAACTGTTTCACAGCAGAAATAGAGAGGAGGATGATATCAACGCAGATGATCTCGCACGTAGATCAACAACCTGTAAAGTGTTTTAGTGTTGTGAGTTTTATAATATTAATACAATTAAATTAAACAAAACCGATTACACAGTAAATACAATTTATGGTCAAATATGCTTGCCTAGGAGAAACTTATTTACTCGGCGCCTAGCAGCCCAACCACGCAAAATCAATGCGACACAGCCATTGAGACGGAAAACAACTTTCTTTGTCATGCAAAGAAAAAATGAAGGAGACAATCTCTTTTGCGTTTATCGCTCCATAAAAGTGCTTATCCTGCAGACCATGGTTATATTTTGATCAAATGGCTGAAAGTGTATGGTGTATAAAATGTTGTTCATGCTTTTGTATGTCTGCGTAGGACCAAAACCTCCGAAACCAGAAGAGCACGTCCATATGAATTCGACAGCGATTAAGATAAATCTGTACGCGTGGCGCGACGGAGGCTGCCCTATACTCGGGTTTAAAGTCTCATACCGCCGGGCTGGAACTGAACATTGGATCAAGGTAATATTAGAAAATTCACATGGTTTTAGAGAAAACATCGTTAATCTTATATTATCAGATGATGGACAGATGTTTCATTCATTTCTGTCTATTGAAATCAGTTCTTTAGACATTTCTACTTGTTCTGTTCCACCAATTGAACCAGATTTTCCTGTTTTTACCTCTTGATCTTCGTTTGAATCTCCGACATCATAAAACACTTTATTCCACATTCTATGAGACGAACTTCTAGGAAGCAAATACTAGCAGTTTATTGGATGGGGCAAAATTAAGCAACATAATAAGCAAACTCAAAGTTTTGCGGATAGGGTTTCATTGGCGTTGGACTATAGGGAAAATGCATGACTTTTTAAATATATTTATTATAATTCGACACCACGTATATACACAAATCCGTTAAATTTTCTCAAGTATCTGACTTATTAAAAGAGTTATAAAGCTTCAAAGTCGTCGGTTAGACAGAGAGATCCGATATGTACAATGACGTCAAAATACACGGTACCATACTACTTCCAAAGAAAAGGTAGATATATTTACTTTTAATGGTTACATCTCCATGGTTTATCGTACAATTCTAATTCTGTTATCAATGTAAATATACTATTCCCACGTTCTTTACGATAAATTGATTTAGTAATCAAATTAAATTTCAAGCATATTCCCGATTAAGGTTATGAGCACATTTACCAATGTTTCATAAAATGGACAATTTTTTCGATGCTCTAAGGTACATATCGATATCGTACTGTAAAACCTCGCAGGACGAAATTTAACAAAAGAAGCAAAAACTTGCCTACAAATATTTTTTGTACTGAGACTTTAAAAATACCTCTTTGTTTTTATTGTCATATGTCGAGTGAAGTCGAAACTGTAGGTTTCAGTTGATTAACGTTTTGAAAGGTATTGTATGTCAGGATGAAATGGACTTGAGGTAAATTTGTTTGGTTGTGCCTATCAGGTTGGCGACAACATGAGCGCGTCTTCGCACGTGCTGGGCGCTCTATCGCCAGGCACGTGGTACGAGGTGTGCGTGGAGGCGGCCAGCGATGCCGGTGTCGAACGCGCGCTGCTCATGGCCGATACTCACACGCTTAGTGGTGGTGAGTACATCGCTAGCTCCATAAACACTTGACGTTTTGTGGTCCAAAATGACCGAATTAAGCATTTCAGATGATTTTCATTTTTCAAAGAATTGTTATCAAGTTGAATATTTCAGCTAAAAGCTAAAAGAGTGCCGAGATTGAGACCTTTTTTTTCATCATTTTATGATTTTCAGTTTGGATACCTCGATTCAAGAAATAAAAGAATCATAAGCTGTTTTTAATGTAATATAACACTAAAGTAAAATTCTCCACTGTCTCGAAGGCTCCCTTTTGGGACACCGTTGTCTAGCAGAAGATGCCTTCCGACCGATGATAAAGTCTGTTCCCTTTGGTTTGGTGCAGGTCGCATCCCGGCGCTGAAGCAGTCGGCGGCGGCGGCGGGGCGCGGCGTGCGCGGCGTGCTGGTGTGGGGCGGCGCGGCGCTCGCTGCCGGCGCGGCCACCGCGGCGCTCGCCTGTCTACTGCACTCGCGCCGCAGGTAACGACTGCTGCACTGTAGCTATCATGCTGCATTTGCTCATTGCTGAAGCACTCATCGTGTATGAAGCTATAAACCACGCGCTGTTTGTCTTCCATGAGTATCCCTTCTATTACTGTTAGGGACTGCTGTTATACATTTACAGCAATGTTATAAAACTGGATAGAGTAGAATGTAAGTTACCAATCTCTTGTAAAATTGCTCGTTTTGTTGTAGTTATTTAAGAAATGTTCACTTAACCATATTTTCAAGATATTCTTACCTTCCCAGGTTCTTTTGCATGTCAAGCGATCAATATTTAAGAGATGACCGCAAACTAAGCGAAAGCAACGAAGCAGAGAGGGAGAAGTTGAGAGAAGGGCAGAAGTTATACTCATCTTCTTCTATCAACGGCAATGAAAAGTCCAATGACGACTCTTCAGGTAAATTGACAAATATAAGCATACGTTATTTTCAATGAATGCAAATCAGCATTTAGTAGAATCATGAGGCCGGAGCCAAATTAACGGCATTAGAATCATAATAAATAAATTAAATGGTAAATGTTCTTGACAGCAGTTTTAAAGCTCCCTAAAAACATCTCCGCGGGGGCGTACAAATGTTATGCCCTACATACCCAACGATATTAAGTTTTCATCAAAAAATCAGCCAAATATGCCAAAAAAATTGAGTCCATACCATACCTTGTGATTTTTGGTAGCGGGCACTATTTTAAAATATGTCAAACTGTTGTCTATAGGTCTTATAGTAGGGGAGCCCAATAGGGGATTTTTGTATTAACTCGAGCGCGTCAGATTAAGATGTGGGAGATACCTTGCATATTGATACCTGCAGCCAGTAGGAGCTTTTAATATTGGTGGGTACGTTCAAGGGAACATTAAAAATAAAATCGATCATCTAAACTACTCGAATGCGTCAGATTAAGATGTGGGTAGTTGCTTACTAGCTACGAAGTGACAAAACTTTTAAATGCACGCAAGTTTCCCTTCCTTTTCACAAGATCTTGGTAATAAATAGGACTACACGCAGATCATATCTTGTGGGAGTGTAGTCTCTGGCATGACGAACGGTTAATCATGTTGAATTCGATTCAAGTATCTGCGTGTAGTCCTATTTATTACCTAGATCTTGTGAAAACGAAGGGAAACTTCCGTGCCTTTAAAAAGTTTTGTCACCAATATTACTGATGTAAGATTTAGGTTAGTATCTAATTTATCCCCTGTTAGTTAGTGGCATACCGTGGTGTTTAGACGGGCAGGCGTCTCCTGACTGTCTCCCCTTTAGATTTTCGGACCTCTGGGCCATTTCAATTGCTGTCTCCGCTTTGCTGGGAGGGAAGTCTGAAACGTTGCGGGTCCCAAGACAGCCGGTAGGTAGGGTGTCCGGGCACAGCCTGTGCATCATTGCACAGCCTGTGAATCATTGCACAGCTGCATTATTCGTTGATTATTCGATCAAAGGACGCCACTGTTGATCCTAATAAACAGGAGTTGCAGTGGTGGGACAGAGTGGCGGGTGTAGCTAAGAAGTCTAAATTTTGCTGTCGATTTTAGTGTAACCTAAGGGGGTGGACGGGTAATTTTTCAACCCTCCGGCATGGAAAAACCCAATAGGTAACTCAGCAGATTTATTATACATTTCATATTATACACGTGCTGGAGCATGAAAAATATCAATATCGGACACACTCGGGTTTTTCCATGTCATCGTTTTTTTTACGGTCTTTAAAGTCTCTAGACCCTTTCCCACCTCTAAAAGTGAAAACTTTATAATCAAAGTCAAAGTCAAAATATTTTTTATTCAAATAGATTTAAAATAAGTACTTTTAAATCGTTATCTTTTATATTACCACCGGTTCGAAACGCTATTTCTACGGGGAAGAATCCCGCAAGAAACCTCCGTAGTTGCTTTTTTCAAAATAATTACAACAATTTGTAAATAAAATACAGTTTTCTAATTGTAAACCAAATTTTTCTATAACTTTAAGTTCTAGAATAATTTATTCTTCCTGTCATCTAACCTACCAGATCTGATAGGTTTCCGTGACGCTCGAGTAAATCCACATTTCGCATCATGGGCTCCCCAACTGTTAGGGAGGCAGTTTGTTTCCGAGCTATGTTACTCAGTCTTCTTTAGTCATTGTTCTTATTTTTAACTTTTACTAAAGTACCGTGACAAAATATTTTATCACTATACTTTAGTTCTGACATGGTCAAATAATTTATTTTATCTGACTATGGCGATGTAAAAGAATTGTTCATGACCACGGCTTGGAGTAATCGTAAACTGCTCTCCGCGATTCTGTATTCGGTATAAGAAAAATAATTCATAACCAAATAATTTTTGTCAAGAAACGAAAATAATATTTCGTTGGATTTTCTTTTACCTACTGTATAAAATTTTCTTGGCCTCTGTAATTTTTCTGTAGTCGGATTTCAGTTTTTTAAATTGTTTTACATGAATGCTATTCCGTCAAATATGTTTCGGCCTGACCTAGTGAACCGATTGTATAGAGCTGTACGAGATAAGCCCGTACGCGACGTTTGGCGTGTCCCCGGCGGGCGCGCGCACGTTGCCGCGCGACGAGCACCGCCGCCGCAAGCGCGCCTGCGATCACTACCGATACGGTAACTTAACACACGTGCATACTTACATTAGACATGTGACCAAGTATGCAAACAGCTAAATGTTACGTTATAGGTTCCGTGTCCGAATCCCGGTTGAAGCGGAACATTCTGTTATTTGCAAAACGCATTGTTTCTCTTACCGGTCTTGGATGTAGTATTCTTATTTAGCACCTGCGATACAAGATTACTCAATCTTACAGCACCGAGTCAATGTGTGTGTCGTGATGTTGTTATTATTATTATTTTATACATAAACTTATATTGACCGGTTGCCAAGACATACACTAGTCTTGTTTGACAAGGTAACAAATTTAAGTTAGTTAATTACGTACCTATTCGATATTCGCCTTTCCTTGCATATTAATATTGACTGCCAAACATACATAAAATGTAAAATAAATAAATCTACAGGTATACCTTTGAGCATCTTACTTTGAATACATAGTAACATAACCAACTAGGTGAAAACGCATACAAGATATATTACTGTTTTGTCATGTTTTTCCTCTCAACTAAAATTGTTATCATGCATAAGTTTTATATCGCAGAAGGAGGTTTTTAAAGAACATCCGTTTTTTAAATAGCCTCTGCTTTGCATCACCATTCTCATATCATTCAACAATATTCCAATTGCTAACCTAACCACTACAGTTAAAACACCAATATGTAGCATAAAACGAATATTGGGACATTCCGTTTTAGCCACACCCCATATTGTCACAGTCCATATTGTCTCACCCCATCTTACTTTAAATTTATACCCTACATTGTCACAATCCATCTTGTCCTACCATGTCACCACACTCCATCTTGTCACACCCCATATCGTCACAATCTGTCTTGTCATGCCGCATATCGTCACACTCTGTCTTGTCACACCCCGTATCGTCACAATCTGTCTTGTCATGCCCCATATTGTCACACTCCATATTGTCACACGCTATGTCACCTGTCATGCTATCACACCACTCGGCTCGGCGCTGCAGATGAGTCGAGCCTCTCAAAATCCTCGACAGTGGAGGCGCGTCACCGCCTGCGAGCCCCACCTGCCGCCTCGTGGAGGGACACGCATACTGACTCTGATGAGAACAGCGATAGTGCTGCAAATACTACTACTAAAGGTAAGAAATGGAATGAATCCTTACGTAAGAATCAGATGATGCCTGTCACAGTTTATGGCTAGATATCTTATTTACATTGTAATAAAATTGGTATCTAAAGTGAATTATATCGAAATAGCATCTTTCAATCCTTTATGCGAAAGTGGTGAACAAGATTATGACCCGATAAAACAAAGTTTTATCATAAAACACATCAACTTAAAGTCACGCCGTAATGAATCCCTCGAGAGAGGTAGGCAGAGGTTTTACACACCGCATTTCTCATGTTTACGTTCAGTCCCAGTGTGACAGGTTGCGAATCCGTCGCCACTATACGAGCACAATGAGGAACGTGGCAGCTACAGCGTTCGGCAACCCTCGAACTCGAACCCTCGAACTGTCGGGTCAAAGTTATAAAAGCTTATATTACATTGTCATATTTCTACTAATTGACTTTGTATGCAATAATACTGTGTGTTGATCAGGTTCTGGCGGATCGGGTGGCGGCTCGGCGTACGGCAGCGCGCGGCGCACGCGCTCCAGCAGGTAGACCTCAGGTACCCTCGCCACACGCCCCCCCCCTGCCACCCACCTCACGCCTCTGACGCATCTCGTATTCACGCTCCCTTGTCACTCGATCTCACGGTCCCCTGTATCTCGTATTCACGCCCCCCTACCACATGTCACTCGCTATTACTGATGGGTCTTAATTTTATAATTTTTTACATATTTCAATGGTAACTTTTCTCAGCGAATTGACTGGGTAAAGTTTTACCTGATTACTGGTCATCAGTATATGTATGTTTGTATGTTTCACCGTAGCTCCTAAAGTAATGAACCGATTTTGATGAAAGAGGTGTCAGTCTAATGATATTATAACAAAGAAGTTTTGTTAAACATTTAATTATCTCATGGTGTTATCTATGGGTGTTAGATACTGTTAAACACATTTTCATGTCATATGGCTTCCTGCAACATATCTACACCATTGTGTCTACCATGAGTTCGAATCGTTTCCCTAAACGTCGGCTAACATAGATTACTGCGGTGATTTTGTACTAGCAATCTTAATTCCTCATCAATCCGTTAGAGGCGTTTTACAAAGATTCATACAATTTTGTAACTGCAGTCGCGGGCGGCAAAAGAAAGTATAACTCATGGCCGGCACACATTACCTAGCATTTTCCCTGTAGAAAACTACAAATACAATGGTATAATAAGTAGGTTTGTTTTGATTATACCCGATATTGAATACTCCCGAATGCTTGTAAAGTTTAATTACAAATTTGTAGCTAAGTAGGTACCTAATGCATGTAATTCTGACGATACCGTAACTTCCTTGAGTAGTCATTAGTTATTAGAAGTTGGTATAAATAATTCTTACCCACGTTACCCGTGCCTTGACCTAATGCCTACTTTTTTAGACTTCGACATTTTTACCTAAATGACTTGAAATGTTTCTGCTACAGTGGCGCCCTCAACGGGAGCGACGGCCTCCCGGGGTCATATACACCCGTCCCAGCTGATATATCATCTCTGATTGACAAGTAAGAATTGATTGATTTTTTCTTTTCGAATAGATTTATCTCTGTCTTTGTTTGCCAATTGCAAGCCATTAACCAACAGGTGTCGAAAGATTGGACTAGTTTTATATCTCTTTATAAATAAGGAAGATACCATTTAAATAAAGTTGCATTGTGTCTCTGTGATTAAACATGGTAGGTAGCTAGTAATTTAAAGTAACTAATATTTAAAATAAATACATTATAAATAGACCTACTAAATATGTAAGACTTAAATTGTGGTAATATTTCTGAATATAAATGATTTACTATTATTAAAAACATAATATTGCGAGTTGTGTCCAGTTATGACGAAGAGATTTAAAAATTTAATTTTAAGAGAATGTGTGCAGTGTGTCTACCATGAGTTCGTATAGTTTGTCTTCACGTCAGGTAACAAAGACGATGATGATGTACAGTGATTTTGCATGAGCAATTTTAATTCCTCATCAATCCGTTAGGGGCGCTTTACAAGTGTGTAACTGCTGTCGCAAGCGACAATTGAAGGTAAAACTCTTGGTAGACACACAGATAAGTATGGGCACAAGTTGGTAAACATTTTGCTTTACATTAAATTTTATTTATTTCAGGTATCAACAAAGGAAAGAACAAGAAAGAAGAGAGTGTACAATACATGTTTAACATTAAGAATCCGGTTTTTGTTTGTATAACTGTCGTATAGAAATTCAAATAGTTAGACTTCAACTTGTAAATTACAAACAATAGATTTAGCATCTGCAAGTTGTCGAATGGTCTGAGGTATGAAATAGTCACCTATTGTGGTCAATTTATTGCTAACTTACAAACAGTAAAAAAACCCTCACATGACAAGTGCAATATCAATTCTTATGCTGTACCTACAATTTGAGAAACTGTCAAGTCTAAGCACATTAGGTTGATCCATGGCCTTGCATACTAAAAAGGTTTCACTCAAACAGTTGCCTAGAAACCTTGTAATCCTTATGAACCTACGGATATCCTATGTTTTTCGATTCATAATTTTAATGTTTGAAATTTAAATAAAATTGACAAGAAATAGTTAACCTTTGAAACTGTCTCTAAATTTCAACCAAAGCTTCAAGGACATTAAATTATTATTGATTTCAAAATGGAGCTCAATTTAATTAATCACTGAGAAATGTTTGTAAGTAATTTGTAATTATTTTTGTAGTTCTTACGTAAATGAAACTCTAAAGTTTAGAGTTTTAAGATGTCTTTTTGAGAACTGAATATTTGGACCTGTCGTTCAATGTGTATTTGTTACATCCTTTTTAATTATACCTTAAATACCTACTGACATGTTAGTACGTAACTAAATACCTTTGTAAAAATATTACGTAAGCTGTACGCATATTAGCCATTGCCTACCAAAAGGTTGAAAATCCATAATTAAAAAAAAATGATTTATTCAAAATTCAGAAGATTTCGAACATGACATTGATCTTTTTTTGTTACCTTAAAAAGATTTCTAGGTCCCTAGACGTACATAACTTATTTTCTGTCAAACAAAATTGTAGGAATACAAAAAAAAAAATCTTACACAAAGGATGTTAATGTGCGCACAGCTCTAAGCCGATTTAAATTTTTTTAAAAATTAAATTGTAATATCAAATAAAACGATCGTTGCGTTATAATGTTACTTATTTTATGCTGTTATCTATTAAATTTTGTAAATATTAGATAATAATTTACTCTAGTATTAATCATGTTTGTTTTCTGTGCTAACAGATGCTGTCATGAAATGGCTCTAAAATGTATGAGGCATGGAACTATAGGCTTAAATAAAATTAAAAAAAACAATTTTAAAAGTTTCTGTTCATGCTGACTTAGCGTAGATTCACTATTGATTATTTACTAGATATTTATACTTTATTACTAAAATAATTAAGAATATTTAAAAAGCCGTTTTTTTCTACCAATTGTTGGCATGAACACAATTATACACTAGGCTTAACTTTAAGTATAACGGCTGTTGAAACTGCAAAAGATACATATCATTAAAATAGACTGCCAATTAATATTTATAATTAATTGTATTTAATTATACGTAAAAGTTCTTTTACCGTATTGTTGATTGTAAAAGTTATTTAGCTTTTAAAATTATACACTATTGTATAAAAATCTTTCTATATACATGTTGTGTATTTAAACCTAGTGAAAGGATGGAAATAAAGATGTGTGTTGTGTACAGCAATTATTTAATCCATGAATTAGATTTATTATTTCCCTATAGGTCTGCATAACTTCTCTACTCCTAAGTGTAAACTCTTTAACCTATCCCATCCTATAATTGTATTTATTTTGACCCGCATTTACCAAAAGTGTAGACAAAGCAATTATTCTGAGAGCTTTTATTTGTTCATTCGTTGACGTATCCTACGTCGATGTAGTTACAAATACAATGTCTACCTGTCTGTCAAGATGGCCGCTCATTATTATAAATTATTAACAGCTCCCAAGCTTAGGTACCTGATGGTAAAATTTCGCATTATTAATAAAATTATGCATCATTCTTAGTTTCAAATACAATATTGTCAAAGCCTCTCAAATAGAATATTGTAAAAGTCTTGTTTGAGTCATTAACTTTTATGTTTTAATGGGTATAAAACCTTGTAAGCGCTTCTACCGGATAAATGAGGAATTAAGGGATGATCCATAATTACCCTAGTGCAGCTTACGACTGCAGATACAATTTTGTATGAAAGTTTGTATGGCGCACCTAACGGATTAATGAAGAATTAAGATTGCAGATTTATCATAATTGTAATAATGTATATTAAGTATGTGTGTCTTCCATGAGTTCGTAAGTTTTTCTACACTTCAGATAACAGTTACGTTATGTAACACAGACGGGGAGGGAGCCAAAACTCATAAAAATTTGTGTGACGTAATTTTGGCCCCCTAGTACAAATAATAATTGCAGTAAATTATTAAGTCTTAAGTATCCGAAGTATCTGGGTACCAATTAACACTTGATTAAAAATTATAGCTTTATATTAAATAGTAAAAAGCAATTATTTCTAACTCAATAGCTTTCGTTCGTGACTTCAAATACATTGAGTTAAAATTTTAGTCCACGTTAAACGCCATCTAGTGTATTTATCAAGAGGGTACGTTCTGTAGTTGGTTTTTTATCCGACTACGGTGAAGCAAAAAGTAGGGTTATGATGATAATATTACTATTTATTAATGGATGTGAAGACGTTTTGGAACAATATGGGGGTATATAAGTAACTTGTTACAAAGCTAAACTGCTAAATTGGAAACTTGCTGCCAGTGCGCTTATAAGAAATAACGTATCTAACTTAACAACTTTAAAGACTTATTGAATAGTTTTCATGCTCATATTATAACAATTGTTTTACTTACTCACTCACTAAGTAGGTACCTTTAAATTCCCAGGCAGATCTTAAGTGAGCCGGTTTTTGAATGGTTCAAACGCATACTACAAGCGTCTAAACATGAATGGCATGGTAAATGGAAGATTGAGACTACAAAAGACAACATTTTTTTCCTAGGAATACAAGAGTTCCTTGGTGAATGGATTTTGACGTTATTATAAAACTCAGCTGCCTGATTACGAGCCCGGCCAATAACTACGAAAAGATCACACAATACAATTTTCGCCCGTTTTTAGGATGAGCCACCCAGCTTATGTAATCTCAAATTCCAGCAGCCTCCCGAGATTTTTTGCAATTTTTGAATTGAGAAAACTTTTATATCTACAAAGAAATCTAATACCTATATTAGTAACATTATTATGAGATCCATTAAAAATATTTGAAACAACCTATTACATTTATATTGGCGTTTATCTAAACAAAATTAAAACTAATGAAAATTGATAGTAGCGCCCTCTTATAGATCTTAAAAATTATGTATCGCAAATATTTTGTTTAAAAATAAAGGACGATTTTTTAATTTAATTCATACATACCTTATACATTAAATTAATTACTTTTTTACTCTATCAACCGTACCGGCTTAAAAACCGAGAGATTGACAGCGACGGTTTTCTTTCGTTACGGTTACGATTCACGCACATCCCTAGCTAGTTCTGGTTCGTCGCTAGGAGAGGACAGTCGCAAATTCTTAAGAAATTGTTGTTAAAGCGATAAATAATCATGTTTAGTCAATGAAATACGCTAAATAGACTAATTGAAGTGTACCGCGTATCTTGAAAAACGTATCTTCTCCTGGAAGTGCTTGAGAAAATGATTTATGAATTGTTTTGATTCTGTTCACCTACCTATATTGATTTATCTCAGCGAGTGACCTGTTTTTACTATTTGTAATGTGTATCCCGTAAATAATTAATAACACCATCACGAAACAGGTCAGAGGGTCAAAAGGGATGAATGTGTGATTAAAAATTCGCCACAGGGCATGTAACTATGGGTAATTTTAAAACAGTGCGAAGTACTTGACACCTCGTTAGTTTTCAAAGTTGTGTAAAACTGTTTCGCTTATTCGTAATGGTGTGCATATTCCACAATGATGACACCCATTGAGGAAAAGAAAGATGAAAAGGTAAATTTATTAATAACCCTTTCAAGTGCTGGCCTATTTAATTATACCTACCATTTTAGTTGTATCTTTCTGTTTAGATCAAGCCAATTACACTAAGAAGCTGCCTACTCTTATGAAATATTTCTGTATTGTAATTTTTTTTACTTTCTTTATCATATGAAAATATTTTTATTGATAGTTATTCAAAATTTAAAACCAATAGTTTTAGATTTAAGCACAGCAATTTTTTTATTTTTTATTAGTGAAGATATTTATTATATCTTATTTATTTTAGTCTTAGTGTAAGTTATAATAATACTTTTCTTTATTGTTGTTTGTGTAAGGCTTCAGTTTTGCTAAATATTAAAAAATGTATGGAATTAAATTTGAATTGCTTGCAAGCCACAGTTTTAAAGTTGAGCATGGAGCTTCTGTACTTGATAAATATGAATAAATATCATATAAAAGAAATTATTTAGTTAAATTATTGCAGATTAAATCTCATGTTTGGGCTTGTAGCATGATATTAATAGATAAATCATTACTAACATCCTCACAAAAAATTGGTGGTCCAACCCAGGTTTTTTTAATTCATTAATCTGCTATCTGCTAGCTGGTGCCTTAATCAGATTTATATATCTATAGCATCACAAATAGTGTCATCCATTAAATACAAACACATTCATTGTATCAGAACTATGTGTCAAGTTAAATTATTTGTCACTGATTTAATTGGTTTGTGTCTGTGGCATTAAGGAGATCCTTTGCAAGCTGATTATCATAGTTTGTGAGTTTCTGTTTATAGTTAGTGCAGTATTTTTTCACTTCTTCGCAACTCTAACTCTTGGCATGTCCAGGTAATCAAGTATTTGGATACCATTGTAGTTTCCAGGTTTTAGATAGTGCTGCTCCAGGGTTTAATGCCATAGGTCCAAACTACAAACCCAGAATAGCTGAGTAACTTCAATATTCAAAAGATTTACTCAGATATCAGCAAGATATCATTGTAACTCAACTTTTACATAACGTATTCACTAACTCACTAGTAATTAATCCCTCGAGAGGGATATGCAGAGTTGTAACACACTGTATGTTACATGTTTACTAATAGCATAATAGGTAATAATCAAATTTTAATGGAGCTGAGATTAACTCATATCTCAGCAAGATATCCTTGCAGACAACTGCAAATATTACAGACAAATTATTATTATTCTAAGGTGGAAATATATATTTATTTCATTTTATAGTTATAATTGCTTTTTGAAGTGAATATCCTAAACTGTTGCAGATCATTACTGGTAATGTGAACCTTATAGTCAACAGTGACGTAACTAGGAAGTTGCATGGCCGTAAAATGCCCCAGGCCCTGAGCCTGAGCCAAAGGGCCCCCGATGCGAACAGTATAAGAGTACACTCTCACCTTCACAGAGTGACTTAAATTTGTCATGGGCCATGCTACTAGGCTGCCGTTTTTACTTTCAAAACAAGTCTGCAGTTTTTATTGGGGGCCCCATCCTATTCATTCCAGTTACGCCACTGATAGTCAAGTCAATGTTTATTTTGTATGAGATTTTCCATAGTCCATTGTAATAGTGGTGATATACAAGTCTTAAACAAAGAATTTTGACGAACTATGACTTGACTATAGGGTTTTGTGCAACCGGTAGGCGACTGGCATGTTTGATGGACATCATTTTTTCAATAATGAGACTTCAGTAGCTTCAGCTAGTCTAATCTGGTTTGTTACTCAGAATAGGCATGGTGGACTTGTGTATTTTTATATAGCTGTTACGGCTTTATAAGTGAATGTTCTATTTAGTAGTAGATATGGATGGCCATAATGGTTTTGTTTTTTGGGTTAGTTTCACACAAGCCTTCCTGGTATTCAAGAAGTCTACTGATTTCCAAATGCTTCTGGAAGGGATGGTGGTGGTTTGAGGACATGTATATAATACCGTCCGAAGCCTTGGCGGGTCGCTAGTATATTATATAACTACTCCATAAAGTGTATCCTATCCTGTAAAATAAATCAATAGATAAATATCTTGATCTTTTTATCATTATCTGTTACAGATCCGCATGGGCATGGTGCAGGTGTCGGACGGGAAGTCCCGTCCGCTGCCGGCACGGTTGGTGCTCACCATGGACGCGGTGACCGTGCAGAGGGAGCTGCCGGCGCCACCGCCCCCGGCGAGAGACAAGAACGTCCCGCATGCTAGGGTGAGTTACTACATGAAAATTAAATGTTGTTAGTTAGAATTGAGTTACTTTTATACAGAATTTGGAAAACCAATAATATAAAGGATGTAAGGATTTACGTGCAAGATCGTCTGGGTTAGTACGACTCTCCATTCTATTTCTATACTGAAGCAGTGCGCTGGTTACCGGCATGATAGGTAGAACATTTGTACATCTACATGGGCAACGCATAGGCGGTGCTCTTGGCGATATTCCACGACATCAGGGGCATCGTCTTGTCAGTAGGCGGCGGTATTACTTTCCATTAGGTGACCTATCTGCTTAATTGCCAATGAAGACGAAAAAAATGCACTTTGTTCATAGTTCGGTGATCGAGTCATTTTAAGATTTTTTTATTTAATTTGACGTTTCTAAGTACTTTCTTTTAAGTTTATGGAAATAAAATTTTAACTTTTTGATTTTGATAATATGCAATCTCAAAGTTAAAATATCCATGACTTTTCGCTAAGCCTCAAAAATAAATAGCACCAGATCTTGCCTAAGTCCTTTCGCCTCCATATGAACTTCAATTCTCTTCTAATGGAGGTAGGAGACTACTTCCGTAGTGAATTGGTTGGTAGATAGTTTGATTATTTTAAAACTGTTCCTGTTCCTATTATATATTAACTGTTATATTATATGTGCCTTTCCTTTAATATTTTAACTTTGTGTTAAAACTATATTAGTATTAAATCCCACCTTTTATTTCCAGGAGCGCATGGTCCAGATAACTCGGCAGAAGGTCGGTGGGTTAGGCCTGAGCATCAAAGGTGGTTCGGAACACAAGCTGCCCATATTGATCTCCAAGATATACAAGGATCAGGCTGCAGACCAGACCGGGCAGCTGTTTGTAGGAGATGCTGTTATTAAAGGTGTGTTTAAATACGTTCGTAATATTATAAAAATACTGAAAACCGCGCTTAAAATGTATGAAACAATAAAATATTCTCCTGAAATTGTGAAGTTAAGTATTCAATTTTGCCGTGGTCATATGTCACCTCAAGGCAAACTTACTCACTTGTATTATTTGATTATTTTAAAATAAGCTTGGTAAAGGCATATGACCATAATAATATTGTAATTTGATACCAAACACGATCACATTACACGAAAAAAATTATTTTGTTCATGACTATGTCCTATAGATTGCGAACTACTCAATTTAATGTGACGTCATCTATAGCCTATAGTCAATTGTCAATTTATGATTAGTAGTTTAGAAGTTATGTGGGAACAGATGAACATTCATACACACATACATACATTCCGGTCAAAATCATACCCATCCTTTTCGCTTTGCCGTAGTGTGGTAATTATTTGTCACCGTTAGATTGTGAATATTTTAATAAAGAGAGGGGTGTTAAAAAGTTCGACGTGTCTGTCTGTGGGATCATAACTCTCGAATTGAGCGTGTCCTTAGCTATGTTTGATCGAAATCGGTTCCCTGATTCAAAAGTGGTGGTGAAAGGTGAAAGTGGGGAAGAAAAATCGAATGGACGCAAATATATCCAAGTGAAGTGGGGTATGATAAGATAGTGGGGTATACTCGAAAACGTACATTCCAAAACTGTATTTTTAATGAAAAAGGAATATACTGTTTCGAATTTAGGGGGGGGGGGGGTGAAAGTGGGGATGAACTATCGAATGTATCGTTTTTTCCGAAAGTTTTGTGAAATGATTTCAACTTGTCTTCTTTGTAATAATAATAATATCCACATCACGACACACACATTGAATCAGCCCTGCAGTAAGTATCGTAAGAACTTGTATCGCAGTAACTAAGCAACGATATGTTATGTACTACATAGATAAGAATACTACATCCAAGACCGGTAAGCGAAACAATGCGTCTTGCAAATAACACAAAGTCCCGCCCCCGCCGGGATTCGAACCCGGAAATTCTAGCGTAGCAGTCTGCTGTTTACACCACTGCGCCACCGAGGTCGTCAAAACACACAGGACGCTGTTTCACATTATCATGTCTGTTATATTTCACTTACTTATTAATCTAGTTCTCGTTATGATGCCTAATAATTTCCTGAAACATACCAACAAGCTAGTACAATAGTGCGTTAATTCAAGCACTAATCTCCTAAACGCACAGCGCTGACCGTTCCACGGTACGCTGAAGCTAATTGCCTATTCGTCATGCCTATTTGCATTTAAACGGTTTAATTGTCTTAACTGCTGTGTCCATAGAATATTCGCTAATGTTGAATTAGTATTGTACAAACATGTCAGTTTAACTGCTAAGCTATATACGATGCGTTATTATTATTTAAAAAATTCAAACTTTTCATTTTAGCAAGCATTCTTCTTTCTTTCATATATTTTTTTCAATACGATAATGTAAGTTAATTATTAAAATATTAAATGGTTGTCACTATAATATTACCAGATGACACAGGTACAAATGTTGTAAATATATGTTTTTGATATAATAAAATGTATTATTTAATGATATAATTGATGTATATTGTAATTGTTCGTTCGGCTTCTGTGGCGCAGTGGTGTAAACAGCTGATTGCTAGAGGTTCCGGATTCGGTGCGATCGGAACTTTGTGTTATTTGCAAGACGCATTGTTTCGCTTAACGCTCTTGGATGTTGTATTCTTATCTAGGTAGTTTATACCGTATCGTTGCTTAGCACCTGCGATACAAGATGATATCTTAGTGCAGGGCTGTGTCAATGTGTGTGTGGTTAATTATTATTATTAATAATCAAATTTGAATTCTTTTTTTAATTCGTTCTCAGTGAATGGTGAATATATAACCGCTTGCAAACACGACGATGCGGTGAACATACTACGTAACGCGGGTGATATTGTCGTATTGACGGTCAAACACTACAGGGCGGCCACGCCCTTCCTACAGAAACAAGGTATTATTTGTTATTTTAAAGTATCTTACAAGGTATAAATACGCCGATCTGAAGGCTCTTATAGTTAACCAAACTACTACATCACAAACTATAGTAGAATAATAATCATAATAATCAAGCCTTTTTATTCCAAACAAATAGATAATTTTCATTCAAATAAATATTTACAAAATATCTCGTAGTTCGGCGTGTCTGATTGCAGAAGCCTCCTCCAACGATTTCCATTGCTGCCGATCTTGGGCAACTCTTCTCCAGTATGGTCCTGCTTTCAGTTTTATTTCGCTCTCCCACCTTAAATGTTGTCTTCCTCTTCTTCTTTTACTGTCCCTTGGGGACTTTCCTGCTCCACCTTCCTATTTTATCACGCATCACATGACCTGCCCTAACTATAATATTACAACGAATATTAAAAGTGATGAAGTAATTCTATTTGCAATTCACCTTTTCACGCCTAAACTGTTGAAATGATCTCCATAAAAATTAACTAACAATTACAATCTGCAATGTGAGGAAAGACATTAATGTTAATTAAGACACATGCTATCTTGGATTTTTTTTTTTGCGATTTCTATACTGAAGATAGTAGAAAGAGGTAAAGTTACTGTTAAATTTTTTTTTGTACAAAAACTTTTCCTTAAAATATCTTTCATATTAATACTGAATTTAATTAAAAAGCAATAATTTATGTCTTTCAGGGGGGGGGGGTGATTGATTTTTAAAAAATGGAATTTAATTAAAAAGTAGTAATTTATTTTGTGTGTGTGTGTGTGTCAGCCGACGGTGCATCAGACACGGACAGCAGTGCCGGTGACGAGCATCCGTCTCATCACAACCAAAACCACAGCGATGCGAACTGCAACGACGCCAGCGACACCAGCGGCACTGGAGGGTGGCAGGTATGTGTTATTTTGTTTATTCTTTTCTACATAACGACCCGCCCCGGCTTCGCTCGCATATTAATCATGTATTATATAACCTTCCTCTTGAATCACTCTATCTATTAAAAAAAAAACCGCATCGGAATCCGTTTCGTAGTTTTAAAGATCTAAGCATACTGATGGACATACAGCGGGAAGCGATTTATTGTTATATTTTGTAGTGATTACTGCTAAACAAGCAGACCGTTCACCTAATGAAACGTGATACCCTACAAAGAATATCCACTGTCAAATGTCAATGTCAATTTGACAGAAGCAGAAAATTATCAGATTTTTGTATAATGCGGCCTTTTTAAACCCTACATTTATAAACAAAATCTGAATATCTTATTAAAACATAAATGTCACATCAATATTGAGCTGAAATATTTTACCTGCAATTTGATATTAATTTTCCTTCAGATAGAAACTATACCCGAACTTGATGTGTTTGCGGATGGATGGAAGTTATTGATGCCCGCTTCTATTAGTTACTATGAGAATAATGTTTAATAATTATTTGTTTGTTTGAATTTTTCTTTGTTTGTGTTCTAATATGATTTGTAATTGATTAATTTATATTTGGAATTTGTATTTGATTTTTTTTTTGTTACGGTTGAAAAAATCTAAGTCATTGGTGTTTTTCCGTTTAATTATTAATAATATATTTATCGAAGGGGAAAGTGCGCGTTCGTTTTGTGGCAAGCCGTTATCCATCATTAATCGTCGAAATAATAGTCACGTTATATTTTCAGATTTAATCAAGCAATCTTAGTCACAATCAGTTACAAAACAATTAACAATGAATGTAAACGTAACAGAACGTGGTGAAGTCGGCAATAGGTTGGTAACAAAACCACCTCGTACTGTGTCCCGATCACGAGTGCCAGTTCCAACACGCCTTCTCACCAACTGTCATTCGTTTGACACTCACTGACAGACGTCAACGTCATGTTAGTTATTAGTGTTGCCAGCCCCATGAACGAATACACCCAAGCCACTTGACTTGACGTACCGATCGTTACTCCACGACATACAAATAAATAAAATTAATAATTTAATGTTTCCGTCGTGTAGAGTTCGTGGTCGGACGCGGAAGAGGGATCCCGTCCCGCGTCCGTCTCAGAGCCGCCGCTTCAGTGGACCGACATCGTCACCGGTCAGTATGATTTAATGTAACACACTGACATACACACATGCACATTTTATATACATACTTACTTACATAGCGTGCTCATGAGCATGAGAAGTCAGAGTAAGCAAAGGGTTTTTCTTTTTGGTTTGATATTCACTTGATATTTGATACTGTATCAATCTACAATTGAGTTCGACATGTCCACGTTCATCTCATATCCTTTAATCTTAAGTCGAATTGACCTTGAATCTTGAGGGGTCTGTCCCTCAAACTTGACCGTTCGTTCGTTGCTCGCGCCGAGAACGCGACGTACACACTATACGTAGCGTTCGCCGCTGATACAGTATCAGTCGTGTTACGTGCTACACCTCTAAGTGGGTACGCGTCTTTAATCTCGACATTTGCTAGCAACGGGGAAGCAGATAATCGCATTGAAATTAATTGACGGGAAGAAATTCAAGAGAACATGCATGTCACTGTCACACGCTGACATTTAAATAGAAAGTATTTAATGCAGGTCGCATTAATCTCTTAATGACTAAGACATAAGGTTTGATATTGAAAATAAATTAAAATTTTGTCAGGTGTTTACTGAATGACATAAATTAAATGAAATACTATATTAAGCTTTGTTAGAATATCGATTTAGTTTCATTGTATGCAAATGACACAAAGTTCCGCCCCCGCCGGGATTGGAAACCTTAACCTCTAGCGTAGGAGTCTGCTGTTTCAATCACTGCGCCACAGAGGTTGTCAAATACAAACAACTCCTGAATTTTATTGACATGCGTACTCAAAAACCTCAAAAATAGTCTCATATACAGATACACATTAAATTAATGTATGTTTTCCCCCATTGAACAGTACCGCTGATGATGGCATACGTGACTCGATACGTCTTCGGCACTGACAAGCTGAGGCCGGGCGCTTTTGAAGTGAGTTATATTATCTGTTCGTATGATATTTATTTAATTAATCTATTGTATTTTTTATAAAACTAACTAAACATAACGTATGTAACTCAATATAATATATATATATATAATAAAAATATATGTGTGTGTCTCTCTATCTCCCTGTGAGTGTGTGTCTCTCTCTCTTTCTGTGTGTGTGAGTGTGTTTAAAGTGTAATTCAGGACAAAATCTATATATAAATCTAAGTATATTTTACTTTCTGGATAAACAAAGGATCTGGATCTGGATAAAAAAAATCATTTTGTCGTAAAAAAAAACATTAATTCAAATTCAACGCGAATTTCACCTAGCTCAAACAGAAATCTCAAAGAAAAACCCTACATGAAAAAATAAAAATAGGGGTGTAATAATTAACCCCCGGCACAAAAAGAGGGGTGTTAGACGTGTCGGTCTGTGGCATTGTAACTCGAACGAATGAATCGATTTTGATGTAGTTTTTTTTTTGAAATGTGACTTAATCGAGCTTATCCTTACCTATGTTTAATCGATATCGGTTTCCCCGTTCAAAACTTATGGGGGGGGGGGGGGTGAATGTCGGGATGAACAATCGAATGTACGCAAATATGTCTAGTTTGGGTTTTTGTTTTTTATTTGTAATGTATTTATTTAAGGTGAGAGGCGCCAGACCTAACCTGACGACTGGCGTCATACACCTGGACGAGCCCGCTGCGCTTTCCAATTGGTTGAAAAGCATCACGGATAATATCGTCGGACTCACAAATTTACAGGTGATTTTGTAGTTTGTGATGACATTTGTAAATATTACTGACAGAGAGAGAGGGAGTCGTCGTTTATTGCGTGAGATTTGCGTACTTGTAATTTGCAGGTCATAAGCAGTTGTAAGGAATAGATTTATTTTTAGGGTTCCGTAGCTAGTTTAAAAAGGAGCGCTGAGTTTTTGTCTAAGAGTTACCCATTATAATAATAATATATGAATAATAACCACATCACGACACACACATTGACTCAGCCCTGCATTAAGTATCGTAAGAACTTGTATCGCAGCAACGATATGGTATATACTAAATAAATAAGAATACAACATCCAAGACCGGTAAGCGAAACAATGCGTCCCCCATTAACCTTTAAGCGAACGAGCGTTAAAGACTCTGGCTTCGACACCTGGGCGTATACTCCGAAACGAAGTATCGGCCGAATGTTCGTGTGTTTCCTACTACGATAGTCTTTCGGTCGGGTCAGTCTGGCTCGCAGATACATTCATTGCGATCGAACTTTGTTTGATATATATGGCATCAATAACCTCACTCCGAAGACACCGACACGTTGACTTCGAAAGCAGTGTTATCGTTGATTTTATGTTCTGTCGGTTTGTCGGTCGGCTCGAAGTATCGGTGGCGGCATTTCAGAGTAGGGCTGCTGAGTTACGCGCTCGAGCGTCAAAGCGTTACCCCTTTTTAACGGGGGTGTATAATTATTTAATTAGAGGGTATTGTAATACTCTTTTGTATTTCAAATAAATACTTAAATAAATAATAACCACATCACGACACACACGTTGACTCAGCCCTGCAGTAAGTATCGTAAGAACTTGTGTCGCAGGTGCTAAGCAACGATATGGTATATACTAAATAAATAAGAATACACTAATTTATAAATATGTACGTAAACATGAACTCACGCCGCAGTCCCTAGAGAGTGGTTGGCAGAGGTGCTTGCCACACACCGCTTTTCGCATGTTTATGTTGAATCCCAGTGTGACTGGTTGCGAATCTGTCGCCACTATCCGGGCACATTGAGAAACATGGCAGCTACAACGCACGGCAACCCGAGATTCGAACCCATTTACACATACACGCAGCCACTTCCCTCCCCACCTCTGGCGTGTGCGGATGGTCTTTTTATGCGATCGCGATAATTAATTAAATTACGTGTGTGAAGTGCATATTTTAGGGTTCTAGTGTAGTGATTGGTAAAATAAAGGTTTGATAAACGTCGGGTCCGTAAGTTTTTAAACATTTGCGTTGTTTTGGATGATAAATAGCCACATTACTCGGTAAGTCAAACGTTTTCTTTTTATTATAGTGTGTAGGTAGTCAGGCGCGCGGCGGCCGGTCGGGGCGCCGACCCGGCAGCCAGCTGATCGTTGTTAGGTATTATCTATTTTATTGTACCTGGTGATATAATATTTAAGTTTTTTAAAGTTTCCTTATTACACTTTGATGTCCGGGCGTAATGATGATCCCCCTGACGGGGGGGGAAACCCGTTTGAGAAAAGCAAAATAGTTCAGCGATCTCCTACTAGTAATAAAAGGGCATTTAGTCAATTATCACCGGCTAGTGTTTCGCCAGTAACTAGTAAGCGTATGCAACGGTTGGGATCTAATTTGAATACGTCACATTCCTCTGAGTTGAGCGTCTCCGCCGGTAACGATAGTTCATCGTATGATCTCGTGCAAGAGGCATCGACATGCCTAACCAACATTAACGAGTATTTAAACGACTCGGGGTCGCGCTTGAATATTGCGAATAAAACAGGAATTATGGAGATGACGCAGAGAGTAACTTCGATTGTTTCTTTACTTGCAATTAAATCTGCGATGCTCGAGACTAAGTTGGCGCAATCGGAGCGTGATTTAGTAATTGCTCAAAATAAAGTTAACGTTAGTCCTCCGGCGGTAACCAAATCGTACTCGGAGACTTTAAAGTTACGATTGCCACCTAAAACGACCCCGGTGGCAGCTCAGGCTCGCGCGCCGCTCCCGTGTGTGGTGGCCTACCCGACGGAGGAACGTTCGGCCGAAATTAAATCCTCGTCCGCGACGAAAGAAGCGCTAATGAAAGCGATCAAACCATCAGATGGTTTCCAAATTGTCGGCGTTAAAAAAACGGCTAAGTCTGGCGTCGTGTTACGCGTCACAAATCAGAGTCAAATAAAGAAATTAGAATCCGTTGCGGCTATCAAAACAGCAGGGTTGCGTTTGGAGAAACCTAAAGGGCGTAAACCGCGAATCCTTGTTAAAGATGTCCCGAACTCGATGGACGAAAATAATTTTTTAGTTTGTTTATACCGCCAGAACATTAAAGATGAGATTACTCTTTCCGAGAGTGACTTTTTACGTTCAACAAAAATTTACCGTCGTCGCAGTTTTAATGACAACCGTAAATGGTTAGGGATCGAGTTAGAGCATTCGATACGAAATCATTTGATTAACACGAAAGAAAAGTTATTCATTGATTGGACAACTTGCCGGTTCATCGACGATTTAGATTTAATTCGGTGCTTAAATTGTCAACAATATGGTCATCCCGCGAAGTATTGTACTGAAAAAACACCATCGTGCGCTCACTGTGCCGAGTCACACGACACAAAAAATTGTACCAACAAAAATCAACCAACTTTTAAACGAGTATGTGCGTCGTGTAAAAAGTATAAAAAACCCTGCGATCATGAGACCGGGTCTCAGGATTGTCCTACCTACAAGGCAAAATTAGAGCAACTGATTATAAATACTAACTATGGCCAAGCTTAAAATAGGACAATTAAACCTTCATAACGATAAAGTAGCTACGTCTGAGTTAGATAGGCTTGTAATTGAGTATAGTTTGGACATAGTTCTCGTTCAAGAACAGTACCAGAGCGCTGGGCTTCGTAATAAGATAGTTCAAATAAACAATAAAGCTCGCGCGGGAATATACGTGTCACGTTCAAACTTCACTGTCACAGCTCTTAATAATCTCTCGTCGTCCCACTGTGCCGTTGCGGAGGTCTCGTGTCCTTCTTTTAGTATATATGTAGTTAGCTGTTACTTTCAGTTCTCTGATCGCGTAGACCCTCACTTACATCACTTGCGGTCCGTATTATATGCACTTCCTAGGCAGGCTGTAGTTATAGGCGCGGATGCCAACGCGTCTTCCCCCCTTTGGTTTGGTAAAATTAGATCAGCAGATGCGGATCGTCGCGCCGCAGTAGAAGAGTTTATTGCAGAAATGCACCTAGAAATTCATAACACCTCTGATTCACCACCTACTTACAGCAGCCCTATGGGCGAATCTTTCATTGACGTCACACTTTCAAGTGCGTACGTAAAAATCTCTAATTGGCGTGTCCTTCCTGATGCGTCATGTAGTGATCACCGTTTGATCGTGTACGAGTACAACCCTAAGCTGACACAAGATATCGCGCCCCGTTCACAAAGCTTTCGTTATAAAACCAGACGTGCAGACTGGTGCTTTTTTAGTTCATTTTTTGCGTCACATGCTGGAGACTTCACTCACCCGCGTCTATCGGCAACAGAAAGCGCTGAAATTATGACAGATACTTTCAATTACTGTGCTGATGTAACACTGGGACGAACATCTATATCCAGTGTGAAAAGATGTGACTGGTGGAATGATTCTCTGATAGGAATTCGTAAGAAATTTAGAAGCGCGCGTCGTAAATTAAATAAAGCTAAAAAATCCCTAGGACAAGATACTTCGTCAGATAGGTATGATAGCGCTTTAATTGCTTTAAGAGTTGCTAGGTCTCACTACCGTGCTGCAGTCCAAAAATCAAAAACTAATTTACTTCGGAAAGTAGTTGATAGGTTAGACAAAGAGGGGCCATGGTCACCCATATATCATGAGTTCAAAGCTAACAGAGCAACTGATCAAGCATTTATTTCAAACATCAAAATAAATGATGCTCACACTCTTGGTGTTGAGGAGACGGCGGAGGCCCTTCTTAACGCTCTCATTCCGGACGACACTACTGAAAATGATACCGACTATCATCGAGAAGTTAGGCTCATGGCTGCAGTTCCACCCACATCTCCTTCGTCCGATCTTCCAACTTTAGATGAATTTGTCAAAATTGTTAGGGCGTTACCGGTTAATAAGGCCTCTGGGGAAGACAAAATATCGAATAAGATGATCCAGGAAGCCGTAAAGTCCGCTGGGGATTCTATTTTAATTGTGTATAACCGTTGCATTGCTGAAGGGGTTTTTCCTCAAATTTGGCGCCGCGGGCTAATTAAAATCATACCTAAAAGCGGTGATAAGCCACCTGATGATCCGAAATCGTATAGACCCATTACCCTTCTACCATCCCTGGGTAAACTTCTAGAGCGTCTTATCGTACCTCGGCTTCTTCCGGGCGGTCCAACTTTTCACGAACGTCAATTCGGTTTTACTATCGGCAAATCAACAATCGACGCGGCTATCTCGGTGAGAAAATCGGTAGAATCGTCGGAGTTTAAATACGTCATAGGTGTATTCCTAGATATCTCTGGTGCTTTTGATAATGCATGGTGGCCAATCTTATTGCTCAAACTTAAAAACAGAGGTTGTTACAGCAATGTATATTCCTTAATATACAATTACTTTATAAATGGAACAACTAAGCTTCAACTTGGTCATCATGCAGTGTCGAAGGCTTTGACTCGGGGCTGCCCACAGGGTTCAGTGCTAGGGCCGTATCTCTGGAATATCGGATTTGATGACTTTTTGTCTATACCGTTACCGGCTAACTGTTCGCTGACGGGATATGCAGACGACGGTCTCCTGCTTATTCAATCTCATACAAGAACAGGAGTTGAGTTGTTAGCTGAGTCCTGCCTACGTCTGGTGGCCGACTGGGGAAAGAGGAATCATCTTGAGTTCGCAGCCCATAAAACACAGTATTTAATGTTAAAAGGAAACTTAGTAGGGCTACCGCGCTTTAAATTTAATTCAGTTACAGTTAAAAAGAAAGACTCAGTTTGTTATCTCGGTTTGATACTTGAAAAGAAATTCCATTTTATTGAGCACATTAAGCAAGTTTGCGAAAAATCAAAACGAAATTTTTATGCGTTAAATAGAATATCAACTTCGACCTGGGGATTGTCGTTTAAGTCATTAAAAATAATTTATACTGCTACTTTCTTGGGTTGCATTTGTTACGGAGCCCCCGTGTGGGCGGATAGAGCCACAATTGGCGCTGCGCGACGTAAATTGCTTCAGAGTCAGAGATTAGCGTTAATTTTTCTTTGTAAAGCGTATAGAACCGTCAGCACTGAGGCCCTGCCGATTCTTGCGGGCGTTTTACCGGTAGATTTGGAAATACAACGGCGTGCGGCAATGTATTACAACTCGCGGAATGGTATGAGTTCAGATTTTCTAAAACCGAAGGATAGGGCTAAAATCAGTAGATTATTTGATAGCAACGACAACGTTCATAAAAAACTAATCGACGAATTGCAAACTAGATGGGATACTTCGACTAAGGGGCGGCATTTATTTAAATTTTTCCCTATAGTGCGCGAACGGTTAAATAAAACGTGGCTTGATATCGATCATTGCGTAGCCCAATTTCTAACCGGGCATGGTAACTTTAAGGGCAAACTTTATTCATTTAACTTGGTGCCGTCACCTTTTTGCGAATGTTCAACGTCGGATCAAGAATTTGTGCAAACTGCCCATCATATCTTGTGGGAGTGTAGTCTCTGGCATGACGAACGGTTAATCATGTTGAATTCGATTCAAGTATCTGCGTGTAGTCCTATTTATTACCTAGATCTTGTGAAAACGAAGGGAAACTTCCGTGCCTTTAAAAAGTTTTGTCACCAATATTACTGGTGTAAGATTTAGGTTAGTATCTAATTTATCCCCTGTTAGTTAGTGGCATACCGTGGTGTTTAGACGGTCAGGCGTCTCCTGACTGTCTCCCCTTTAGATTTTTGGGCCTCTGGGCCATTTCAATTGCTGTCTCCGCTTTGCTGGGAGGGAAGTCTGAAACCGCTTTCTCACTACCTCCTATTTCTTCTGATTAAGTTCGTTGCGGGTCCCAAGACAGCCGGTAGGGTGTCCGGGCACAGCCTGTGCATCACTGCACAGCTGCATTATTCGTTGATTATTCGATCAAAGGACGCCACTGTTGATCCTGATAAACAGGAGTTGCAGTGGTGGGACAGAGTGGCGGGTGTGCCCCGAAAAATACACGCAGCCACACACATTACACACACAACAGTCGACAGCGCGTATATTATGTATTAATAAAATACAGTATTTATGCCAATTTTATTAATATTTCTATTTTTTTTTTTTTAAACCCCGAAAACAGAAATAGTTATCTGTGATCAATATGGATCAAATGGATTTGACTAATAATTTAAATTCAGAGGTCAATCCAAGGGTTATTTTCAATAGTATTAGAAAAATTAAAAAATATATTAAGCTTAATAAATTAATGAAAAGAAATAGAATTTTAAGTAAGAAAAACAACAGTTTAAAAGATACTAATAAATTAAGAAAACAAAATGCTACCTTAGCATCAGAAGCAGAATGTTATTTTAGGGAATTGGAATTGAGTAGAAAAATGTATGATGCCAACACAGAATGTCTGCAGGATGAAATAAACAGATTGCATGAGTCTTTAAATGTACTTACTCATAAATACAAAAAAAGTAAGTACCAGATACAGAAACACATAAAAGCAACTGGTTACTTGATTGATGAAAGTAATTTCAACAGAGACCGCCTGACAACACTGACTATAAAACAGGCTGGTTGCTCATGTAGTACACCTACATGTGTGCCATGCATTTCTTCAGTCTCAAACTTACCCCCAGCATCGAGTGTCTGCAGCATGCCAAATATTTCTATGCCATCTCCTAATACCGTAGTTTTTTCTGATGCGTCTGGGATAGGTATGGGATCCTTATTAAATAATAAATTAGGACATAAATTGATTAATAATTGTATGCCGAATATTTCGTTTCCCGATATTGTTTGTAAAATTATGAATAGTAATGTAGACGCAGCCAGCACAGTAGTTTGATGTATGGAAACAGTCTCACTATAAATAAGTCTCAATTATTAAAAAGTCTTGAGCAGTTGGGCTCATTGGAAGTTAAAAATGTAATGTTTTGTTCAATTCCGTACTCGGACCTGCTGTCTGGTGATCAAAATACACATAGTTACGGACTAAATTCAATCATTTGCAACTACGCAAATTGTCATAGCGACAAGTTTACATTTTTTGATGTAAATAAGTTTTAAAAGGTTTTAAATTAACTAAAGATACTATGTATCTTAATAAGAATCAGACTAAAACCATTGCTACGTTGGTAGCATATAATATACAAAACCCTGTTATACACGGTATAACTAAGCTTATTGTAACTGACTCTGATACAATATGTAACAGTAATAATAATGTTGTAAATTTAAACTAAATAGTACGACAATAGAAAAGCCGTCCAATAGTTTCCTAATGATTGTACATCAAAACATCAATCGCTTTCCTGGCAAAATACTAGACGTAGAATTATTTATCGAAAGTATAAAACTAGATATATTTTGTATTACGGAAACATTTCTATGCAACAGCAAAAGGACTTTCAATGTACCAAATTTTTGTATCGGAAGCACGTTTAACAGGAAATCAGCTTCAGGAGGTGGTTGCATGATACTTATAAAGCAAAATATAAAGTTCAAAGAGCGCCACGATATTGTAAAGTTTTCTGTTGAACGGGTATGTGAGATTGCCTGTGCAGAAATAGATGAATATTTAATTGTATGCGTATATCGGCCGCCTCGTTCAGATTTTTCAAAATTCATTGATATTATGGAGGAGGCTCTTGTTGTAACCAGTAGGTCAAGTAAGCCAGTCATAGTGTGTGGGGATTTTAACGTTGATTTGCTAAACAAAAATAATATCCCAGATAGACTTAAATTTATTAGTATTTTTAAATCGTTCAATCTTAGTCATATATTCAATGAACCCACGCGAATAACGCCAAACTGTAAAAGCTGCCTCGATAATATATTTTCAAACTGCCCGGTGATAGAAAAATTTATAGTTAATGGTGTTACTTCAGACCACAAGGCTCAAGTAGTAAAACTTGAATTGAAAAGGAAAGAAAAGAATCGCGTAATAGAAATTAGACCCTTAAATAATAAGTCCTTATGCAAATTTAGTGAGGCAGTTAAAGGTAAAATAAAAAATATAAATTTAATGGAAGATAACCCAGATGCTTTGTATAATAATATGTTTGAATAAATAAAAGTAGAATTCAACGAATATTGCAAAAAAAAAAACAAATCCAACCAAAAAAGAATCTGCGTTTTTGTGATTGGGCCACTCGAGGCATAAGGAAATGTAGGAATTTATATGAATTGTACGGACAAAAATCAATAAATAATTATGTAGAATTTCATAATTATGTTAGGCGATATTCAAAATTGTTTAAAAAAGTTTGTCAGGAAGCGAAAGCTATGTATCTGAGTAATAAAATAGAAAAATCATACAATAAAATTAAAACGACGTGGAATGTAATTAATACCGAAACAGGGAAAATAGACAAAAACGATAAAAATATAAATGACGAACTGATTTCGGATAATTCACTAGTAGCTAACGTTTTCGAAAAATATTTCACTCAGATACCGGTAGATATCACAAAAAATCTTTCATCGTCTTGTGTTACAGCTGTGAATTACCTCAAAAAACATGTAAAAATTACACCGGCCGTTTTTAAATTTGACAGCGTGTCAGAGGACGATATAATCAAAGCATTTAAATCTTTAAATATAAAATCGACTGAGGACTTGTGGGGATTTTCGGTTAAAGCCCCGGTTCAATAGTGCACGTAATCGCTCCTATCCTCTCAAAAGTGTTTAATACTAGTCTTGAAAAAGGTAAATTTCCCGAGTCGCTAAAACCTAGTAAAGTAGTTCCAATATTTAAAGCAGGTAGTCACGAAGATCCATCGAATTACAGACTAGTATCAGTTTTACCTGCTATTAGTAAAATTTTTGAAAAACTTATGCTTACTCAACTATCGTGTTTCTTCAATCTGAATGGGATCCTACATCACCAACAATTCGGGTTTACCAAAGGACGGTCAACAACAGTTGCGGGAGTAGATCTGGTACGTAAAATATTTGCAACCTGGGAGGGATCACAAGACGCTATTGGGGTGTTCTGTGATCTTTCCAAGGCTTTTGATTGCGTAGATCACACTATTCTCCTCAGGAAATTATCATATTATGGCTTTGATAATCATCTTGGCTATGTGAGATCCTATTTAGACGAGCGTGTTCAAAAAATTCAGATCGGTAGCACTACATCATCTGGGTCTATTGTAAAAATGGGTGTGCCTCAAGGGTCAATTCTGGGACCATTTTTGTTTTTAGTCTATATCAATGATCTTCCGTTTATGCTAGATGAAATTTTTGGTGAAGTAATTTTATTTGCTGATGACACATCTTTTATTTTTAAAACCAACAGAAAATATAAAGAAGAAAATGAAATAAATTCAAAGTATCAGATTGGTTTAACTCTAACAATTTGCTTCTTAATAGTACTAAGACTAAATGTCTCAAATTTTCTTTGCCTAACGTGCGGACATTATCGACAGATGTTAAAATAAATAATGATGTGCTCGATATCGTAGGATCGACAAAATTCTTAGGCATTAATATCGATTCAAAACTTCAGTGGAACGCACATTTAGAATTAATTTGTAGTAAATTAAGCTCGGCGGCATATGCAGTAGGGAAAATTAGAAATTTAACGGATCTCCCGACAGCTAGACTGGTATATTTTGCATATTTTCATAGTATTATGTCCTATGGGTTACTACTATGGGGTAGTGCGGCCGAAACAGATACGATATTTATTTTACAAAAAAGAGCTATAAGAGCTCTGTATAACTTAAAGCCGCGACATTCATTACGACAATTATTTAAGGAAATTGATAAACTCACCTTACCGTCCCATAATATTTTTGACAATATTATGTATGTTAGGAAACATCTAAATGAGTTTGATAGACTAGGTCACGGTATTAATATCAGAAATAGTGATAAATTACGTATCTCTACAGTTAGATTAGCAAAAACTAGTAAGTCATTTATTGGAAATGTCATATGAAATTTAAGCAATATGTTAAACAAATTTTAATTAAGAAGGCTTACTATAAAATATATATCAAAAATATATCAAAATTATGTAGAGGATAAAGATATATGGAAGTAATTGCACAGGTTTATCTTATTCACAGTTTAGCTAGATTTATTATATTGAAAAATTGTAATTGGTAGTAGAAAATATTGTAATTGAATATTGAAAAAAGCAACTACGGAGGTTTCTTGCCGGATTCTTCCCCGTAGAAATAGCATTCCGATCCAGTGGATGTAAAAAAAAATGACTATTTGGAAGTGCTTATTTTAAGTCTAATCGAATAAAAAACATTTTGACTTTGACTTTGACAATGAAATACACGGCATTCCACCGTTTTTCTGTATGTCTGTGTGAAGTCTGAAACCGCTTTCTTTCTACCTCCTATTTCTTCTGATTAAGTTCGTTGTGAGTCCCAAGACAGCTGTTAGGGTGTCCGGGCACAGCCTGCGCGTCATTGCACAGCTGCATTATTCTATCAAAAGACGACACTGTTGATCCTGGTGAACAGGAGTTGCAGTGGTGGGACAGAGTGGCGGGTGTGCCCCGAATTCCACCGTTTTTATTAAAATGATTTATTTTTACTCTGTAGACGCTCGCGCTCAAGCTCGAGTCGAGCATCGAGTTCGGCGATATAATTGTACATTTTTTAAATCTAAAAACTCAAGCCAGTGTTCGAGCATTATAGAACAGACTCGAGTCTCGACTCGAGCGTTTTAAAACTGCTCGAACGATGACTCGAACGTTTTATCGTCGACTCGATAATTTTACATCGGAGGTTTCTTGCCGGATTCTTTCCCGTAGAAATAGCACTCCGAACCGGTGGTAGTAAAAAAATATGACCATTTAATAGTGTTTAAGTTTATTAGAATAAAATACATTTTGATTTTGACACCACTGCGCCACCGAGGTAATGAATGGCCAATGTTTGTGCTTTAGATGAAGCTGCTGAACCGTCACCTGGCGGGCGGCGAGCGCATAGAGTACATGGGGTGGGTGCACGAGGGCGTGGTGTGCGGCGCGGCGCCGTGGCAGGCGTACGTGCCGCGCTTCCTGCTGCTGAAGGGCACCGACGTGCTGCTGTTCCACACGCCGCCGGTACCCACACACACACAGCAGGGCTAGCACACTGACGTGCTGCTGTTCCACACGCCGCCGGTACCCACACACACACAGCAGGGCTAGCACACTGACGTGCTGCTGTTCCACACGCCGCCGGTACCCACACACACACAGCAGGGCTAGCACACTGACGTGCTGCTGTTCCACACGCCGCCGGTACCCACACACACACAGCAGGGCTAGCACACTGACGTGCTGCTGTTCCACACGCCGCCGGTACCCACACACACACAGCAGGGCTAGCACACTGACGTGCTGCTGTTCCACACGCCGCCGGTACCCACACACACACAGCAGGGCTAGCACACTGACGTGCTGCTGTTCCACACGCCGCCGGTACCCACACACACACAGCAGGGCTAGCACACTGACGTGCTGCTATTCCACACGCCGCCGCATTAAATTTTTTTCCTCTTTTTTAGTTACCGGTAACTTTCGAATCGGTATTGTCTATTTATAAAATTATGTTTTTACAGATTATCGCTTTTTTATTTTTTGTAATGGTAACACGTCTATCTCACCCGTGAATTATCTTTCTCGCGGTGCAATGTTTTGTCGCGTGGTCATAGTGTGTTAGCTAAAGAGAGATAAATGACAGCTCGAGAAATCTATGTCGCCCGTGAGGCTATGTCACTTTTATTTTTTGTGCTAGGCCTACTGTCCGTCAGCGAGCTGTATCTCATGTACCGTTATAGCTGGAGTGCTGGAATTTTTAACAATAAATATTTAAAGAAATTCAAAATTTTAAAGGAGCTCTCGTATAAGAAACTTTATTTTTTTATGCAGTTCATTATTATTTTACGATTATCTAAAAACGACATTGTCTATTCTTGTACGATGATACGAAACCAGCGCGGAGTCTGACTCTGTATAAGCAGTGGCAAACAAGCATACGGCCTGCCTGATGGTATGCAGTCACCGTAGCCTATGGACGTGTACTGTACCGGACAAAGTCATTTATATAAGTGTCCCGATCTTGATTTTTTGCTACCGTCCGCCAAGAACACATAAAAATGTCACACAATACACGAACACCCAGTTTCGGAAAGGCTGATCAAAATAAAAACATAACAAATCAACTGTAAACTGGCGATTGAGCTGTTAAAAGTGAATACGATTTTGTCAATTTGACAGATGATTACAAAATTTTGACGTTAATGCATTTCAGAATCTTCTAATTCCTAAAAAACTTAAACTTACTTAATTTATAAAAGCGAAATTTAAAACTTCTTGTCCGTATCGATACAGATGAACATCAGCGACTTGGCGAAGTGCCCCGAAGTGTTGAAGGTATACGCGACAATGTTTCGGACGGTGAAGGAATCCGAGACGGTCGACTGGCGCCAGCACTGCTTCTTGGTGCAGGCCTCCGCACCGGGACCGAAGCCGCACTCGCCTAGGTAATTTTATTTACCTCTATTTACACATGTCAATACTTTTTTTTTTTTTTCAAAAGAGGGCAAACGGGCAGCAGGCTGAACTGTTGGTAAGTGATACCGACGCCTATGGACCAGTGGCGTACCTAAAGTTTTAGAATAGGGCAAGCCGAGAGATACGTTACTGTAGTTTTTATAATTCATTTCGATAAATGTCTTATTGCCTCATAACTCTTAAATCTACACTTCATACTTACGCGTTCAAATTAGCGCGAATCTTGAACCATGCTATGCAAAGCATATTGTTATTTGATTTGAAAAGTAATGAATGAACGAGAGCGCGAACTTACCTTGGTTCGATAGGGCAAGCCGGGCTTTTTGGCTTGTATGACAGTACCGCCACTGCCATGGACAAAACATGTCAGCAGATGCGTTGCCAACCGTTTTGAAGGCCCCTGTGTTGTATATATCCGGGAATACCGCTTTCGACAGCTGATTCCACACGTGGAAACACGAGGTAACACGATGTAGGAGATTTCTCGTAAACGTACAGCTGTGGATGCTTGGACGTCAAGACAATGCGGGTGGAACTTTGAGGTCTGACGCAAAATCCGTTGACGAAATTCAGCTGCAGGTAAAAAAAAAAATATGAACGCTCATACTAGGTTTTCACAGTACAGTGTCGATATGCGGTTACAACCAATATGCATTACTTTTTATTTATTTTTTATATTTCGATACCCCATGAATACACAAATCCGTTTCGTTTTCTCAAAAATCTGACTTATTAAATAAGTTATAAAGCTTCAAAGTCGTTGGTTAGACAGAGAGATCCGATATGTACAATGACGTCAAGGTACTCGAGCACTATACAACTTCTATTGAAAAGGATGAGCGAGATAGATATATTTTCTTCTAATATTTGTGTCTCCATGGTTTATCGTACAATTCTAATTCTGTTTTCACTGTAAATATACTATTTCCACATACTTTACGATAAATAAATTGGAGAATCGAATTAAATTTCATGCATATTCCCTATTCCTAGGAACACTCCCCATGATAAAGGCGATAAAAGATACAAAGGCAACACAAATCTCTTCGTCATGCTACTGTCAAATGGGCATTTAAATGAGCAAATCAATTTTACTTGACTTCATACAGGAAGGCAAAGAGAGGAGGTCCAAAAATGTATGAAAAAAACATCCTGAATCGATATTGAATAATGCGGAAGACATTGCATCCTCTGTTTTTCATGTAATTTTTGTTTTTTTATATTAAAATATAGACTAAAGTTATCTCCTTAAATATTATGTATATAAAATTGATTTATAAAACGTAAATTTACAGAAAAAAACTGTATTATAAATAGATAACTGTATATTTAATTTACAAATTGTAGTGGAAATTCATTTATAGTAAATGTACTACTTAGGTCTCTTGTCGGATTCTTCCCCGTAGAAATAGCATTCCGAACCGGTGCTAGTATAAAAATTACGATTTAAAAGTACTTATTTTAAGGATATTTGGACTAAAAATACTTTGGCTTTGACTTTGAATGGGGCTTTGGTGCTATATGCTGTTTGAATAAAGATGCTATCTAGTAAATGTTTTTTAAACTCATGACTTATGGATGTATTGATTGGAGGACGTGGTAGCTCAGTTTGTTACGTGCCTTGGTTAACCGACCGACCCGACCCGACAGGTCGAGGATTCAAGTCTCGGGTACGGTCGTACATAGAAGCTGCCATGTTATTAATTGTGCCCGGATAGTGGCGAGAGATTCGCAACCTGTCACACTGGGACTTAACATGCGAAATGCGATGTTTAACCCGCTCCGCCTACCCCTCTCGAGCGATTAATTGCAGCGTGAGTTAATGTTTGATGTTATGTATTGGTTTCAGATATTTTAGTGCTGAAACAAGGCAGGAGTTGCTGAGAGTGGAAGCAGCTTGGACGGCTAACATCGTCAACTCAGTTATTCGACTCGGGGTAAGATATAAATATAATCATTTTGGCAAATTGTCAACAATTTCTCAGTTACTATATATAGGTTATTATTAATTGGTTTTTCAAATTGACTGTTACGTAAAAAGGTAGCAGCTTTCAAAATTACAAATATTTATCACAGCAAATATACTAATAATAATAACCACATCACGACTCAGCAAACATTGACTCAGCCCTGTACTAAGATTGAAGAATCTTGTGTAGAACTTGCTAAGCAACGATATGGTATGAACTACATAGCTAAGAATACTACATTCAAGACCGGTAAGCGAAACAATGCGTCTAGCAAATATCACATAGATGTATAAAATAAATGATCTGCATATGTTTGGTTGTGTGTATGTATAGAAGAAGACGTTCACGGTGGTGCATGGCGGCCGCGCGGCGGGGCTGACGCTGGACTGGAGCAGCGGCTTCGCGCTGGCCGAGGGCAGCCCCGGCGCCGCGCCCGTGTGGGCTTACAGGTACGCACATGCACGCATACACACATACACACTGGAGCAGCGGCTTCGCGCTGGCCGAGGGCAGCCCCGGCGCCGCGCCCGTGTGGGCTTACAGGTACGCACATGCACGCATACACACATACACACTGGAGCAGCGGCTTCGCGCTGGCCGAGGGCAGCCCCGGCGCCGCGCCCGTGTGGGCTTACAGGTACGCACATGCACGCATACACACATACACACTGGAGCAGCGGCTTCGCGCTGGCCGAGGGCAGCCCCGGCGCCGCGCCCGTGTGGGCTTACAGGTACGCACATGCACGCATACACACATACACACTGGAGCAGCGGCTTCGCGCTGGCCGAGGGCAGCCCCGGCGCCGCGCCCGTGTGGGCTTACAGGTACGCACATGCACGCATACACACATACACACTGGAGCAGCGGCTTCGCGCTGGCCGAGGGCAGCCCCGGCGCCGCGCCCGTGTGGGCTTACAGGTACGCACATGCACGCATACACACATACACACTGGAGCAGCGGCTTCGCGCTGGCCGAGGGCAGCCCCGGCGCCGCGCCCGTGTGGGCTTACAGGTACGCACATGCACGCATACACACATACACACTGGAGCAGCGGCTTCGCGCTGGCCGAGGGCAGCCCCGGCGCCGCGCCCGTGTGGGCTTACAGGTACGCACATGCACGCATACACACATACACACTGGAGCAGCGGCTTCGCGCTGGCCGAGGGCAGCCCCGGCGCCGCGCCCGTGTGGGCTTACAGGTACGCACATGCACGCATACACACATACACACTGGAGCAGCGGCTTCGCGCTGGCCGAGGGCAGCCCCGGCGCCGCGCCCGTGTGGGCTTACAGGTACGCACATGCACGCATACACACATACACACTGGAGCAGCGGCTTCGCGCTGGCCGAGGGCAGCCCCGGCGCCGCGCCCGTGTGGGCTTACAGGTACGCACATGCACGCATACACACATACACACTGGAGCAGCGGCTTCGCGCTGGCCGAGGGCAGCCCCGGCGCCGCGCCCGTGTGGGCTTACAGGTACGCACATGCACGCATACACACATACACACTGGAGCAGCGGCTTCGCGCTGGCCGAGGGCAGCCCCGGCGCCGCGCCCGTGTGGGCTTACAGGTACGCACATGCACGCATACACACATACACACTGGAGCAGCGGCTTCGCGCTGGCCGAGGGCAGCCCCGGCGCCGCGCCCGTGTGGGCTTACAGGTACGCACATGCACGCATACACACATACACACTGGAGCAGCGGCTTCGCGCTGGCCGAGGGCAGCCCCGGCGCCGCGCCCGTGTGGGCTTACAGGTACGCACATGCACGCATACACACATACACACTGGAGCAGCGGCTTCGCGCTGGCCGAGGGCAGCCCCGGCGCCGCGCCCGTGTGGGCTTACAGGTACGCACATGCACGCATACACACATACACACTGGAGCAGCGGCTTCGCGCTGGCCGAGGGCAGCCCCGGCGCCGCGCCCGTGTGGGCTTACAGGTACGCACATGCACGCATACACACATACACACTGGAGCAGCGGCTTCGCGCTGGCCGAGGGCAGCCCCGGCGCCGCGCCCGTGTGGGCTTACAGGTACGCACATGCACGCATACACACATACACACTGGAGCAGCGGCTTCGCGCTGGCCGAGGGCAGCCCCGGCGCCGCGCCCGTGTGGGCTTACAGGTACGCACATGCACGCATACACACATACACACTGGAGCAGCGGCTTCGCGCTGGCCGAGGGCAGCCCCGGCGCCGCGCCCGTGTGGGCTTACAGGTACGCACATGCACGCATACACACATACACACTACGAACCACCACACACACACAATAGCACAATACAAGTAAATACACGCATGCATAATATCACATTACAAATACACACACAATCTCAGTTTGCAAGTAATACACAGATGCATACAAACACGCTTTACGGGGCACCACACACCTGAACACAATCGCACATTACGAATAAGTACACTCACACAAAAACACATTACAAGTTAATACTTACAATCGCACATTACAAGAAAGTACACATAAACACAATTGCGCATTACAAGTAAGTACACACAATCGCACATAAAAAATACACGCACCCAATCCACGCATTACAAGTGACTCTCGTCCTATTTGAAAAATATACGTTTCTCACATAACAAATGCTCCATGAAATGTTATAAAACAATGTCACACTGCATTGTGCGAATAAACCGCAAAGACTACCAAAGTTTTCTATAAGGCGTTTGCACGTTTTTTAATCAGTTTCACTAGTAATTAATAGTAGAAATAGTCATAATAATAATAACCACATCACGACACACACATTGATTCAGCCCTTCACTAAGATATAATCTTGTATCGCAGGCACTAAACAACGATACAGTATTAACTATATAGATAAGAATACAAAATACAAGAATAAGTGAAGTGTGTTTAATGTGTTGGTTTTTTTTTAAATCTCAGGTTTTCACAATTAAGAGGTTCGAGCGATGACGGCAAATCCAAGTTGAAGCTACACTTTCAAGATCCAGAAACGAAAGTCATAGAAACGAAGGTAAAAAATACAACTAAGCCGAATATGGACAAATAATAGAACGTCACTTTTTTTCGCTGTCATCTTCACTTGATCTGCCTCAGAAAGTAAACGTAAATATCAATAATAATAATAATAACAACCACATCACGACACACATTACTCAGCCCTGCACTAAGATGTTATCTTGTATCGCAGGTGCTAAGCAACGATATGGTATAAACTACATAGATAAGAATACTACATCCAAGACCGGTAAGCGAAACAATGCGTCTTGCAAATAACGTAAATTTCCTCGGAACCTCTAGCGTAGCAGTCTGCTGTATACACCACTGCGCCACCGAGGTCGTCATAATTAAACATTCAGGGTATTTAAACATAAGGCTGGTAACCAATGACTTGATTTTCCCAGGAGTTGGAGTGCCAGATCCTCCAAAGCCTGCTGTTCTGTATGCACGCCTTCTTAACAGCCAAGGTGGCGTCTGTGGACCCGGCGTTCCTTGCCAACGTACATCATCACTAGTCTACCAGGTAACAGGAAACTCGTAGAAATATCACGAGAATGTATTGATTTGAGGAGTATGTGGCTGCTTTGTATAAATAGCCATACAATCCAAAACAAAAATTGAACGGCTTGCCTGATGATAAGCAGAGCTTTCGACTTTGCAATACAAGGGGCATGAAGAGCGAGTAATCGCTCGAGAGGGCTAGGCAGAGGTCTTATACACTGCATTTCGCATGTTTATGTTAAGTCCCAGTGTGACAGGTTGCGAATCTGTCGCACAATGAGGAACATGGCAGCTACAATGCACGGCAACCCGAACCCTCAAACTGTCGAGTCGGGTCAGTTAGTTAACTAAGGCACGCAGCAAACTTGGCTACCACGACCTCCAGAATATCCAGAATAAAATAATTTGTCAGCTTTCTTGGTTGAAAGATCCTTTAAGACTCTGCCCCACATTTAAAAAACATGCTGCAAATGACCTGGGAGGACCATGCCAGCATGTGTTTAGAACGAAAAGCCATTCAAAATTGTCCCTATATACCATAAATAGTGTTAGAGTCCAGAAATGAGACCAAATTTTTTTTTTTTACCGAGTATATCATAATAAAGGAATGCGTCTTCTTTCGATTCAAATCTCATTGCAACCGTCGCGTCACGCCACCCGCCGAGCCCGTCGCTGGCGCCGACTACGGACGTAGCAACCGTAGTCCCCCGTAGCCAACCGTAGTACAGTCGCGGAGTGCGTGACGTCACCGCAAGCGGTGCGGCTTACTCACCTATCTCATATTTTCTTACAATACATTTAAGATTATGTGGATATTTATATAAAAGCAGCTATGTACTTGATGTTTAATAAATAATTATTTTAGAATAATAAATTTATTACGGATGCCTTTTATTTACGCTATTTTAAATAGCCTCAGACTGTTCATTGATTCTAAAACTTCGCTTTAATTGTTTCAGTGTTTGTATTCTATCGATCGTTATTTAAGAAAATTTTAAAAATCTCATACCGTCTTTATTATCAGATGTGGACTAAAAAATACCTAGGTTCGACCCATGCTCAAATAGGCCCTATTGTAATGACATTTAAGCCTATTGAGTAGGCAGTTTCTCGCCAAAAACTGTGCTTTTTCGTACAGGAACTTTAACATTCAATACCGGGGTCGCATAGATTAATGATTCTGTCAGAATCTAGGCATTCTTGCCATTATATTTGTAACTAAATTTTTTCGAACCGGTCGTCGAGTAATTTTAAATATTTTGTTTTGATCGGTCGCCGCTGCTAGAAAAGTTATATAAACTAGAAAATTACGTTTAAAAAATTACTAACGAATCAATAAGTGAATATTGGTACGTAAAGAATACAATTAATTTAAAATAATCCATTTATTTGTTTCATTGTGTTATAAATTTATTTTTATTTTATTTTATTAAAAAGATCACCAACATAGTGTACACTCATTCATACAATTAAATAACAATCACAGTACAAAAACAAGTCAAATGTCACTATAAAAAAGGTGAAGACAGCATGCAAGAAAAAAAAAAAAGTCAAACATTTAAAACATCAAAAACCGAGTAAAAATTTTGCCTAAAACTTAATGTCCAAACATACAAATACATAATAAATAAAATAATATAATATTAAATAATGTGAACCAATTATTCATTTAACTCAACATAATAATTTCATAGATAAAACGAGCAAAAATTTGGTAACTATAGATAATTTTTCATAGTTTTACATTTGAATTGATGGTTCAGATAAGATACTCAATTTAGAATCATCTCACCTCATCCTCAATCATCCGTTGCTAGACGGAATAAACTACGCCAGATTGGCGTACTTGGAGTTGCCGCATTTTTCTTTTACGAATGCTCCATCTTATAGCAGCACCGCGACTGCCAATCATTAATCTTTGCGTCCTGGGCTTCTATGAGTTTTGGATTAATTTAACATGGTCCATGTCTCATAATGAAACGGATTATATTTGATAAGTTTTAATTAGAACTATATGATGGAAAGTTGTAACGCAATTTATGTGATCGTGAATGGGTTATAAAGAGTTTATATGACATTATATTGTATCAAAATCATATTTGGAAATCCAGCGATTCCAAAGGTAGTCCCTTATGAAAATGAAAAAATAATTTTTAGAGGCAAATTCTTTTTTTTTTAATGTACCTCTTAACTTCCAAATAAAGGACTTGAAAAAAAAAAAATACAGCGAAATCAAAGACTCGAAAACTGTATACATCATTTTTATTGCGGCCTACGAAAATGAATCGATGTTTGTAAAATAAATTCTAAATACTCTATAGTCTTCCTTCCTTGAAACTTTTTAAAATTGCTTGTTTAAAAAAAAACATCTTCTATCCCTAAGATAAACTAAAAAGTTTTCTTATCATTTTTAACTTTAACTTTAACAAACAAAAAGTTCAAGAAAAAAAAAATCGTGTGAGTGAGATAAATATATACATACGTATGTATATACGTACGTATGTATATACGTAGATAGTATATACATACGTGAATACATGAAAATATATAAAAAAATCTGATTAAATAATACCCCCTTAACTACGTAGTGAGGAAAGTCGAAAAAATAACGGAAAAAAAACGAACCAAAGAAATGAAAACAACGGTAAATATATAAAGGCATACAGTGAATATATGTCTGAAATATATAACGTAATATACAGTGATAAATCTCTAAACATATATGTGTTGGGTCTCAAAACGAAATATCTTTTCAAATAATTCTTCTATTTCTTCTGCTGCAGTGTTAGCAAGCGAATAGGCAAAAAAAAAAAAATCGAATTATTCTTTACAAAATGCTTAGGAAACTCATATCGAAATGCTTTAATGGTGCAATGTTATTTGAGCTCTAAACCTGTTTTATTAATCAATAGATGTCGCTAGTTAAATAAAAGTCTCGGCATTTTTAGTTTTTTTGTCTCAAAATATTTTTAAATTCACAAAAGTGCATGATAATTTTTTGATAAATTCGCTACTTCGCCATATCATTACATTAAGAGATCATTATTATGTAAAACATTTAATATTATATTATATAAATTCTATATATATATATTAAATTGAAATGATTCTATTATATATTTATTATTAATTAAGTAGCTTTAATATCTACTTTAAGCTATTTCTCCGCCTGCTTTACCTATTTTTCAAAAACATAAAATTTATTCAATTTTTTTTTTATGTGAATTTGGTTGGTCATTATCGAAAGATCAATATTGTGACGTTTTAGTTTTTAAAAAATGAATGAATTATACGAACTATAGTATAGTCTGTTCGCTGAAACGGTCTAGTATAGCTCTCAAATTTTTTGTCTATAATACAATTGCGTTAAGGCAAAATTTTGACACATCGGCGTCGGCCTCTGCTTAGAAAGCATGTTTAAATAAAAAATAAAATATCTTTCTTAAGGAGAAGCAGTGGTCATGCAAAAACACAACTAAAATATCGTGATTTTGTATATCGTGACTTAGTCGAGTCGTTTGGTACTGGCCCCATTAAGCGAACAGACTATAGCAAAAACTCCATACAAAAATATTTTGATATGATTTAATTTTAATCTAGAAAAAAATATCTAGTAGGGAAAATACGTTATTTAAGGCGTGTTAAGACGTAATGAAAAAAAACATTTAAATTTATGTAGCTTAAGATTTTTTAAAGTGAATTAGCATTTTTATCGTTTTTTATTTGAAAAAGCTGTAAATAGCTTAAAAACAAATTGTAAGTAGGAATGGATACAATATTTATTGTTTCTGTTAGGCCACACTGCAAATCGATACAAATTTTCTTATTTCAAGTTGATTTAAATAAAAAATATATTTTGACTTTGCAAAAAAGCAATCTAATAAAAAAAAAAATTATTCCTAAGTAAAAAGTAATAAATACCTAGTTTTAAAAGAAAAAATAATAATTTAAAACTTCGAAATTATAATTAAAAACTGTCTTGGAAAGAAATTAAGATTTAAAGTACGTTTGGCCTACCAGTAACTAAAATAAGGCGTTTTTCATTGCGACGCGGACCAATTAGCTTACATTTTTCATCCTCATCGCAATGGATGTGGCCTAAATTAATCGAATTATAATATATAAGCGTGTATACTAAGTAGAAGTCTGTGTAACCAAATTAATATTTAAAGTTTTGTCAATTTTAATGCGAAAAAAACGTGTTGAAAACAACAGAAAAGGATGGGAAGGAGCAAAATGTTGTAGATTAAAAAAAAAATTGTTATAGAAATAAATGAAAGGGGTTCGATTACTTAGTCAATTTAGGCAATTTACTCAAGACTGAAAACTGAGTGACGAATGTAGATGTGCTCCGAATTTCACCGACTTCAATAAATTTTAATCGACTTGTTTCATTAAAACAAAAAAAAGTTTTCACATTAAGAAACTTATCTAAATGCTGTATCCTCTTTCCAAATATTACATGAAAGATTTCAGTTTTTATTAAAAAATATAAATATTTTTTAATTTATAAAAAAATGCATTTTTCTTAACGCATTTACATAACGAAAATACTTGTTTTTATTGCGAGCGCGATCGTGACGTTTAAAATACTCATAGACAAATAAGACTATTGAAATACTCAATACGCAATGAAATCATGTTTGAATTCGTTCACGCTTGCCCACCGTTTCGGCTTTTGACACGCCTCGCTCTGGAAAATCCCTAATTAAGAAGCTGTCAATTAGATTATAAGGGTCTGTGTGGGAACTTGTTATGAAGAATTTCTGTTTCATTTAAATAAAATTAATCATAGTAAAATTTTAAACAATAAAGATCGGGGCACATTATACCGGAACCACTGCATCACAGTAATTAACTTGTCATTCAAATTGGAGCTTTAAATCGTGCGTTGAATTATATATTTCTTAACGACAATATGAAAAAGGTAACAGTGAGCCATCAACACGCTTGCCGCTACCATACAACTGGGCGAGTTCAATCGCAAATGCAAAGCAAACTATGCACTGTAAGCACCTCGCGGCCGGCACGGGTTCAGCGCGCTGGCGTGTAGAGTCGCGTTGCCGGTATAATGTGCCATGACCTTAACACAACAAATATTTTTAATGCGAGTTTTAATAACATTAAGATTATTAGATTTTTCATTGATTCGGACGGACAGAATGTGTATTTGATTTAGCGATACTGTACAGACGTCAGTGGCGTGCCTAGAGTTTTAGAATAGGGTAAGCCGATAGATTATTGTAGTTTTTATAATTCATTTCGATAAATGTCTTATTGCCTCATTACTCTTAAATCTACACTTCATACCTCCGCGTTCGAATTGGCGCGAATTTTGAACCATTCTATGCAAAGCGTATTGTTATTTGATTTGAAAAGTAATGAATGAACGAGAGCGCGAACTTACCTTGGTTCGATAGGGCAAGCCGGGCTTTTGGGCTTGTATGACAGTACCGCCACTGGCAAACGTATCCGGTTTCCATTTTATTATACTGTAATAATATACAATGTCGAGTGTTTTAAAGACTACCCATTATAAGATCGTCCACGCGTTCTTTCGTAATTGGTGCACTGTCGAGCAAAAATAAACGGTGTGTTATCTAAATTCCTTATCTCAGGTGACAGGTGATTTGATGTGGACAACGATTTGTTAGTTTTCCTGAAATCAATCGTAAAATGTCTAGAAATCAAAAGCTAGAAATAATGCGATGGGAAAATCATTAAACGAATAGGAATAGAATACGAATTATTAAGATATTTTACATACAAAAATAATAAAAAAAATATGTAGTTGGATTTCTTAAAGTGTCGGGAAAAACATCTAAAAAATAATCGTGTCATTTTTATAGCAAACTATAAAAAGTTATTTTGTGACGCGACCGTTTATCGTTGCTCGGAAGTGTAATAGTAACTAGCTAAACCTTTTGTCATAGGTTTGTACAAATCATGTCATGTTTTACATGTATTTTAGTAAGAAGTGAACGTCCCATGAATAAATCTACCCAATTTTTTTATAATATAATAATTATAATCGAATCGTGTGAATGGTTTGTTTTAAAATGTAATCAGATGTCATAATGATATATGTTACAATAATATTTTAGTGGTTAATTAGTGATTTATACCTATTGTTGATTATGTAACTAGTAAAATGGAATACGATACATTATGTTTTTTATTTCCTAACTTCCCAAAGTCAAGAAAAAACTGAAAAAGAATGAAATATTTTAGATTTTCTCAGCTACACTACACATCACGACTCAGCTATGCAGTAAGATTGTATAATATTGTATCGCAGGCACTAAGCAACGATATGGTATAAACTACATAGATAAGAATACTACCTGTACTGAATACCGGTAAGCGAAACCATGAGTCTTGCTAATAACTCAAGGACCCGAACCCGGGACCTTTTGTGTAGCGGTCAGCTGTTACACCACTGCGCCACAGAGGCCGTAAAAAAAAACTTTCAAGTTTACTGGTTGTCCTTTTTGTCTCAACGTTTCGAGAATTCTTTTATAATGCGTAGTGCAAAGGAGTGGAATACTTTGCCTGCCGATGTGTTCCCTGATAAATATAACCTGGGGCCCTTTAAGGCGAGAGTGAATAGGCTTCTCCTGGGTAGGCATGTTCCACCTTAGACTCCATTGCAGCTTAACGTCAGGCGGGATCGAGGTCAAATGCTTGCCTGGTTTTAAATTTAAGAAATCAAGTTATTTAATACCTAGTACCTAAATTGCCGGTTGCAGCAAAATAAAACTTATTTAATAAGTTGCGTTGACGACCTCTGGCGCAGTGGTGTAAACAGCCGACTACGCTAAAGGTTCCGGGTTCAAATCCCGGCGGGGGAGGAACTTTGTGTTATTTGCAAGACACATTGTCTCGCTTACCGGTCTTGGATGTAGTATTCTTATCTATGTAGTTTATACTATGTCGTTGCTTAGCGCCTGCGATACAAGTTCTTACGATACTTAGTGCAGGGCTGAGTCAATGTGTGTGTCGTGATGTGATTTACTTATGTATTTAGATAATTTCCATATATTCATTATAGCACGTATGATGTATTTATTGTAAAAAAAATAATAATTCAAATTTACATTGAAACTCGAAAAAAAATATAGGAGAGAAAAAAAAACAGATTTTTCAAATTTTTTATTAAAAGCCTTCGGAGTAAAGGAAAACTACACAATTATTGAGAAACTAATTAAGCGCTTCTAAATTAGATGTACAAGAATACAAAAACTATTACAATTCATATGTAGGTATTATTATTATTATTATTATTATTAAATAAATAAAACATTTTCATTCATACAATGATATGCCAGCGCTGAGCACGTATCCGGTATTTTGCTTGCATTTTTTTAAAATTAATAGGTACAGTCAAGGTCTGCCACGGAGTATCATTTGCCATCGAAATACCTCTGTACGCGATAATACTACGTTTTAGGGGTTGGATCGCAAGCGCCATCCTAATTGGCCGTAGTAAATCTTTATTACCAATGACGGTAAAGGAAGCAAATCATTCATTGAATTCATGATGCTGTTTTAAAAGTATGATAATCTCATCCATTCACAAATATAGTATGAAAGCCCCCGCCGCAAAACCTGCAAGCAAAACTCGACCTTAAGGTGATTGTAGGTATACCATCCGACGTTGAATTTAACGTGTAAACGCAAATGTTCTTATAGTTGGGGAGCCCATGAGGAGTTGGATGACAGGAAGAATAAATGCTTCGATATGGTTTTCACGAGACTCAAAAAAACCGATGATATGAAAAATGTGTCCGATATTGATATTTTTCATGCTCCAGCACGTGTATAACGTGAAATGTGTAATAAATCTGCTGATTTACCTATTGTGGTTTTCCATGCATGAGGGTTGAAAAATTACCCGTCACTAATGTTACACTGAAAACAGAGTCAGATTAGCAAAATTAACACTTCTTAGCTAGTAATCAAATACCCTTAGCTAGAAATCTGACGCACTCGTGTAGTTTAGATTAATGATTTTATGTTTAATGGTCGGAAAGTCGCGGGCAATAGCTACTTTCCAAAAAAAAATTTTTTTACCAAAACTTGAAATGTTGCGTCGTGAGCTCAGTGCTGGCATAAAATACAATTTAATTTAAATAAACACCCATTAGCTGAACCTTAAAATTAACAATGTTATTTCCATAGAAAAAATATACACAGGTATTTAAGAGTAGTATAAAAATATTTGGGGGAAAATAAATAATTCAATACACTCATTTATTTGTGAAGGATAGGAAATTAAAGCGACACCTACGTATCTACTACATGTAACATCTAGTTATACAGGGTGTTTCAAAGCTTCATGTAACTTAAATTTTAAAAAAAGGTACATCAAGATTTTTTAATAGCTCAAATTTTTTACAGGTAGGTCTTTATTTTAATTTTTTTAACTTTCCAAACACCCTGTATTATTTAAAGCAATAAAGTTACTGCGAAGGATATTGTGCGTTTTATTGTCCGACTACATTTATTATAATTTATATATATTTTTTTTCAGATATCTTGTACAGTATAAACATTGCGTTACATCTCTAATTTAAACTTTAAAAAAAAAAGTGAAAATGTCGTTCCTTAAAGACTTGCTACTCTCCATTTTTCTAGAATAAAATATCTGATAAAACGAATAAGTGTACACATAATTTGATTCGTTTTTAACATAGACTAACACCAATACAATATCAATTAATGCTTACGAAAATATCAATTATTTTACATTGAGATCAAAATAATTGTATAAATCTGTAAATTTTACGACAAATTATTGTCAATGTCACGAAATATTAAAAACTATTTGATATCTTTCTTAAGTTTTTAAAATTTAAAAAAAAAATTCAAAACAGATTTTTTTTCGTGGTTTTTTAAATAATTACCTTTTATTAATCTAATATTTAAATACAACATTAAAACAAACATTTTTTCAATCAAAACAATGTACCTACATGTTAAATAACTAAACATTTCATTTAAATAATAATTTAAAAAACAGAATCGCAAAAAAAATTGACGAAAAAAATCGAGCAAAAAAAAAAATTTTTTTTTTCTTCTGAAAATTGAAATGAAGACACTATTGTAGTGTCACAATTAGTCTAAGTAATAAATCTCTACTCTAGACAGGTTTAAATCTACGTATTGAAAAATACAAATATAATTCATATCATTACCGTATGCACCTAAAATGACATGGCGCGTATATATTGTCTCGCTTTTAATAATTTATTGTCTTTCTCTAACATGCTTTTTTTTTAATAGACGGAAAATTGACATTTACTATTGAGGTTTGGAGATATTTAAGTTATTTTTACCCTTATTCTCTAGGCTTTAGATTATATTTTTCTACAACAGTTAACATCGACGTATTGAAGACTTGACAGTGTGAATGTCACAGCGCAGATACATTACTAAACATGTAGGTACCTAATTAAATACACAACCTTTATGCTTTCCATTTAATTAATCTAATTGTACATCATGAATGGTTACCGATGTACGTTTGAGAGGTAAATAATGCATTTTGACGGTTTTTCTGCTTCAGTTAAAGTGAACTTTCGCGGTTGTTTTTAAAGGAATATTAAAAAAAAATTAAACAGCCAAATCTAAAAGAAACATTTACTGGCTTCATTTTAAACCAACCATAAACCCCAAAACTTTGTAAGGTGTTCCTATGAATCATTGGGATATCATGCTGTCTTGAAACCATTTTACTGTTAAATAGAATTTACTCTGTCAAGGTTACAACAACGTCTGTTCATAAGCTAACGCTTCGCCTGATGGAAAGTGATACCGCCGTCTATTGATACGTGGCCCTGATCTGGAATGCCAAGAGTATCGCCTAAACATTGCCCATGTCGAGATAAAGATGTGATACCTCTCGTGTAATAATACTGACTCCTATCGTTCGAATCGAAACACAGCGAACAGCTTCACGGCAGAAATAGATAGGAAGGTGGTACCAAGCCAGACGATCGCAAGTGTAACTCTCTTCAAATACTCCAAACTTTTTAGTGACACAGAATTCAATTAGATTAATACATCCGAACCTTACCAACATTAAGATAACTAAACACAAGCAGAAATCCCTCCAGAAGTCATTCATAGTTAAATGGAAAACAGTACAATAATTTCCCTTATCAAAACAAGTATTATAAACATTAAATACTACATTTTAATTTAAGTTTACAATATGATTTCCGTACAGACTACCTTAGTTGCGATCCATAAAATATTTCCTGATGTCCACAACGAACCCTACAAGATATGCTTTGAACACGAAAAATGTCTACTCATTATATTTAAACAGCTATTAAATCTACTTTTTACTGTACTGTTTACTACGTAATACTTTTAACATATTACTTTGTATAAACATTAAACAATCGAACACATGTCTCACACATGTTCCTCATAAAGCCAATTACCAATGCATTTATTTGTTATTTATAATCATTATATACTTCGTTAAGAGTTCACTACAATGATTTAAGAAAAAGCGATACATCTACATAAGGTCAGCAACAGAATCGGACCGGTGTCGAAACGAAACCTAAACGTCAGTATAATTTTTAAAATTAACGCTAGATGGCAGCACGTAATAACGACAAACGAGGCGTAAACCTTAAAAAATAACCTTTCTATAAAACAATGAATACATTTTGAAATTTAAAACATAACTGTATAAAAATCGAAAAACAATGTATCTTGTGCAATCGCATTTACTTTATAAGCACAGCACAGTGGCTCCACCTTTCGGCATTTGGCAGTATTCTCTATCATGTTTCGTTTTCTTAATCAGCCTTTTACTCCCAACTTTAGGTTACATATTTCTACCTAATTTTCTTTACTTCGTGCTTTCGTAAGAAATTAATTTTTTATCGAAAACAAGTAACGAAAAATTGATTTAATTTACAAAACTGAAATCAAAATATTTGTTGGTTGAATTCACAGATATTTTATAAAATCAGCATATCATTAAGGCATAGAAAAAGATACTAATAAGCAAAGATACACATATAATATATCTAACATAACATATCATAATTTGTGACACGTCACGCCACATAACATTTAAGTCTACCATGAAAACAAAACAATATTTGCATGATTTTTCCAGAAACATCATGAATTTTATTTGATTTTTAATTATACTACATTTATTAGTGAACATTGTATATATTTTCACTGTTTTATTTAAAGCTTGTTGACGAAAAAGTTCTTCCAGTTAATGTCTAACTGGACATATTATTGTAAAACTGGCACCATATAAAAAGGAGTTATTGTTGTAATGTTATGTGGCGTGGCGCGTCACTTACGTGACACCAGCCTAACTACTTGATGCACCGAAGCATTTCCAACTAATACCTAGTGGTGCATACAATGCCGGTGGGTCGTGTCACCTCAAAATTGTGCCAATGTCAAAAACTGTACCCAAAATTTTGAAAAAACGAGCGTGACTAGTACCCTAGGGGGCGATTTTTTTTCTTATGCGAAGGAGAGAAGTGAAGTTATCTCTCAGCGGATGTCATTTAATGAACGTACTTTACACTTGATAAAGTCCTTTTCCAGTATACCTTTAATTTCATGCTTAAGCATGTTTTAAAAAAATACATCTTTCAAATTATTAAAACAAACAGTTCCAAGTTTTTAAATTAGCCCAATTTTGTGGCGAAACGACCGAATCTAGTGAGTAATTTACAAAATTTTCAAATCGATCACATATTAATTTCATAAGGTTAAAGGACTCTAGACCGAGTTCCTAAGACTCTAGCTAGATTACCCTAAATATATCTACTTAATTTAGTTTTTCTTGATTATTGAAAGGAGGTCAACGGAGGCCAGAATACATTTTGTTGATAACATTTTTTCTAGACAAAGTATGTTTTGCGTATATTATTTTATACAGGGCTTTACTACATTTGTAAAGTTAACAACCTAACATTCAGGAAAATATTAAGATTAAAATATGATAGCAGCGGTTACTGTTGAAATTCATGACGGAATCAACATTGTTGAATTAGTGAATACAGTTTTTCAAGTGTACGGTATTAAATAATTAAATTTATGGCTGGATGATATAAGATAACTAGTCATTTGAGAATTCCAGAAGCAATTTTCTTTTAAAAATAAATCTCTGTGCCCTTTAGCCCTCTTTGGAATATTTATACTTTATCATAAGTAGATACTGTAAGTATATTTCGGTAGGTATAACTATAGGACATGGTATACCAGTAGAATACCTAATCTTAGATTTTAATGAAGCCTGTATTATAAGGAAAAATAATTTTCATGAAACAACAGCGCCAAATAAAGTTTTAGCCCCTTAAAAATATATTTCCATTTTTTTAATTATATTTTTCATAAGCTACTAAGCGTACTGATATACGATGACCATGTAGATTATTTTACATTGTTTTTATATAAAAATTTAACATTTATAACACCTAAAGAGAAGCTCGTAGAAGGAGACTCATAAGAAGTCGACAACCATACATTCATAATTCATCTAACATATATATTAATATTATAACAAATATATCATACATTCTACGACTGTTTTTTTTTTTTAATTTGTCCACTTCAAGACGACTTTTTAATCATTCCGTAAAAAGAAAAAAAAATCTTCAAATTATTTATTTTTAAGAAAGCAATAGCATAAACGAATGATAGAAATTAAAGATTAACTTTCAAATCCATTAATTTGAAGAGAAACCTTTACATTTTTATTTATTTTGGGTATTAAACATTTTGAAATATACCTACAAAAAAAAAAAAAAAAAACTTATATGGAACGTCACTGGACACGTTTTTGTAAAAAATGTGGACATTTCCAAACCGTACTTGAAGTGGACATGCCCTATCTTTATATCAATACTGTTGAGCATCCGTTTTAATTTGAATAATATCTAGTTCGCAGGATAGAGCCTGGCGGTGACGTTAACACATCGTTTGTCTACTGTAGACATAACTAGCCATGTTTAAGTATATTCTTTACAGTACTTACAACTATTAAAGCTATGTTCTCTAGTTTGGTTAGTTTTGCCAGCTAACCGCGAATTCAGGTAAAACTTTAGATCAAACCAATGCATCTAAAACCCATTGATAGGAAAATATCTTATAATTACCCGTATGTAGAATTAAATCTTTACGTCAAATCAATGTGTCAAAATAGCATTGAAAGAAAAAAATTGTATTGAAAACTATTACTCGTACGTAGAATTAATAAAGAACAGAACAACATGGAATCAATAAAGGTAGTAATAATACGTTTTTTAAAATGTTACTTTAGGAAATAAATCGGTATTTGCCAGCGTTGCCATTTGATTACGGGTTACTACGGGTACGTGAAATCCCGGGTTCAGGGGGTATTTATGTACTGAAGTAGTTTTTAATTTCAAACAAACTGATTAAATACTACAGTTCCTGAATTCGAAGTTGGCTGGCAAAGATGTCTTAGACCAAAGGTTACATAAATCATATCTCAGTTATAGGATCTTTGAAACGATTACTTTATCTAACAGACTGTAGTAACATCAATCGAGCTTAAATATCTAAACATTTATTTTACATACCTAATATGTATATCTAATCAAAAAATTATTTCAAAAAATTAATTATTAGTACGATATCTTTGAATTTATTGTCAATTTTTTTTCATATTTTTTTTCCAAGTGATTTATTAGTATAAAGTTTTTTTTAAATCTAGGTTCTTTTTTAGTGACTTAGTCATAACACTTAGCTATATATCGACACAACACGTTGCTTCAAGAATACGTTACTGTAAGTCTATAAAAGCACTTTTTCCTAATTCTACGAACACCAAACATCAAACAAAGACTCCTAGACAACATTAATTAAACACGTATATATTTATATAAATATAAAATAATTAAATGGTATCACTAAAAGATGTAAATACAGACGACTAATGGAGTCGGTGCATTGTTTCATTCAATTCGTTTAAATTAAGATATACAATAATCCCTTAAAAGACAGTTGCATTTTTGAATATAAAATAAATATATTTTTTTAGCCAATTCTCGAGTCTTTATTTGATACAGATTTTTCTAAAAGATTCTATCTATTCCGGAGTTTTATGAGAACTTTTGAATTGTATAAACTTAAATAAATTGAACGAAACAAACAACACCTGGTCAAGCTTTTCATCTAATTCACGACAAGCTTAGCTAACGTTTACATTCATATAATATTAATATAAATAGTGACGTCGCGTCAAGTGACTCTCGAGGAATAGTGTCGAGAGCACAAAACTATGCCAAGTCCACCTCGACTCGACATGCCGAGTCCGTGTCCGTCTCATCCATAATATATTTCATCAAATTATCACAGCTTCACATTTTCTTCACGCGATATTCCGGTGATATGTAAAAATATTTAGCCATATTTTTATTGTCAAATAGTATATTCCAATTATTGTCAAATAGTTTATTTACCTTATTGTCATATACCTATAGTTTTATTGTCCAAATAGTACTCTCGTTATTGTCTCCAAATACATAGTAGGTAAATTTATTTATATTTACTATCAAATAGTTTTTTTTTTTTTAATTGTCATTTAAAGTTTATTTGTATAATTATAACCATCAATAAGTATTTTTATTGTCTCCGTAAATAATTATCTCTATTGTTAAGTTTCTTTATTCGTCCAAATAACGGTTGCCGGATGACTGACTGCATTCATTTCGAGCCTTTCTATTTCACATTAGAAAAAACTGTAAACATTTTTCGATCAAGCTTGACCCCACTTCCTAGGAGGGAAGAGCCTTTACAATTCCTCGGAACGGGCGTTTTCGTCGTTGTACAGTTCTATTTGTTCCAATATCCACGGGACGTACTCAGGGACGTAGGCATAGACGCCCGGGAGGCGCGGGTGGGCGCACTTTATGCCCCACGACACTATACCGCCCACGTACCAACGCGACGGATCGTCTGGGTCCTTACAGAGCAGCGGCCCGCCTGAATCGCCCTGGAATATTAGATTATAATGTATATTTTATAAAATTATAAAAAAAAAAAAACCTAACACCCTAGCCACGAGCACTTTCCCCATACCAAAACTAGCGTAATTTAGCTAAGCAGTAATTAACAAAACTTAAGAGAGCCTGAATTAATATTAGAATGTGGACATACAGTAAAAAAAAAAATCATTTAACATTTAATTTAGGTCAACAAAAGAAAACAAATTAAACGATAATCAAGTTCCTTCGAACTGAAATCGAACAAAGAGGAACTTCCCAAAATAATTGCTGTCAAAATTCTTATAAAACCCAAAATACAATTCCATTTCACGAAGCCCGTTCGGCCATGACTGTGACTAGAGGTTTACATACAGTGCTCTAGTGTGAGAATCGCCTTTACTGAGGAACTCGAGATCACGCACACTGAAACAATATGCATGTACACGCCTGACGAAAATAACAACATCCTCAGTGAAACGAGTTTCCAGGTCCGCCCGGCGGTTCGAGGGGCGGCAAATTTGATTGGACTTGTTAACATAACGCTTCCCAAACGTTATTGGATCTTGTAAATCGAGTAATAATAAAAGAAATCCGATCTTTAATACTGTTTTATGTTCGAGTAAACCAGATATTGCTTTAGAATTCATCCTTAAATAATAACAACTTTAGTAAAGCAATTTAAAAGGAGTGATTTTTAAATATAATTAAATGAGTTGTAAAGACACACCCTAGACTGTAAGCTGTATTAGTGTCTGAGTATTTCTTTAAAAAAAAGATATTACATAGTCTGGGGTTTCTTACTGGAATCGTGTGAGGTAATGATTTATTTTTTAATTATTATTTATGATCTTCCCCATCTGAAATTTTAGAGTTATTTTTATATATTTAAATTTTAAATTAAATTTTCGATTCAAAATTCAAATTAAAAAAAAGTTATTGAATAAATTAAAATTGATTTTGATCGAAAACTGAAACTATATGAAAAAATTAATTAAGGTTTCTAGAGAACAATTTGAACAGAAACAGGTGCGATCTTCGCTGCCATAGTACTTAGGGATTTTTCGTGCATATTATTACTTTTACGCACGAATCAAATTCGCACGAGAACGTCTCCAATGACCGATCGGAAGCGTGCCTGTGACTGACTTTTTGTACGTAAAAATTAAAGTCAAATTTTGGTCAAACCAATAGTCGGTCATGGACGCGAGCTTTTGAAGATATTCTTGTGTAAAAACATAGAAACGTTGGCTCCTTAAACAAATTCGAATGCAAAACGATTTCGAATGCAAAAACACATAATGAATTGAAGTGACATTTACTCCAGCTAAAATTGTGTCACTATCAACATAATTTCAATACGTTTCTATTTTCTGTCAGCGTTAACGCTTAGGGAAAATGTTTTTTTGAAAAAAAATTGAAGGGGCCAGGTGCGGCGTCAGTGTGGGGCCTCACCTGGCAAGCGTCCTTCCCCCCCTCGGGGTAGCCCGCGCAGATCATACCCTTGGTGACGTTCAGCTCGCGATGCTCTAGCCACTGGTTGCAAAGATCCCGATTGAGGACTGGTACCTCCACCTCATTCACTGCAGGTTCGTATTCAGACACTGAAAGGAAAAGACGGATCTAGTTGATCATTTGTTTTTGACAGTCTCTGTGACGACTGGCGTAGCAGCTGACTGCTACTCAGAAGTAGGGTTCGAATCCTCGCTTTGTGTTATTTGCAAGACGCATTGTTTCATTTACCGGTCATGGATGTTGTATTCCTATCTGTGTACTATATCTTTGCTTAGCACCTGCGACACAAGATTGTACAATCTAACTGCAGGACTGAGTCAATGTGGCTGATGACTTACTGTCCTTATCGTCGCGTTTGCCCCAGCCTATGACGGTACAGGTGGTGGACGGCTGCAGGGCGCGCGTCGCCGGCGGTAGACACACAGGGGACAACTGCTCGTGGTATCGCACGCGAACCGCTAGCTGCGAAGAAAATATTTTTTTTAACAAAAGCCTTTTTTCAACCCCCGACGCAAAAAGAAAGACGTGTCTGTCTGTCTGTATGTGGCATCATAACTCTCGAACGAAAGAAGCGATTTTGATGCAGTTTTTTTTGTTTGAAATTAAAAGTTAGCGGCGGTGAAAGTGGGTATGAGCAATCGAATATATGCAAATATGTGCGATCGGACGAGATTTTTTGATGTAATTAATTTTGTTATTGTTTTGGTTTTTTTTATTTTGTTTTTTTTTTTTAATTTTTATACAGACGACAAGCTTTAAAGTACTCACTACTAAGACAATAAAATAAATAAAAACCTACTTATGGACGACGATTATAAATAAAATTTTCACTGTATTTTAAAATATAGTAGCGGAGAGTTTTGTTTTTTTGAATTTTATAAAAACCTAAAAATGGATTTTAATTCTAGAAAGAAAAAAAAAAAACAGATTTTTTTCTTTTTATAGAAAGTAATTTAATTTTTATTTGTTTGGAGCGAGATCGATAGATATTACTTTTTAATATACTGTAGTAAAATGTTTGGTATTTTATTATTACCTACTATTTTTGTGTTCAATGTGCATTACTAAGATTGTTCGTTTTTAGTGTTAGATGCACTTGTTATAATGTTTTGGCTTCGTAAATCAATCAACTCAAATTACATGTAACCTTAAAAGAAATAACTTTTTGGAAACATCATGACTTCCGCTGACATGACGGTGAGATGACGGGCACGGTGACTAGGTGATTCTTTGGAGGTGGTGACAATTATATTGAAAAGTAAATAAAAATGTGAATTTAAGTCGATAAAGAATGCTTAAAACATGAATCGTTATTGGAATTGGGCAATCGCCTACAATAGTTATGGTTTGTACCATGAGTTCGTATAGTTTTTCTACGCGTCAGGTAACAGATTACTACAGCGTTTTTGTATGAGCATTCTTAATTCCTCACAAATCCGTTAGAGGCGCTTTACAAAGATTCATACTTTGTAACTGCAGTCGCAAGCGGCAATCGAAAGTACACCCCTGATAGGTATACATAATTTTATTTGTTTGACCTAATAAACTAGGCCTTAGTCATAAGTTTATAGCTTTTATTTTACGTATTTTTTTTTTCTTATATAATTCTTGTTAGAATAGATTATATATACTACTCAAAACAAAATATGGGCCACGAGGTATTTTGTCTGTACCATGAAAATAATAAAACCAATATATTTTTTTGTCTCCATAACGAAAACTAATGTTGTTTTTACCGTGTAGACCAATAAACTTATTCCAATAATAATGATTAAAAAGTTTTTTTGCTTTTGAAAGAAAAATCACATTTGAGGTTAAAAATAAAAACAATGTAAAGTTACTGAAAACAAAAGAAAATACTCCATGCTCATCTTTTAGTAACGAGTATGCCCTCCTCGTTTCGCTACCCACTCCCGAGGCCTGGAGTGCATGCTCTCAATCAAATGCCTGACATTTTCCATTGGAATCTCTTCCCAGGCCCTCTTAACAGCGTTGATGAGTTGCTGTTGGTTGTAGATTTCCTGATCACCGTCTCTAACTCTTCGTTTCAACTGATCCCACATGTGCTCTATTGGATTTAAGTCCGGACTGTTCGCCGGCCACGGCAAGACTTGAATTTGAGACGCTTCCAGTACAAACCGAGTCGCTTGAGCCGTGTGTGCACAAGCATTGTCTTGCACCAGGATGAATCCAGGACCCGCTCGCTGGGCAAATGGGATCACATGTGGTCTGACAACTTCCTCAATATACCGCTGAGCAGTAATAGTACCCTCATTTAAAATAGCGAGCTCAGTTTTGCCGTGTAAGCTTATCCCGCCCCAAATCATTACATTTGGACAACCAAAACGATCGACTTCATGGATGCAGGCTTCTGAAAATCTCTCGCCGCATCTTCTCCATACTCTAATACGCCGATCGTCGTTAAAAATTTAACTTTGCATTCGTCTGTGAAGAGCACCATGCCCCATTGGTTTATGTCCCAGTCCAAATGTTGACGGGTAAATCTTAAATGATTTGCACGATGATTTCTGGTTAATGGAGCATGGACAACTCGCCTTCTTGATGCCTGCTGGTCTTCATGCAATCGATTACGAATAGTTTGGTCACTGACACGAGTACCCGTTGTGAGCCGTAAACGATTTTGCAGCTTGCGGGCCGTCGTGTTGCGATTTCGGCGCGCACTTAATCGAATGTAACGATCCACGAACCAGGTCTTCTTCTAACACTGCCGGTTTCTTGGAAAAGATTCCATAGATTTTGAATAGCTCTTCGAGAAAATCCCTATTGCAAACCCACAGATCGCAGACCCTAAGAAAAGCAAAACGACAAAGAAAATGGAATCAAAATTTTCAAAAATAATTTTAAATCAAATTTTATTCAAAATTGTTGCCAGCATTAGATGAATACTACAATATTAAAAAGTTTAGGTATCAAAGAGTTTGTTTACTCAATATTTTACTACTTTCAATATGTAAATGTTTAATCATTTACACCAAAATGGAAAAATAACTCGTGGCCCTTATTTTGTTTTGAGTAGTATATATTTTTAACTAAAATGTTAGCTAAATTTAAGTATTAATAGAAATTTTATGAACCATAAACAACTCAATAAAGAAAAAAACAAATGTATATTTGTAACCGAACATTCTTAATTTTAAATTTCTAAATTTGACATTCAATAAATTTAAAAATACAATATTTAATTTTCTTCTTTGCAGATGCTTTTATGACATCAATGAATATTTTAATTGTAATGACATTGATGTAACAAATTTTCAGATTCCAAAATAATTGTGACATTGTTTAATCATTTGTAATAAGTTAAATTCATATTAAGTAAAGACTCCTATTTTAGGTGACAAAGACATTTGCACGCTAATACTCCTTGCGAAAACATTTTGGACTGCATTCAATAATCTATTTAAGACCTCTGTAACAAATGTTTCTGCGAATAAATATATTATTTTTAATAATTGGAAATTAAAAACATAGAAAGTGACTCGACCAGGGCTAATAAGAAATAAAATATTTTAGGTTGTTAAGCACCCTGCTCCTGTGTGCGCATCGTCAGCTAGCTCAAAGTTACGCACACTGGAAACGTCTGACAATAACAACAACCTTGTTCAAATCGTCCTCGTGAGGTGGAACGTACCAGACAAGAGTGAACGCTTCACTGGACAACCAGTCAGGCAATGTCGTTGATAAGCCGAGAACCGTCTGAAGTTAACATATTTTTTCCAAAGAAAATAACGTAACAATTTATTTTTAACATTTAAATTACAAATTGAACTTCAGTTCATCCTATTTTTCTATTTTTTCCACTGCTTAGATACAGAAAAAAATGCATGAAATTTATTTTGATAATTCAATCAATTTATCGTAAAGTACGTAGAAATAGTATATTTACAGTGAATAAGAATTGTACGATAAACTAGGGAGATAGCATTAGAATTATAGAATAGCATTAAATATATATATCTCGATTTGTTGTATGGCGTCAGTGTATTTTGACGTCACTGTACACATGGGATTTCTCCGTCTTACCAACGACTTAGAAGCTCTATAAAAAATATTTTTTATTTTTTTTTCAGTAAAAAATACAGTTTTTTCCATTTACCGTTAATGGAGGCCTTCTTTTAAGTAATAAAATACCTCTGTCAGAAGGTCTCGCTCTTCCATAGCTATAATTCAAATATTTAATTTACAGAAACAGATACTAACATTTGTGAAAATAAATAAGTTAATAAGTCAGATATTTGAGAAAATCTAACGGAATTGTGAATATGCATGGCATGGAATTATAATAATTGGATAAAAAAAGTCATGCATGTTGTTTACCCTGTGGCTACCGAAGTCATTCCTCTAAAATTCCTTAGCAATAACTGTTTACATGCAGTATCCGAAGCTTACTTGGAACAGTGCGATGTCATTGTCATGTGCTACACCGACGTTGTACTGCGGATGAGGCACCACTCGACGAACTTTAACCTTCTGCCCGTAGTAAGCGTGCGAGCGACGCCTCGTGATGCCTAGTTGTATCGTCCACCCGAGCACGTCGCTATGACTGAGGAAGATAACATATAATTAAGCAAAAAAACCAGCTTAGGTAATCTCAATCTGGTAAACATACATACACTCACGCCGTAATCCCTTGAGAGGGGTTGGCAGAGATGTTACACAGCATTTCGAATTTTTATGTTGAGTCCCAGTGTGACAGGTTGCGAATCTGTCGCCATTATTCAGTCACAATGAGGAACATAGCAGCTGCAACTTACGGCAACGCAAGACTCGAAACCTCGACCAGACGGGTTGGGTCGGTCGGTCAACCAAGTCACGTAACAAACTGAGCTACCACATCTTTATAACAAAACAGATAAACATGAATAATTGAAATTTGTTTTGTTTTACAGGTGGTAGATCAGGTAGGCTTGCGAGATCGCCTGTGTTGGTATCAACCCCTTTCTATTTCTGCCGTGAACCAGTTAACTGTATTTTGGTCCAAAAAATTGTAGTGCCAGTGTTAATACCGTCAAGAGAGGTCTACATGGGCACAAGACATCGATGGCATCGACGTGTTTGTAAGCGGTATTACTTTCCATCAGGTGAAACCTCTGTTTGCCTATGACGTTGAATGGAAAAAAGTTCGTCTTTCATTTACATAGCTCGTTGAAAATCCACCTCAATCCGAACGAATACATGAATGATATTTGTCTACTTATAGTGTCTAGAAATGTCTAGAAAAGGCCGACTTCAATACGCTTTATGCTTTGAACAGGTCGTTGTTATTCTATTCCCTGTATTCACACATTGCACATTGTTCCGCTTACCGGTCCTGGATGTTGTATTCTTATGTATGTAGATTAAACCATATCTTTCCTTAGTGGATGCGATACAAGATTATATCTTAGTGCAGGGCTGAATCGATGTGTGATTATTATTATTATAACGCAAGGTTGTCAGTAAGTTTTACTCCTCAGCTGTTTCAGCTTTGACATCCGTTGCGTGTAACAGCTGACTGCTAAGATGATCCGGGTTAGAATCCCAGTGGGAGCGGAACTTTTTATTATTTCCAAGAGTTATTGTTTCGGTTTCTGGTATTGAATGATAAATACATGTATTCTTGTCTATGTAATATATACCACATCGTTGCTTTACACAAGATTAGATAATTAATCATTGTGCAAGGCAATGTGTGTGTTTAAAATGATAAATAAAAATACTGTACAGTCTTTACTCACTTGCCAACACAATGCGACGCGGTCAGCACCCACTGGTCTGCTACTAAAACCCCAGCGCAATAGAACACCTCCTCAGGCCCCCCGAGTATCGCAGCTAAAAACGGCCAGTCCCCCGGTGAAGCTTCCACGCCCCCCACTATACGTTTTGAGGCCCCCCCTACAGTCCGGCGCTTTCCGCATTCTGAAAGTAAATTTATAATTAACATCTTTCGTCAGTGATCGCTGTTAGTGATAATTTGATTTATCATTTTATTTCTTTATATAAAAAAAATCTAATATTTCAAAACAATTTGTTTAGTTGGAAAAAAAAACAAGAAAGACGATTTTTATGATGTTTGTACTTTACGAAGTTTATCAGCATCTACTTACATCTTAAGCTATATATATGTAGATAGCTATTACTATAAAAAAAATCAGAAACCCACATGTTTACGTATTTTTGTAAACATTCCAGTAACCGCTCGTCAAGTTCTCACTAACTTTAACTAAAATTGACGACCTCGGTGGCGCAGTGGTGTAAACAGCTGACTGCTACGCTAGAGGTTCCGGGTTCGAATCCCGGCGGGGGCGGGACTTTGTGTTATTTGCAAGACGCATTGTCTCGCTTACCGGTATTGGATGTTGTATTCTTATTTATGTAGTATATACCATATCGTTGCTTAGCACCTGCGATACAAGTTCTTACGATACTTAGTGCAGGGCTGAGTCAATGTGTGTGTCGTGATGTGGTCATTATTATTATTATTATAACTTTAACCAAAAATCAAATCAAACGATTTATTTGCCTGTTGCAGGTTTTTACAGACCTTATAAGTAATTATAGTTACAGTAAATTTTATTAAATACTCGTAGTGAAACATGCAAATATTCAAAACAAATTCCAATTAAAAATTTAAATAAAATAAATATGTAAGCGAATCTATTAATATTGAATGACTGTTACTATGAGGCAATATTTCATTCGCTGAAATGTGAACATGATGAACGGTAAATTCAACAAATCGTGATTCGGTCAATAGTATATTTGGTTTTATTTCTTACTAATTTTGGTTTCGATTAATCATTATTAGGCTAATTAAATTTTGGTAAATTGTGTTAGAGCCATAAAGGGCAATGGGCATTAAAGGCCAAACTCTAGGAAGAATTAGAGGTATACAATAATTAAATGAAAGATACTTTTTCTATACATTCATTATCAGGGTTGCTTCAAACGGTTGCGATTTCATTTTAGCTGAGAGAGTCCATTAGAAAAATGATTTGCTTTCGATTATTTTTTTTGTATTTCAGTGGTAACTCGTCATAGCATTGGCATTAAGTGTCCACGGATAGCAACTAATTATCGGATTCTATGTTTGCAGGTACCTCGGCCGCCATTTTTGTAGCGACGTCTCGTAAATTGCTAATTTATCAAATCTTCTAAATCTGACTTTCTGAATATTTTTTTATTGTTTTTAACACAAATAATACTGTATTACATAATTAAGTATTAATAAGTTTATTTATTTCCAAAAAAAAATATGCTTGATTTACTAAGAATTTTTATTTTTATCAGGAAATTCAATTTTTAATATCAGGTAGTTTTGACGACACGTTGAAACCTTGATCATTAAAATTGATATACAAGCCATTATTAAATTACCGATGTAGCCGTTCCTATCTTTCATATCCTGAACTGTTACATAAATATAACCTACTTAAACTGTATTCCCGCCGCCTGTTTCTTGGTGCGACGATGCTTTATGGTCTTGTTCACTCACATATTGATTGTACAGAACTGACAAAACAAATATGTTACCAGGTTCCTCGAACATTTCACCGGAGACAGGCCTGTCATGGCAGACTATTAGCTACCACGGCTTGCAAAACCAATGCAGGTGTCCGCGTTCCTCTACGTCAGATTGTTCAAGGTTATAATGAACATTTTGAAAAAATTGATATTTTTGCACTTACCGCATCAAGTTTCAGACGGGCACTAAAAGATTCCCTTAGTAAAAAGCTAAGTTTAAAATAAAATAATAAAAACTTTAATTAAACCCTTAATCTCTGTTATCTCTTTATGATATATATACATATATATTTATGATATATATATTTGTGGTAACCTTTATAGATCTATATTTAGTCAACCTTTGTATTTAGGTATAATGTTTGTTACACCACATGTCTATGCAAACAGCAAAGATGTTTATATTTTGTAACCTGTGAATAATGCTGTTGGTAGTACATTTAGAATTTTGTTGTCACTGAATGTATTATTATAACTCAGCTAATGTATTACTGTTTGTTCTCCCTAATAAATAAAATAAAAAAAATAAAAAATATTATTGGAGGTCGGCCCAAGTTTTAAACATTTGTGACTACTGCTTTTTCAACTTCATTGTTATGTAATTGTTTTATACCACAAGTGCCACCGCACAATATTTAAGATACTCTCAAATAATTTACCTTCCATTGTCAAAAATTCGTTCGTCGATTTCAATAAAACAAAATGAGGACTGTTAACAAATTACAATGCTTTGTATTCCAATGTTTTCAGTTCATCATACAGTTTCAAGGAACCCTTATCATCCCTTGTTAAAACTTGTCGAATTTCAATAATGGAAACAATTTACAAACAAAGGTATGTACACAATGTTTGTTATTAATAACGAAAGCAGTGCGGCTCGAGAAACTTAATTCATAAACTGGGAACTCTTTACGTAGGTGCCTTTCGCCCCCGTCTCCCCCGGCCCGATGTTTCTAATTAAAATTTTAAGCGAACCCTTTCTGGGTCGCGGTGAGCAGATTTCTTTAAATTCACGCCCGATTCAAAAGTTCGAAGCGGTTGGGTTTCCCAGTAACATTTGCTAAGTTTAGCTGTATGATTAATTAAGATAGAATAAGCTGTTTTTTCTCTCGCATCTTTTGGTCGTGACTTACATATGATAAGTGAGTTGTAGTTTAGAATTTCATACAAAGAATACCGAAAGGACCGCGTTGTCGGATGTGCTGCGACTTTAGAACTAAATCTACAAATAGCTTAACCTACATAATATTTAATATTGAAAAAAGCAACTACGGAGGTTTCTTGCCGGATTCTTCCCCGTAGAAATAGCATTCCGAACCGGTGGTAGTAAAAAAAAGACAGAAAGTGTTTATTTTTAGTCTATTCGAATAAAATAAATTGATTTTGACTTTACAAAAAAAAAACGACGGTTTGCACTCTGGGAGTGCCGGCGGAAGTGAAAACTTGAATATTAACGTTGTGCATTTTTGATATTTTGGAATGGTTAGGGAATAATTTTGCAGGAATTGCTTAAAATTATCAGTATAAAAGTACTCTCATTTATGTGGTGCAATACAATTTATTTATTGGGCTATCGTACACAAACATGACAATTTATATTACATTAAAAAGTTTATCTCTAAGAAAAATGAATTTGGTTTAAACACACACGAACATGCGCGCAAGCGCCCTGCGCCGCCTAAACGAAACAGCAGGCGCAGGCATACATTTTCGCTACTCCCTCTCCTACGCCGCGCCAGCTGTCTACTCTCCATCCGTCTTACGAATTTTCGATCAGGTCACGTGTCAAAAGTGCACAACGCCGCTAAAGAAGTTTTCACTTCAATAAAATAAATTGAATGACTATACTAATAGATATAATAGATAATCCTATAATCTTACAGTACTGTAGAGAGATGTCAACCTATTTGGAATTTGCTAGTTTAATAGCATGAGTTTTAAATTAAGAATATTACATAATTCTACAAATAAAACGAGCTCGATCTTCCATCGTTCCTGTTTGAGAATGTAACTTTGTGTCACTCATTAAAATTTCAGAAAATTTGAAATCAATTTCAGGCAAAATCTCATCCCTCAGATCAAATTCAAATCGTTCATTGCTTGTCACATTACAATGGGTACAAAAGATGTTAATATTGTTAGGTCATGGTTTAGATGGTATAATAAAAGAAAATGTATATCCCTGGTTTCTTACCCCTCACAGGTACCTACAACAAGAACATTCAAACATGAAAATCTAGTTCTTTGAGTAACTTACAGTACAATTTTGACAAAGTTGTGATATAAAGGATTATGTCCCCGCTATTTCCCAAAACTTGCCCCCTTATAGCACCTGGAGTCTTATAGCGGGCGACCTCTCAAAAACAACGTAATTACAACTGAAACAATACAAGAAAACCAACGAGGGCCAGAAGGGAAAGAAGTCCGCCCACCCGTCCGCGTCGCCAGACCAAACTAATGTGATTACGAAAAAGGTACCCCGGGATTATTACAAGTTTTTATGGTCACTGCTTTTATTTAATTTCGTTTATGTCCACTGGTTGCTTCTCTAGTTTTTTGTGTCCGAATTAGATTGCGAATACGCAAAAAGTAGATGATCCAAACGACTATGAGCAGCTTAATTGATTTTTAACGTGTTTTGAAAGTTTATCTCGGAAGCTTTTAACTAACAAAAAAATAAAATACTGTTTGTAATTTGATAGATACAACTTGTATTTTTAATTTTATCGTGTTTTGTACATTACTGGAGCCTTTTAATTTATTATTATTTTCAGAGTTTTAGTATATTTTTTAAAATTTCATCTTTATTTTATGTACTCGTATTGTTCTAATGTTTTCGGATTTTTCTTAATCTATTTTCTCCGCATGCAATTCCAAACTTTTTTAACTACCTACTTTTTTTACTTTGTTAATTTTTATTGGTAACTTTATCGGTATGTGATTATATTTGAATGATTTTTTTTTTTGGAACTGATTTATACTGTTTGTTTAAATAAATGAAAATAAAAGTAACATGTAAAATAAAAAAATATAATTAGAAGTGCTGGCGTTGTTATACGATAGGTTCTTACAGTGCGTTCTGACTGACGGCACATTGCGGAGGATACTATAGTAATTATGTTTTATTATTTTACAAATCTTCGAGGCGTTTGAAGATGTGGGAGTGCGAGCGGGTGGGGGATTAAAAAAATACGATGCGCCGCCACTCAGGTCACGCACTCAAGTTGTTATCCACTCGACCGTTCTTTATGTAATAGGACAGCTGATAAGTGAAGTAACACTCAGGAAATTGCATCACCACAGAATCGCTTCTTTGAAAACTTGTCGAGAGAGTAAAGACAGAAAGATATTTGTAATAGCCGGGTATGAGATAAGATTTTTCTCGAATTTCAAAACTTCTGCGGAAGGTTAATAACTTCCACATATCAATCAATATATTAGTTGATGAATTGACGACCTCAGTGGCGTAATAGTGTAAACAGCCGACTGCTACGCTAGAGGTTCCGAGTTCGGATCCCGGCGGGGGTGGGACTTTGTGTTGTTTGCAATTGTTTCGCTTACCGGTCTTGGATATAGTATTCTTATATATGTAGTACATACGATATCGTTGCTTAGTTCCTGTGACTCAAGTTCTTACGGTTCTTACTGCAGGGCTGAGTCAATGTGTGTGTCGTGATGTGGTTATTATTATAAAGAGAAGTGTTAACAACTCATAGTTGAAGAAAGATAAAGGAATTAATAAACAACGCTTATCAGTGTTTATTGTCTGTTTTGTATTGTATGTCATTTGTTTTAAAATTTGGTAACGTTATTTTTGGGCGCCCAAGACACAGGTTTACTCCTAATTTAAGGCCCGTTGCAAATATTTTTCAGTGATAAAAAAAAACAGAATAATTCAACTGTCTACCTCTTCCTGTTGCGACTGACAGATAGACGGAATGACAGCGGACACTTAGTCCAATAGGTCTCTGAACCTTAAATCCCTAGACGCATTCAGTAAGTGATTAAACAAAAAAAACAGCAGCTAAAAAGAAATCAACGTGATTGCGTCGCGAAGTTTTAAACAGATTTGTTTTAGTTTGGCGTTGAAACCGAAACGAGTCGCAAACAACAATAAATTGATACAAATTACTCGTCTTTGGACCGTATTTTTTCGACTACAGACTGATTGTGACACCATTATTGTATTAAGAGCGACTAAATTATTCTAAAGGTACCGCTAATAAAAAAAATCTCATTTTATTATAAAAAGGAAACCGCCATAAAAGTTTCGCTAGTGAACATCTCATATTAGTCGCAGATTTATGAAGCTAAAAGTCGCGGACATCTGATCAGGTTATAGAAAACTGTCGTTTTCGCAGTCAAAGGAGTAAGAAATGTTATCAATGATCAAAACACGGCATCGACTTATTTACACTTGAAATTTTTAGTTGTAGAATTTTAAATGTAAGTTCACATTATGAAATTCTATCCATTCTAAGATTGTCAATTCTAGTTTTTTTACTTGAATGGTTTTGAAAAATATAATAATAATAACCACATCACGACACACACATTGACTCAGCCCTGTAGTAAGTATCGTAAGAACTTGTGTCACAGGAACTAAGCAACGCTATGGTATATACTAAATAGATAAGAATACAACATCCAAGACCGGTAAGCGAAACAATGCGTTTGCAAATAACACAAAGTCCCGCGCCCGCCGGGATTCGAACCCGGAACCTCTAGCGTAGCAGTCGGCTGTTTACACCACTGCGCCACCGAGGTCGTCAAATAATTAATAATCGTCGTAATATAATTAAGGTATGAGTAGATGCATCTTAAACGTTAGGCCAACTGCTGCTTGTATTTTATATAAATTAATGAATAAAAATAAAATAAAACTATAGTTTATTACTTTTAAAAGACTGCTGGGAAACCTGAGTGCGGGATTAGTGAATGTAAATTTCTTTCCTTTATTCTATAGTATGTATGACTTAACATGTACAATTTATTAATCTATATCCATTGCTATGAAAGTATTGTGACTTTTTAAATCTGTCGTAAAAAGACCGTCGCTAGGCAGCCTGTGGCAGACAGTGTGGGTGTATGATGTAAAAATGTGAATCACAGACAAACCGCAAGTAATGAAATCGGACGCGGAGATATGACGTCGGGGTCTAATCATAGATATATAATCATAGGATATATCATAGATATATAGTCAAATATATGCGTTGGAACAGACAGTTTCGCTCCAGATTTTTAAATACAACAGACACATAATGGCATGCCCAGTGCGGTTTCGCTGTTACGGTGTTAAATTGTGCTACAGGGGACATAGTATCATCTTGATTAACACAGGATACTTCACGAAAATGTGAATTTTGTGAGGGCTGTCCATAATTTTATATAGCTATTTAAATACAGCTAAAATTGTATTAACCGCTCCAGGCGTACAATTTCAAAGTGACGTTTCGTAGCGTGTCGTAGCATTAGCAGCATGTGTTACTACGGATGCTACGCCGTAGTAACCCGTAGTGATCTTATGAAAATACATCACGTTGTTTATTGGATATGTGTTTGTTATTTAACTGAACAAATTTACATAAATATTTTACTAAAATTGTAATTTTGAAATTGTTTGTCAGATTTTTTCCTGACCACGGCCGTCAGAGCCGAAAGAAAGAGATGATTTAAGAAGCATAATTTATCTTGGCAAGTTATACCAAGGCTCTAAGCATTCCACTACGTCAAGGGCATCGTCGTGTCAATATGAGGCGGTATCACTTTCCATCAGGTGAACTGTTTACTTTTTATACAGTGTTACGGACAAACAAGCAGGCAGTTAACCTTATAGAAAGTGGTATCGCCTCATATTGACACGACGATGCTCTTTATATCTGGAACGCCAAAAATACCTATGTAAAGGTCAAGATGTTATACCTCTCGTCCCGGTCATTACACTGGCTCTCCAATCCTTCTAACCGAAACACAGCGAACTGCTTCACGTTGTAAATAGAAAGGAGGGTGGTACCGACGCAGACGATCTTGCAAATAGATCTACCGCCTGTACATGTCTGTGTGTTGCTTTTTGCCCAAGGTGTTGTAAAAAATATTTTCTACCGTAATGCCTTCGAAAGAACCTGCTGGGAAAACTATGAATGCCAATAAGATTTAAATTTTGTTTGTTTTCCTATAATTGTGATATATTTATTTTCTTTAATATTATTGTTAATTATGTCTCAATTTTATTTCATTTTATTTTATATACTAATTTTAATTCAACTATGTAGCTAATAATTTTGTAAATGTTTAATGTCCTTAATTACCTTAGGCGTTTAATATAAGTTATTTTCTGTGTCTGATGTGTGTCCTGTGGATTTATTGAATAAATAAAAAAGAACCTAATTTGATGAATGAGGTGTCAATAAGAATTGATTTAATTAACGTCGCGTAACGGGTGACATGTGGTACGATTTGTGCTAAACGAAAAAAAATAGCGGATGCTACATCAAAAAGTAAAGTTTATTTTACTACAATATCGAAATGTATAAGAGATTTATATTCGGGTTTTAGTTTTAAACTAACCTTTCGAAACAAATTTCACTAAAAGATAAATTATGCCAGTTTGTTTTTAATGTTGATTTACAATTCTATACGGATCGGTGGATTTTTTTTCCATCCATTTATTTATTTTACGAATATTTTCGAGACACTTATAATTTTTAATACTTTCAAATAACTTTACTATAATTAATACAAATTATTATTTATTTAGTTTTATTTTGAACAATCATAATTTGAAATACAATACCGTTAACATATGCTATTTTTTCGTTAAAAAAAATTAACTTAAGTTTCATTTTTTTTTTCTTTTGACGACCTCGGTGGCGCAGTGGTGTAAACAGCCGACTGCTACGCTAGAGGTTCCGGGTTCGAATCCCGGCGGGGGCGGGACTTTGTGTTATTTGCAAGACGCATTGTTTCGCTTACCGGTCTTGGATGTTGTATTCTTATTTATTTAGTATATACCATATCGTTGCTTAGCACCTGCGACACAAGTTCTTACGATACTTACTGCAGGGCTGAGTCAATGTGTGTGTCGTGATGTGGTTATTTATTTATTTTAATTAACTAAACTAACGTCGTAACTAATTCCTCGAGAGGGGTAGGCCGAGATGTTAAACACCGCATTTCGCATGTTTATATTGAGTCCCAGTGTGACAGGTTGCGAATCTGTCCTCACTATCCGGGCACAATGAGGAACATGGCAGCTACAATGTAACTGAGCTATCACGTCCTACAGCACTGTTTTAATACGCAGTAGGCATATTAGATGAAAATGTTCATAGCTAATTCTAAAAAGGGCTTTTCTCTTTATCAACTCCTTTATGTAACTTTTCATAAAATCGTCTTATTTCAAAGAGCTTTCAACTCTTTGTGGTTCCTAATTAATATTTCATACAATGGTTAATTATACACAAAACGAAAACATTTCAATAAACAATTCGTGCTATCGTTATTAAAACATTATATTTTTAATTTGTAACTTGTTTATATATTCAAAATTATCTTTTTATTACTTTGTTTTTTTATAAAATAAACATGTTCACTAATTATTTTGGCGCGTAAAATAATCAAACAGTCGTACAATTAATCAATGGTTTCTAATCACAGTTTACGATTATTTCCCTTCGCTCCGCAATGTGGGCGCATAAAAACGAACAAACAAATACCATATGGCAGTGTTTTTTTAATTACAGTAAAACATTTTCTTAATGTACGAATTTACGAATATTTCCCTTCGCTTCTAGAATGTAGGGAAATACTTCAATATCCTTCCGACCGATATTGATAGTGGGATTGAAAATCCAGCATCGAATATTGGATATCTCATTTTCAGAATATTTACTTTTTATTTTCTGAACGAAAGGACGCAATATACTCACGCACTTTTTAGTCTGCGAAAATAAAACCTTGGAATAGAATGAAGTGAAGCATATGAAGTATTCCTTTCTATATCTACCGTGAAGCAGTTCGCTGTTTTTCAGTTCGAAGGGTTGGAGAGGCAGTGTAACTACCGACACGAGACATATAACATCTTTACCTCTACATGGGCGACGCTTAGGGGATGCTGTGGTGTTTCACATCAAGGGTGTGATGCTAACAGGCGCGGATATCACTTTCCATCAGGTGAACCATTCGCTTGTTCGTCCATGATGTTGTATTAAAACAAAATGCCGACGACACACAAAAAATTCGGCGCACAAAAAATCCGTGCAGTACTAACAGAGCAATGCAGATGACAGCATCGCGGACTCAATTTCACAATATACACTGACCTGTATATTATAACTATAAACTAGTGGTTCATTCTGAACTGTGACCCCCTTATCTCAGAAACCTCTTGAGCAATTTGTGAGCCATACTTAAACATTAGAAATCTATTTACCTCATTATTCCAACTACCAAATTTCATGACGATCCGATCGACGATACTCGAGTTATCGTCGGTCAAACATACATACTTACATACATACTTACATACAAACGCCAGATTGATCTCTTAGACTCAGAATATCGCTTGTTCGTTCAAAAAAACATGAAATATTACAAATATAAGAATTGTAAATACAGATTCACACGTTCCATGAATCTGAGATTTTATTTTGCATCATGTCCACAAATGAAATATAAAATACGAATACATTCTAAGTGAACGCAGGAAAAAATTATAGTATGGATACATACTACACTATACCTATTAAAATAAACCTCAAAGTAAATAATCGTGCTCATCACACATCTTCCCGAACCGGGATTTAAGCCCGGGACAAATTCGTAGGCAGGGTTACTGTCAACAATGCTGTAGTGCCGAATGGTTTACCAAAGTGACTTGTCATTTCCCACCGGTACCCATAGTACGAGATATAACTCCGGGAATCGATCCCGAAACTTTATTCCCGCCGTTCGGACGGAGACACTTTTAAACTTTTTTTTAATTTCCTCCATCTCTCGTCCGGAATATTACTTTTTATCGCTCGAATCGAGTGTTTTCCTTCTCTCTCTAATAGTCGTGAAATCGATGCTAAGTCTTTATGATTGCAGGCGAATACAGCAACACTAGAGCTTGGTTGCTTTAGAGGAATTTGTTTTACCCATACTAAGATAAAAATATTTTATTTGATTATTTATTGTTATTTTATTGATACTAAGATAAACACACTTTTATTGATATTACATTACAATTGGTTTATATTACAATTGGTTGATCGTCAGGGTTGGTACCAACCTCCTTTCTCCTTACAACGTGAAGCAGTTCGCCGTGTTTCAGTTAGTTGGTATCTACGTGCGAGATCGTCTGGGTTGGTGTTACGGTTCGAAGGATTGGAGAGCCATTGTAAAAACCGACACGAGAAGTTGTTACGCTATCCCACAAAACCGTAAGTTAAAAACCTGTAAAGCCCTCCGCACCATTGAGTATTTATATGCAATCACTTCGAAAGCATCGTTGCGCCTTGATTTAATAAAAAAATCTGTTTTGTAATAGTTTGTGTGGGACCGTACGTAGTTGACAGTAAAGCCCCGTACATCAATAATAGAGTAAAGCTAAAGTTCACCGACACTCCCAGATAAACACCTTCTTTCAAGTTAGTATATATTTAATCCAGTTTTTTATTTGGTATACAAACAGAATACAAAACAATTTATCAATAGGTTTAATTACAAACATTACTTATGACTAAATTGTATTCCAATAACATGTGTACACTACATAATTAAAGTTACTAATGGAACACCTGCATGGTTGTTAATGTAAAAAGCGTATGTTATTATTTTATTTTTAATTTCAGACTTAAATGTGGTTTTTATAAAATATGTCCAATTTCCCATTTGATTTGAGACCTCATTATAAGTACGGCACATACGTACTATGGGGTTGCAGTACGATGTGCTGTTCCTGTAGACTAGGAGTGAGAAGGTGGCTGGCGAACGAGTTCTATAATATTTATTAACATTCAACTGAGAGTGTAGAGACGGTACATCAACTTCGTGATTAATTAAATTGTAAAGGAACATCAGATCATATTGTTTATGCTGATCGTTCAGAGACTGGATGTTCAGTTGAAATAATACAGTTACAAAAGATATCTAGTTTTGAGCCGTGCGTGTGCTATGTTGAACAGCTATGTCAAGACTAAAAAGTTTTGAGCCGTGCGTGTGCTATGTTGAACAGCTATGTCAAGACTAAAAAGTTTTGAGCCGTGCGTGTGCTATGTTGAACAGCTATGTCAAGACTAAAAAGTTTTGAGCCGTGCGTGTGCTATGTTGAACAGCTATGTCAAGACTAAAAAGTTTTGAGCCGTGCGTGTGCTATGTTGAACAGCTATGTCAAG